>CAWUFW010002469.1:1800000-2201281 GCA_963921515.1 Calotriton arnoldi | reverse complement strand
CCTATTTTTGAGTACTGTATTGTGGATTTTTGCTATTGGGTCTTGTGATAAGTCTATATAAAGATTACTTATTTTTACATAAACAACCTGTGTGGTGTCCATCTGTAGTGTTTTCACTGTATTACTGTATGTGGTCACAAATGCTTTACACACTGCCTCTGAGATAAGCCTGTCTGCTCGTGCCAAGCTACCAGGGGGTGAGCAGGGGTTATTTTAGGAGTGTTTCCCCCTTATCCTGACTAGAAGCAAGGGTCCCTATTTGGACAAAGGTGCAAACCATTGCCAACTAGAGACCCCCAGTTCTAACATATATATATATATATATATATATATATATATATATGCCAAGGTGCACTGAAGAATGAGTGGGTGTATGAGTGTCTGTCTGTCGCCAGTAGGTAGTTATAGTTAGGGCCTTGTTTCTTGTTTCTATTCAAAAGCATTTTTCTTTTGCCAATATCTTTGGGCGCCGGTTGATGAATTTTCGTGAAATTTTCAAAACTAATGGCCCGCTCATGTAAGCTCCTGTCTTGAAAGTTTTGGGGTGATTCGTCAAGCGGGGCCAAGCAAAAAGAGGTCCCAAAACACGTTTTCTCCATGTTAATTTCCATAGGAAACTTTAGACAAGGCTACAGCCCGAACTGCTGAACGGAATCAAACCAAATTTGGCAAAAAGGTAGGTCTTGGTTCAGAAAGTGACCTGTTTTTAAATGGTGTAAATCCGTTCAGTAGTTCGTGAGAAATTCATACATAAAAATATTAGTATCTGGTGACCGTGGTGGATTCGCGAACCCTCCCAATCACGAGCTGACTTGTTATTGGCTGCCAACACTTCAAACCAGGAAGTGTTGTCAGCCTTCTTGTGACTCGGTTCAAAAAGGTTAATAAAAGAAAGGGGGCAGGGTAGAAACACCCTGACCCCTAGGCCTGCTCAAGGGGTCCCACAGGGACCCTGAGGGTCCAAAAAGCTTTTTTCTAAAAATAAATTGAGCGGGATTTGCATAGGGTCCGCAAATCCGGACGAAATTTTTTAAAAAACAAAGCGCGGTCTCCCAAGTTTTGTTTGTTTTAAGCCCCGGGTGGGCCAGGTACCGGGAACAATGTAAAATTAGGTTTCAGGGGCTGCTGCCCCGGGGACCACCACCTTCCCTGGGCTAAACTCATGCAAATGTGGGGGCACGCCTCAGGGCTTTAATTTATTTGGGGCAGGGGGCCCCGGGAACCGCCACCTATTCAAATATGGGGGTCCATTGCGGACCCCGGCCCCAGGGACCACCACCTCCCTGGGGCTACACACATGTTGAAGGGGGCCGTGCGACCCCCTCATGGAGACCTCCATGGCCCTGGGGACCACCACTCCAGCAATGTCCCGGGGTGTCCACTCCCAGGACATTACAGTTTGCTATGGCAGGGCAGGAGCACTGCTCCCGCCCTGCCATAGCAAACTCTGCTTCGCTTCATGGAAGCGAGAGCAGGAAAACTCCTCTCGCTTCCATGAAGCGAAGCAGAATTGCTTTTGGGGAAAGGAGCTGCATGTCAGCAGCTCTCTTTGCCCAAAAGCAATGCCGGCTCCTGCAGGATGCGGGGAGCCAGCTGGGACTGCGGGGGCCTTCGGGCTCCCCCAGTCCCCAACACAGAGGCCATGCCACAGTGGATCGGGTCCCTGGGGCAAAAAATGGCCCAGGAGGGAGGCCTCACGGTATGTGGTATTTAGTGTATAGGAATTATGTAGAGTGGGATTATGTGTTATGGAGAGTAATTAAGTGGTATGGTAGTCTGTGTTGTAGAGTGGTAACCTCAGGTTTAGTCTTCCTTGTTTCCATAGAAGCTAAACTATAAACTCAATGAGACAAAAAAGAAGGAACCACTGAGGAGCACTTCTGGACAAAGTCGAATGTATGAGCAGGTCCACTGGAATTATGCAGCTGTTCGGCTGCACCAATTTTCACTTAATTATTTTTCGCATTTGCCACATAATCCATCATGTGCTCCATCATCTGCAGATTTGAACAAAAAAAACTTGTTTCTAGCTCAAACGTCACCTAAAATAAAGCGACAAGTGTTACAGCGTGGTGGAAGGCCCTTTGCAAACCTGGAATGGTCACCTGTTACTTATTGCTAAATGTGGGTGTTAAATTGGTACTAATGGTGCGCAAACCACTCTTGCTTCTTTCTCTGCATCTCTTGCCTCTTTCTGTATTTCTCTTGCTTCTTTGTGCACCTTTCTTCTTTTTTCTGCACTTCCCTTGCCTCTTTCTGCACATCTGTAACGCTTTCTGCACCTCCCTTCTTTCTGCACCTCTCTTGCTTTTTTCTGCACCTCTCTTGCTTTTCCTTCTGCACCTCTCTTGCCTCTATCTGCACCTCCGTTGCTTCTTTCTGCCCTTCTCTTACCTCTTTCTGCACCCTCTTCCCTCTTTCTGCAACTCTCTTGCATTTTCTGCACCTCTTTTGCCTCTTTCTGCACTTCTCTTGCCTCCTTCTGCACCTAATTTGCTTCTTTATGCACTTCCCTTGCTTCTTTTCTGTACCATTCTTGCTTCTTTCTGCACCCCTTTGCCTCTTTCTGCACCTCTGTTGCTTCTTTCTGTACTTCTCTTGCTTCTTTCTGCACCTCTCTTGCTTCTTTCTGCACCCCTCTTTCCTCTTTCTGCACTCATCTTCCCTCTTTCTGCACCTCTGTCACCTGTTTCTGCACCTCTCTTGCCTTTTTATGCACTTCTCTTGCCTTTTTCTGCACTTCTCTTGCCTCTTTCTGCATCACTCTTGCCTCTTATTGCACCTCTGTTGCTTCTTTCTGCACTTCTCTTGGCTATTTCTGCACCTCCCTTGTTTCTTTCTGCAACTCCCTTTTCTCTTACATCAATTCTATTGCTTCTTTCTATACCACTGTTGCTTCTTTCAGCACTTCTCTTGCCTCTTTCTGCACTTCTCTTACCTGTTTCTGTACCTCTCTTGCCTCTTTATGCACCTCTCTTGCCTCTTTCTTCACCTCACTTGCTTCTTCTTCACCCCTCTTGCCTCTTTCTGCACTTCTCTTTCCTCTTTCTGCAGCTCTCTTCCTCTTTCTGCACCTCTCTTGCCTCTTTCTGCACCCCTCTTGTCTCTTTCTGCATCTCTGTTGGTTCTTTCTACACTGCTCTTGCTTCTTTCTGCACCTCTCTTGCCTCTTTTTACACCTCTGTTGCTTTTTTGTACTTCTCTTGCCTCTTTCTGCACCCCTCTTGCCTCTTTCTGCACCTCTGTTGGTTCTTTCTACACTGCTCTTGCTTCTTTCTGCACCTCACTTGCCTCTTTCTGCACCTCTGTTGCTTTTTCTTGTACTTCTCACACCTCTTTCTGCACTTCTCTTGCCTCTTTCTGCACCGCTTTTGCTTCTTTCTGCACTTCACCTGTCTCTTTCTGCACCCTCTTGCCTATTTCTTCACCTCTGTTGGTTCTTTCTACACTGCTCTTGCTTCTTTCTGCACCTCTCTTGCTTCTTTCTGCACTCCTCGTCCCTCTTTCTGCAGCTCTCTTGCCTCTGTCTGTACCCCTGTTCCCTCTTTTTGCACCTCTTTTGCCTGTTTCTGCAACACTCTTGCCTCTTTATGCAGTTCTCTTGCCTCTTTCTGCAGCTCTGTTGCTTCTTTCTGCACTTCTCTTGCCTCTTTCTGTACCACTCTTGCCTCTTTATGCACCACGTTGGTTCTTTTTGCACTTCTCTTGCTTTTTTCCGCACCACTCTTGCTTCTTTCTGCACCCCTCTTGCCTCTTTCTGCACCCCTCTTTCCTCTTTCTACATGTCTTTTGCCTCTTTCTGCAGATCTCTTGCCTCCTTCTGCACCTCTGTTGCTTTTTTCTGCACTTCTCTTGCCTCTTTCTGCACCCCTAATGCCTGTTTCAGTACCTCACTTGACTCTTTCTGCTTCTCTCTTTCCTCTTTCTGCACTTCTCCTGCCTTGTTCTGCACCTCACTTGCCTCTTTCTGCACTTCACTTGCTTTGTTTCTGCACCTCTCTTGTTTCTTTTGCAACTCTCTCGCCTCTTTCATCTCTTCTATTGCTTCTTTCTATACCTCTGTTGCTTCTTTCAGCATTTCTCTTGCCTCTTTCTGCACTTCTCTTGCCTCTTTCTGCACCCCTCTTCCCTCTTTCTGTACCTCTCTTGCCTATTTCTGCACCCCTGTGCCTTCTTTTGTGCACCTCTCCTGGCTGTTTCTGCACCTCTCTTGCCTCTTTCTCCACTTCTCTTGCCGCTTTCTGCAACTCTGTTGCTTTTTTCTGTATTTCTCATGCCTCTATATGCACCCCTATTGCCTCTTTCTGCACCTCTGTTGCTTCTATCTACACTTCTCTCACTTCTGTCTGCAGCTCTCTTGCCTCTTTCTCCAGTTCTCTTGACTCTTTCTGAACCTCTTTTGCTTCTTTCTGCACTTCTCGTGCCTCTTTCTGCACCTCTGTTGGTTCTTTCTGCACTGCTCTTGCTTCTTTCTGTACCTCTCTTGCCTCTTTCTGCACCTCTCTTCCCTCTTTCTGCAGCTGTCTTGCCTCTGTTTGCACCCCTGTTCCCTCTTATTGCACCTCTTTTACCTGTTTCTGCAACTCTCTTGCCTGTTTCTGTACCTCTCTTGCCTCTTTCTGCACCTCTCTTGCCTCTTTCTGACCCTCCGTTGGTTCTTTTTGCACTTCTGCTTTTTCTGCACCTCTCTTCCTTCTTTCTGCACCCCTCCTGCCCTTTTCTGCACCCCTCTTTCCTCTTTCTGCACGTCTCTTGCCTCTTTCTGCAGTTCTCTTGCCTCCATCTGCATCTTTATTGCTTCTTTCTGCACTTCGCTTTCCTCTTTCTGCACCCCTTGCCTATTTCTGCACCTCATTTGCCTCTTTCTGCACTTCTGTTCTCCCTTTCTGCACTTCTCTTGTCTGTTTCTGCACCTCTCTTGCCTCTTTCTACACCTCTCTTGCCTCTTTCTGCACCTCAGTTGCTTCTTTCTGCACTTCTCTTACCTCTTTCTGCACCCTCCCCTATTTCTGCACCTCTCTTGCCTCTTTGTGCACCTCGCTTACCTTTTTGTGCACTTCTCTTGTGTTTTTCTGCACCTCACTTGCTTTTTCTGCACTTGCCTTGCTTCTTTCTCCAATTCTCTTGCTTCTTTGTGCACCCCTCTTCCGTCTTTCTGCATCCCTCTTCTCTCTTTCTGCACCTCTGTCGCCTGATTCTGCACCTCTCTAGCCTCTTTCTGCACTTCTCTTGCTTCTTTCTGCACTTCTCTTTCTTCTTTCAACATTTCTGTTGCATCTTTCTGCACTTCTCTTGCCTCTTTCTGCACCCTTCCTGCCTCTTTTTGCACCTCTGTTGCTTCTTTCTGCACTTTTCTTGCTTCTTTCTGCAACTCTATGGCTTCTTTGTGCACCTCTATTGCTTCTTTCTGCACCCCTCTTGCCTCTTTCTGCATCTCTCTTCTCTCTTTCTGCACCTCTCTTGCCTCTTTCTGCTAGTCTCTTGCCTCCTTCTACACCTCTGTTACTCCTTTCAGTACTTCTCTGGGCTATTTCTGCACCTACCTCATTTCTTTCTGCAACTCTCTTGTCTCTTTCACTACTTCTACTTCTATTGCTTCTTTCTATACCTCTGTTGCTTCTTTCAGCACTTCTCTTGCCTCTTTCTGTACTTCTCTTGCCTGTTTCCGTACCTATCTTGCCTCTTTCTGCACCTCTCTTGCCTCTTTCTTCACCTCACTTGCTTCTTCTTCACCCCTCTTGCCTCTTTCTGCACCCCTCTTCCCTCTTTCTGTACCTCTTGTGCCTCTTTCTGCACCCATGTTCCCTATTTGTGCACCTCTCCTGCCTCCTTCTGCACATCTCTCACCTCTTTCTGCACTTCTATTGCCTCTTTCTGCACCTCTCTTGCCTCTTTCTCCAGTTCTCTTCCCTCTTTCTGCACCTCTTTTGCTTCCTTCTGCACTTCTCTTGCTTCTTTCTGCACCCCTCTTGCCTCTTTCTGTACCTCTGTTGGTTCTTTCTACACTGCTCTTGCTTCTTTCTGCACCTCTCTTGCCTCTTTCTGCACCTCTGTTGCTTTTTTGTACTTCTCTTGCCTCTTTATGCACCCCTCTTGCCTCTTTCTGCACCTCTGTTGGTTCTTTCTACACTGCTCTTGCTTCTTTCTGCACCTCTCTTGCCTCCTTCTTCACCTCTGTTGCTTTTTTTGTACTTCTCTTGCCTCTTTCTGCACCTTTCTTGCCTCTTTCTGCACCTCGTTTGCTTCTTTCTGCACTTCTCCTGCCTCTTTCTGCACCTCTGTTGGTTCTTTCTACATTGCTCTTGCTTCTTTCTGCACCTCTCTTGCTTCTTTCTGAATTCTTCATCCCTCTTTCTGCGCTCTCTTGCCACTGTCTGCACTCCTGTTCCCTCTTTTGCGCCTCTTTTGGCCTGTTTCTGCAATACACTTGCCTCTTTCTGCAGTTCTTGTGCCTCTTTCTGCAGCTCTGTTGCTTCTTTCTGTACTTCTCTTGCCTCTTTCTGCACCACTAGTGCCTCTTTCTGTACCTCCGTTGATTCTTTTCGCACCACTCTTGCTTCCTTCTGCACCCCTCTGGCCTCTTTCGGCACCCCTCTGTCCTCTTTCTGCATGTCTTTTGCCACCTCTTTCTGCAGATCTCTTGCCTCCTTCTGCACCTCTGTTGCTTCTTTCTGCACTTCTCTTGCCTCTTTCTGCACAACTAATGCCTGTTTCTGCACCTCACTTGATTCTTTCTGCATCTCTCTTTCCTCTTTCTGCACTTCTACTGCCTCGTTCTGCACCTCACTTGCCTCTTTCTGCATTTATCTTGCTTTCTTTCTGCACCTCTCTTGTTTCTTTCTGCAACTCTCTTGTCTCTGTCATCTCTCCTATTGCTTCTTTCTATACCTCTGTTGCTTCTTTCAGCACTTCTCTTGCCTCTTTCTGCACTTTTCTTGCCTGTTTCTGCACCTCTCTTGCCTTTTTCTGTACCTCTCTTGCCTCTTTCTTTACCTCACTTGCTTCTTTCTTCACCCTCTTGCCTCTTTCTGCACCCCTGTTCCCTCTTTTTGAACCTCTCCTGCCTGTTTCTGCACCTCTCTTGCCACTTTTATTTTTTATTTTATTTTAACAGATTTATTCAGCGCATAGCTGCCCCAGCAACAGGGCGTCCCAGCACTACCCCGACAGTGCCCGTAAGTAGTGACAGCCCGGGAGAAGGGGAGAGAGTTACGCTGGGAAAAGCCAGGTCTTTATGGCTTTCCGAAAAGCTAGATAATCTCGAAGCCCTCTAATAGCAGTCGGGAGGGAGTTCCAGAGTTTGGCCGCCAGAACTTTAAAAGAACGACCACCAGCTCTGGCTCTTAGAACTCTGGGGGTGCATGCCAGCCCTTGGACAGCTGACCGCAGGCAGCGACTCGGAACATACGGTGTTAGCAGGTCAGATAAAACCGGGGGGGTTTGTTGAGTCAAGATTCTATGAGCAACGCATAGAGTCTTGAACTGAATTCTTTTCTCTACCGGTAACCAGTGTAGTTTAAGTAGGGACCTAGACACAGAGCATGTTTTCGGAAGCGCCAATAGAGTGCGGGCTGCTGTGTTTTGTATTCTCTGAAGGCGCTGAATACAGGATTTGTTGGCACCTAAGTAGAGGGAATTGCCATAATCCAGTCTAGATAGGATTGTGGCCTGTACTATAGTCTGCCGGACTTTAGGCTCGAAAAAGCCAAGGAGGGGTTTTAACCTCTCAAGAGCCCAAAGCAGGTCCCTGCGACTACTTTGGATTGGGTGTCAAAAGAGAGACCTCTATCAATCCAGAAGCCCAGGTTCTTGACCGCCTCCTTTGGTGGTGGTGCTGTTTTTAGTTGGTCTGGCCACCATTGTTCTGACCACATATCACTATCTCTTCCAAACAGCAGAATTTCCGACTTACTGGCATTTAGCTGTAAACAGTTTGTTGTCAGCCAGTTGGCGACTGCCAGCAAGTCCTCCTTAAATTTGATAAGATTGTTTTTACAATTCTTGGAAAAGGCGATGACTAATTGGGTGTCGTCGGCATAAGAAACCAACAACAGCCCTCTGCTTTTTGCCATCACTGCCAAGGGTTGGACATAGATGTTAAAGAGCACGGGGCTCAGTATCGATCCTTGTGGAACCCCGTGTCTAATCACCAATTCCTGGGAGTCATAGGGTGGCACTATGACCTGGAAAGTTCTACCCTGTAAGAAGGAGTGAAACCAGGCCAGGGCCAGACCCTCAATCCCTATCTCCTGTAGCCTGCACAGTAATATCTCATGCAAGACAGTGTCGAAAGCAGCACTTAAATCTAACAGAATTAAGGCCGCAGACTTTCCGTCATCTAAGCTACTACGAATTTCTTCCATCACTGCCAACAGAGCCGACTCCGTACTGTGGCGGGCTCTGAAGCCGTTTTGCGAGGAGTCCAGGATGGTGTGTTCCTCTATGAACTTTGTCAGAATAGTATTGACATGGGATTCAGTGACCTTGGCTAAAAAGGGAGCTGAGAAATGGGGCATAGTTACCCGGTTCAGATGGATCTAACGATGCTTTCTTCAGGAGAGGTGTCACTTTCGCGTGCTTCCAAGCTGATGGTAGGCACGATGAGGTCAGGGATAAATTAATCAATTCCCTGGCCACTGGTAGAATGGAGTTGCGAAATTGGCAGAATTGAGCTGGTCTCAAGAAATCAGCTGGAGAGCCTGATTTAATTTTCAGGCAGAGATGTTCAGTCTCAGTAAGGGATATTTGGGGAAAGGAACACAGTATATTATCCGAAGTGAGTCCCCTATCCTTATACCCTTCCCTCCGATAGATGTTGATAGTGACTGGTGGAAAGCTCTTATAAATTTTTTCCGCCTTGTCAACAAAATATCTGGCCAATTCGTCGCACTGCTTATTGGAAGTAACAGGTGAGTCGGCTTTCAAGTTTGAACATTTCATGACTTTAAGAAGAGAGAAGATCATTTTGGGAGAATTATTGCTATCCGAGATTTTACCAGCGATATACTCTGCTCTAGCTTTCCGGATCAGCTTATGATACGCTTTTATAGATTCGCGGTATTTGTTTTTTGTTTCAGTATCATACAGGCGCCTCCAGGCCCGCTCGAGTTGTTTACATTTTTTCTTAGCGTTAGTCAAGGATTCATCGAACCAGGGGTTCGACTGTCCTCTTTTTTGTTTAAAACAAATTTTAGCAGGAATACAGCTATCCAGAGCTTGAGCCAGTCAGTCCTGGAAGCATGTATTCGCTAGCTCAATGTTTGACGACAGCTGAGGAGTGTGGTTTGACAATACATCAGAAAATTTATTAGCCTCTAATTTATGCCAGGGTCGTGTAGATACCAATAAAGGACGGTTCGGAGCTGGCTTGCCTTGCCAGCAAAAGGAAAAAGGGACAAGAAAATGGTCCGTCCAGACCATGGGGATCGGAGGCTCAGTTATTAGAGAGCCTAAGTTAGAGAATATGGGATCTAGCAGAAGACCTGCTACATGTGTAATATTAGAGACCCGTTGTGCTAACTGACATGCCTCTAAGTCGGCTAAGAAATTAGCAATGCCCGTCTTGCCGCTATCTTCTAAATGCAAGTTGAGGTCTCCTAAGATGGTAAAATGTGCTGCCTTATTGGCGAGCAAAACAGCTTTATTTACTAATTCTTCCCTGAAGACTTTAGATGGCCCTGGTGGTCGATAAATAAGAAGTCCAGAAACCGTAAAATTGTGGTTAAGGGTAATTTTAAAGAGTGCGCTTTCGCACTCTGGGATATTCTCCCTAACGAGGCTGCAGGAATATAGCTCCCTGTGGATTAATGCAATTCCTCCACCTCTATTTCCGGTTCTGTTAAGTTGTTTCATAATGTAGCCTTGGGGAGTGCAAGCCAAGATTCTGCAACAGAATCCTGCGTTAGCCAGGTCTTGGTCAGGAATAGTCCGTCCGGAGACTCTTCTGTTAGTAGATCGAATATCTCGGCATGATGCTTTGTCAAAGACCGACAGTTCAGGCTAAGGAACCTGAACTTTGCGGAATTAGAGAGAGGTATGTCCATCCCATGTGGCCTAAATTGAAATAGACATTCTTTGCATTTGAAGGAGCCGGCCGGTGAGGACCAAGCATATTTTATGCAAGTAGCGCAGTTAGTGTTATATGACAGGAGCTCAGCACGTGAATAATGGCATATATCTTTGAAGGTCTGGGCAGAGTGTCTGGCGTCTGGCGATGACCAGGCGCGGATGGGCGTAGATGGGCTTGCCTTTGGCGCGCCGGCGCGCGCGCCCGCTGCATGCATCCGCTGCGCGGCCAGCAACCCATCCGTCTTAAATGCTGATTACCCCCGGAAGTGACACTGGCAAGGGGAGGAGCTCTGTCCCTCCACTCAATTGGCCCGAAAAGACCGTGGTAGACCGGGGACCCGCTAAACCCTAAAGTTTTGCACCTCTGTTGCTTCTATCTGCACTTCTCTTGCTTCTGTCTGCACCTCTATTGCCTCTTTTTCTAGTTCTCTTGCCTCTTTCTGAACCTCTTTTGCTTTTTCTGCATTCCCTTGCCTCTTTCTACACCTCTGTTGATTCTTTCTCCACTGCTCTTGCTTCTTTCTGCACCTCTCTTGCCTCTTTCTGCACCTCTCTACCCTCTTTCTGCAGCTGTCTTGCCTCTGTCTGCACCCCTGTTCCCTCTTTTTGCAGCTCTTTTGCCTGTTTCTGCAACTCTCTTGCCTCTTTCTGCAGTTCTCTTGCCTCTTTCTGCACATCGGTTGCTTCTTTCTGCACTTCTCTTGCCTCTTTCTGCACCCCTCTTGCCTCTTTCTGAACCTCCGTTGGTTCTTTTTGCACTTTTCCTGCTTTTTTCCGCACATCTCTTGCTTCTTTCTGCAGTTCTCTTGCCTCCTTCTGCACCTCTGCTGCTTCTTTCTGCACTTCTCTTTCCTCTTTCTGCAGTTCTCTTGCCTCCTTCTGCACCTCTGTTGCTTGTTTCTGTACTTCTCTTTCCTCTTTCTGCACCCCTCTTGCCTATTTCTGCACCTCTCTTGCCTCTTTCTGCACCTCTCTACCCTCTTTCTGCAGCTGTCTTGCCTCTGTCTGCACCCCTGTTCCCTCTTTTTGCAGCTCTTTTGCCTGTTTCTGCAACTCTCTTGCCTCTTTCTGCAGTTCTCTTGCCTCTTTCTGCACATCGGTTGCTTCTTTCTGCACTTCTCTTGCCTCTTTCTGCACCCCTCTTGCCTCTTCCCTGACCCTCCGTTGGTTCTTTTGCACTTCTCCTGCTTTTTTCTGCACATCTCTTGCTTCTTTCTGCACCCCTCTTGCCTTTTTCTGCACACCGCTTTCCTCTTTCTGCACGTCTTTCGCCTCTTTCTGCAGTTCTCTTGCCTCCTTAAGCACCTCTGTTGCTTCTTTCTGCATTTCTCTTTCCTCTTTCTGCAACCCTCTTGCCCATTTCTGCACCTCATTTGCCTCTTTCTACACTTCTCTTGCTTTTTTCTGTACCTCTCTTGTTTCTTTCTGCAACTCTCTTGTCTCTATCGTCACTTCTCTTCCTTCTTTCTACACCCCTCTTGCCTCTTTCTGCACCCATCTTGCCTCTTTCTGTACCTCTCTTGCCTCTTTCTGCACCCCTGTTCCCTCTTTCTGCACTTTTCTTGCTTTTTCTGCACTTCTCTTGCTTCTTTCTGCACATCTCTACCGCTTTCTGCACCTCCCTTCTTTCTGCACCTCTCTTGCTTTTTTCTGCACCTCTCTTGCTTTTTTCTTCTGCACCTCGCTTGCCTCTTTCTGTACCTCTCTTGCCTCTTTCTGCACCTCTCTTGCCTCTTTTTGTACTGCCCGTGCCTCTTTCTAAACTTCACTTGCTTCTTTCTGCACCTCTCTTGCTTTTTTCTGCACCTCTCTTGCTTTTTCTTCTGCACCTCTCTTGCCTCTTTCTTCTGCACCTCTCTTGCCTCTTTCTGCACCTCCGTTGCTTCTTTCTGTACTTCTCTTACCTATTTCTGCACCTTATTCCCTCTTTCTGCACCTCTCTTGCCTCTTTCTGCACCTCTCTTGCCTCTTTTGCACTGCTCTTGCCTCTTTCTAAACTTCACTTGCTTCTTTCTGCACTTCTCTTGCTTCTTTATGCACTTCTCTTGCCTCTTTCTGCACCTCTCTTCCCTCTTTCTGCAGCTGTCTTTCCTCTGTCTGCACCCCTGTTCCCTCTTTTTGCACCTCTTTTGCCTGTTTCTGCAACTCTCTTTCTGCAGTTCTCTTGCCTCTTTCTGTAGATCGGTTGCTTCTTTCTGCACTTCTCTTGCCTCTTTCTGCACCCCTCTTGCCTCTTTCTGACCCTCCATTGGTTCTTTCTGCACTTCTCCTGCTTTTTTCAGCACATCTCTTGCTTCTTTCTGCACCCCTCTTGCCTGTTTCTGCATACCTCTTTCTTCTTTCTGCACATCTATTGCCTCTTTCTGCAGTACTCTTGCATCATTCTGCACCTCTGTTGCTTCTTTATGCACTTCTCTTGCCTCTTTCTGTACCTCTCTTGCCTCTTTCTGCACCCCTGTTCCCTCTTTCTGCACCTTTCTTCCTTTTTCTGCACTTCTCTTGCCTCTTTCTGCACATCTCCACCGCTTTCTGCACCTCCTTCTTTCTGCACCTCTCTTGCCTCTTTCTGCACCTCCGTTGCTTCTTTCTGCACTTCTCTTACCTCTTTCTGCACCTTCTTCCCTCTCTCTGCACCTCTCTTGCCTCTTTCTGCACCTCTCTTGCCTCTTTTAGCACTGCTCTTGCCTCTTTCTAAACCTCACTTGTGTCTTTCTGCACTTCTCTTGCTTCTTTGTGCACCCCTCTTCCCTCTTTCTGCACCTCTGTTGCCTGCTTCTGCACCTCTCTTGCTTCTTTCTGCACCTCTCTTCCCTATTTCTGCACCTCTCTTGCCTCTTTCTGGACCTCTCTTGCCTCTTTCTGTACTTCTCTTGCCTCTTTCTGCACCTCTGTTGCTTTTTTCTGCACTTCTTTTGCTTCTTTCTGCACCTCTCTTGCTTCTTTCTGCACCCCTCTTGCCTCGTTCTACACCCTTTTTCCCTTTTTGTGCACCTCTCTTGCCTCTTTCTGCACATCTCTTGCCTCTTTCAGCAGTTTTCTTGCTTCTTTCTGTACCTCTTTAGCTTCTTTCTGTACTTCTCTTGCCTCTTTCTGCACCCCTCTTACCTCTTACTGCACCCCTGTTTCCTCTTTCTGCACCTCTCTTGCTTCTTTCTGCACCCCTCTTGCCTCATTCTGCACCCTTCTTCCATCTTTGTGCACCTCTCTTGCCTCTTTCTGCACATCTCTTGCCTCTTTCTACAGTTCTCTTGCCTCCTTCTGCACCTCTGTTGTTTCTTTCTGCACTTCTCTTGCTTCTTTCTGCACACCTCTTGCCTCTTTCTGCACCTCTCTTCCCTCTTTATGCAACTCACTTGCCTCTTTCTGCACCTCTCGCCTCTTTCTACACTTCTCTTGCCTCTTTTTGCACCTCTGTTGCCTCTTTTTGCACCTCTGTTGCCTCTTTCTGCACCTCACTTGCTTCTTTCTGTACTCCTCTTGCTTCTTTGTACATTACTGTTGCTTCTTTCTGGACTTCTCTTGCCTCTTTTTGCACCTCTCTTCCCTCTTTCTGCACCTCTCTTGCCTCTTCCTGCACCTCTCTTTCCTCTTTCTGCAGTTCTCTTGCCTCTTTCTGCACCTCTGTTGCTTCTTCCTGCACTTCTCTTGCCCCTTTCTGCACACCTCTTGACTATTTCTGCTCCTCTGCTGGTTCTTTCTGTACCTCTCCTGCCTCTTTCTGCACCCTCTTCCCTTTTTCTGCACCTCTCTTTCCTTTTTCTGCACCTGTGTTCCCTCTTTTGCACCTCTGTTGCCTGTTTCTTCACCACTCTCGCCTCCTTCAGCCCTTCTCTTGCCTCATTATGCATTTCTGTTGCTTCTTTCTGCACTTCTCTTGCCTCTATCTATATTTCTCTTGCTTCTTTCTGCACCCTTCTTCCCTCTTTGTGCACCTCTCTTGCCTCTTTCTGAACATCTCTTGCCTCTTTCACCAGTTCTCTTGCCTCTTTCTGCACCTCTTTAGCTTCTTTCTGCACTTCTCTTGTCTCTTTCTGCACCACTATTGCCTCTTACTGCTCCCCTCTTTACTCTTTCTGCACCTCTCTTTCTTCTGTCTGCACCCCTGTTTCCTCTTTCTGCACCTCTTTTGCCTGTTTCTGCAACTCTCTTGCCTCTTTCTACAGTTCTCTTGCCTCCTTCTGCACCTCTGTTGTTTCTTTCTGTACTCCTCTTGCCTCTTTCTGCAATCCTCTAGCCTCTTTCTGCACCCCTGTTGCTTCTTTCTGCACTTCTCTTGCTTCTTTCTGTACTTCTCTTGCTTCTTTCTTCACACCTCTTGCCTCTTTCTGCACCCCTTCCCTCTTTATGCAACTCACTTGCCTCTTTATGCACCTCTCGCCTCTTTCTACACTTCTCTTGCCTCTTTCTACACTTCTCTTGCCTCTTTTTGCACCTCTGTTGCCTCTTTTTGCACCTCTGTTGCCTCTTTCTGCACCTCACTTGCTTCTTTCTGCACCCCCCTTGCCTCTTTCTGCACCCCTCTTGCCTCTTTCTGCACCTCTCTTGCCTCTTTCTGCACCTCTGTTACTTCTTTCTGTTCTTCTCTTGCCTCTTTGTACATTACTGTTGCTTCTTTCTGCACCTCTCTTGCCTCTTTCTGCACCTCTCTTCCCTCTTTGTGCACCAGTCTTGCCTCTTCCTGCACCTCTCTTTCCTCTTTCTGCAGTTCTCTTGCCTCTTTCTGTACCTCTGTTGCTTCTTTCTGCACTTCTCTTGCCCCTTTCTGCACACCTCTTGACTATTTCTGCTCCTCTGCTGGTTCTTTCTGTACCCCTCCTGCCTCTTTCTGCACCATCTTCCCTTTTCCTGCACCTCTCTTTCCTTTTTCTACACCTGTGTTGCCTCTTTTTCACCTCTGTTGCCTGTTTCTTCACCACTCTCGCCCCTTTCTGCCCTTCTCTTGCCTCTTTCTGCATTTTTGTTGCTTCTTTCTGCACTTCTCTTGCCTCTATCTATATTTCTCTTGCTTATTTCTGCACCGCTCTTGCCTCTTTCTGTATCCCTCTTGCCTTTTCTGCACCTCTGTTGCTTCTTTCTGCACTTCTCTTGCTTCTTTCTGAACCTCTCTTGCATCTTTCTGCACCTCTCTTGCTTCTTTCTGCACCCCTCTTGCCTCTTTTTGCACTTCTCTTCCCTCTTTCTGCACCTCTCTTGCTTTTTTCTGCACCCCTGTTCCCTATTTCTGCACCTCTCTTTCCTATTTATGTACCTCTCTTGCCTCTTTCTGCACTTCTCTTGCCTCTTTCTGCACCTCTGTTGCTTTTGTCTGCACTTCTCTTGCCTCTATCTGCATTTCTGTTGCTTCTTTCCTCACTTATCTTGCCTCTTTCTGCACCAATCTTCCCTCTTTCTGCTCCTCTCTTCACTCATTCTACACCTCTCTTGCCTCTTTCTGCAATTCTCTTGCCTCTTTCTGTACCCCTCTTGCTTTTTTCTGCACCTCCGTTGCTTCTTTCTGCTCTTCCTTTGCTTCTTTCTGTACCTCTCTTGCTTCTTTCTGCAGCCCTCTTGCCTCTTTCTGCACCCATCTTCTCTCGTTTTGCAATTCTCTTGCCTCTTTCTGCACCTCGCCTGCCTCTTTCTGCAGTTCTCTTGCCTCCTTCTGCACCTCCGTTGCTTCTTTCTGCACTTCCTTTGCTTCTTTCTGTACCTCTCTTGCTTCTTTCTGCAGCCCTCTTGGCTCTTTCTGCACCCCTCTTCTCTCTTTTGCAATTCTCTTGCCTCTTTCTGCACCTCACCTGCCTCTTTTTGCAGTTCTATTGCCTCCTTCTACACGTCTGTTGCTTCTTTCAGCACTTCTCCTGCCTCTTTCTGCACTTCTTTTGCCTCATTCTGTACCTCTCTTGCCTCTTTCTGCACCTCTGTTGCTTCTTTCTGCACCCCTCTGACTTCTTTCTGCACCCCTCTTCCCCCTTTCTGCACCTCTCTTGCTTTTTTCTGCCCCCCTGTTCCCTCTTTCTGCACCTCTCTTTCTTGTTTCTATACCTCTCTTGCCTCTTTCTGCACTTCTCTTGCCTCTTTCTTCACCTCTGTTGTTTTTGTCTGCACTTCTCTTGCCTCTATCTGCATTTCTGTTGCTTCTTTCTGCACTTATCTTGCCTCTTTTTGCACCCCTCTTCCCTCTTTCTGCACCTCTCTTGCCTCTTTCTACACCTCTCTTGCCTCTTTCTGTAGTTCTCTTGCTTCTTTATGTACCTCTGTTGCTTCTTTCTGCACTTCTCTTTCCTCTTTCTGCACCCCCTACCCTCTTTCTGCACCTCTGTTGGTTCTTTCTGCACCCCTCCTGCCTCTTTCTGCACCCCTCCTCCCTCTTTCTGCACCTCTTTTGCCTTTTTCTGCTTTCCTGTTCCCTCTTTTTGGACATCCCTTGCCTGTTTCTGCACTTCTCTTGCCTCTTTCTGTACCCCTCTTCCCTCTTTCTGCACCTCTTTTGCCTTTTTCTGTACCCCTGTTCCCTCTATTTGCACCGCTCTTTCTTCTTTCTTCACCTCTCTTGCCTCTTTCTACACTTCTCTTTGCCTCTTTCTGCAGTTCTCTTGCCTCTTTCTGCACCTCTGTTGCTTCTTTCTGCACTTCTCTTGCCTCTTTCTGCACCCCTCTTGCCTCTTTCTGCACTTCTCTTTCCTCTTTCTGTACATTGGTTACTATTTCTACACCTCTCTTGTTTTTTTCTGCACTTCTCTTGCTTCTTTCTGTAGTTCTCTCGCCTCTTTCTGTACTCAAATAGGAAGTGCAAGCTGTCAAGTTTAAAGGTCTGCATGCTCTCGTGGCGGAGGTATATGTCTACTTGTATATGTATTCTCACATGTGTTATGCATCTGAAGATGGTAGTTTAAAATGCGGTTAGCTTCTCCTATAGGTGGTTAAATGTTTTCAGTTCTGCTCTGTCATTTGGTTGCACAGGCAGACATATCTTATGTATATAGGTGTTATAGAGCCCCTCAAATATACTATTGAATATCCATGTGCCCTGTATTATGAGCATAAACAAATACATACACCTTTTTGTACACAAATTTACAGAGTATGCAGTTTGAAACACAGATATTCAAATATTTGTGTGTTTATTTTTATGTAACATGTCACTAGGTAAAAGCACAGACACATGCATCCATACCTTAACAAACTTGACCAGACTTACAACAGTGTTATGGTTAGGATTGCTGTTTTACATTTGGTAGGCCTAACATTCTGAGCAGTCGATGAATAGTGAACCTTCAAGAGAAAAGTGAGGATTAAGACATCTTGGGAGAAGGATTCGTGATTAGGCTACTTTGTATGAGTCTGTGGAAAGGTACAGTCAAAGTAGGCCTCTTTCTGCACCTCTGTTGCTTGTTTCTGTACTTCTCTTGCTTCTTTTTGCACCTTTCTTCCTCTTTCTGGACTTCTGTTGCCTCGTTATGCATTTTTCTTGCTTCTTTCTGCACCTTTCTTCCTCTTTCTGCTCCTTTCGTCCCTCTTTCTGAACTTCTCTTGCTTCTTTCTGCACCTTTCTTCCTCTTTCTGTACATGTTCTACCTATCTAGGCATAGTTAGAAATTAGCATTTAAAAAACCTTAGAAATTCACTGAAAAACCATAGGTTTCAGGGATGTTATAATTAGGAATTAGCAGATAAAAACCCTTAGATATTCACTGGAAAAAACACAAATTTCAGGGACATTATAGTTAGGCTGACATTTCACTCGTACAAAAGCAGAGAAATTCAGCCGTTATAGGTAGCTGAGCTAACTATAACTTGCGCCCCCACAATGCACTGCTGATGACATCACATATTGCATCACTCATGACATGGTCAGTGACATCACTGATGACATCTCAAATGACATCACCGATGACATCACTGATGACATCATCCACTAACTAGCTGATGCACCTCCTCACACCCTAATATAACCTTTCATACACCTACTCTAAAATACAGACTACCATTCTCAAAACCATAGACACACCAATACCAGTTAGTACACACCCACTCACTGATTCATAGGTCTACACACAGATCCATTCCCCATATAGTCACTCATACACGCAGTCACTCATAAATACAGCCACTGATATATGCACTCATATACCAACAGAGATACTCACATACCGCCACTCACCCATAGAGTTACTCACACACCTAGTCAGTCACCCAAAGAATCAATCACACTGCCATTTACTCATTATACAGTTATACACACACCAATTCACTTATTCATACAGATACTAACACATACTTACTCTCTTATGCAATCACTGACACAAGCACCCACTCATCCATAGAGTCACTCTCACAATCACTCACTCTCACATATAGTGATTATAGTCACTTATATTCTCCAACAGTCACATATACTGCCTTTCACATATGTAGTTACTCACACATGTACCACTGAGACATCCATTCACTCACCAACATAGCCATAGGGACACTCACCCACCCATACAGCCCCTCACAGATGTACTCATGAACCCATACACCCAGTTATTCACCCACTCACACATCCATGCATGGAGTCACACACCCCCACCCACCCACACAGACACTCAGGCACCCATATAGGTACTCAGACAACCAATCATTAACCCATATAGACACTCATGTAGTTACTCACCAATCCATGCAGCCACTTACACACCATCTGACAGACTGATACACACATTCACATAGATTAGTCATTCACCCATGCATTCGCTAAGACACATTTAATCACACACTTATACAGTCAGTCAGGCACCTTTAATCATCCATTCAAACACTCATACACCCACTCATTCTTCAATACACCTTGGGGTATATATATATAGCATTCTTGAACTTTTTACGAAAACTCAGTCACTAGATGATATCATCAGTGATGTCATGTGAGATGTCATCAGTGATGTCATGAGTGATGTCACTGACCATGTCATGAGTGATGTAATATGTGATGCCATCAGCAGTGCATTGCGGGTACGCGAGATATAGTTAGCTCAGCTAAATATAATGGCTGAATTTCTCTGCTTTGGTGCGAGTGAAATGTCAGCCTAACTATAACGTCCCTGAAACCTGTGGTTTTTTCAGTGAATATATATATATATATATATATAATATATATATATATAGATAGATAGATAGATAGATAGATAGATAGATAGATAGATAGATAGATAGGTATAGATATATATTGATATATCTATATATAGATATATATATATATACATAGATAGATAGTGCTATTTGGGGTTTAGGGTGGACATGGGTGAAGGAGATAACCAGTTTAGGGCCACCTGGGTCACTAATGACCACCTCTCAGCCTTCCGTACCAAATGAAGAGTCAGTTAGATAGTAGAGAATACAAACCAATAACTGTTTATTCATATACACTCAGAGCGGAGCCCCATGTGCCCAGTCGCTAGGAGTGCTGCAGAGGGAACTGAAATCGAAAAGCATAAAGATACATTATGTACGTTTCGTTACCGGGCGAAAACACGCCCACAGTGGAATTTTCCAAGCAGGTGCAGTTGGTTAATGAAATACAGAAAAAACAGTTTCAGCACTCATATCTTACACAAAGTAACTGAGTCCAAGGTCGTTCCATCCGGAGCCCGCCACCAGACAATGGGGAGAGGGCCTCTATCTAGTGTGAAAGCTATGTGCTAACATGAACAGTGTGCTCATTACTGAAACAAAACTCAAGTGAAGAAACAAAACTCACAGGGGAGCATTTCTCGGAATTGAACTAGATCAGTTTTGAACAGCCTAAAAGGCGCCCAAATAGAAAATGGCGCAGCGAATGTTAACTTATATGGAACACTGCGTAAGCATAAACAATTTTTATTCTAACATGAGCATGAGCTAAAACATTTTCTGACGGCAACAAGAGGAAATAAAACTACAAACAATAATAAGAAATCTCATTAACCCCTTCGATGCTCGTGACGAGCTCAGCTCGTCATGCTGCGCGGTCGCGCTGTGCGCATGACAAGCTGAGCTCGTCACGACCACACCCGCGATCGGAATGTCCAGCACACGAGCGGAATTCCGATCGCGGTCAAGGGGTTAATAAACAGTTATGAGCACTCCATACCATCAACATCAGGAAGTGAAACAGTAAGCAAGGAGGAATTCTCGAAAACTCCTTCATCGATGTTCATCAGATCATCAATATCCTTTTGAATCATTATAGCAGCATTTGTGTCATGAATTGATATCTTCTTTTAGGGATGAGAATAGTGGTACAATAAGAGCAGCAGAAGGGAAGACACTGAATAAGGGCACAACAGAGCACTAATATAACAATCAGATACATCCCTTTCTCAAGAATCCAGCCCCAGCTACCAAAAAGAGACCAACTCCAATGCCCACTTTCCATTCCTTTGACATTTTCAAGGATATCTAGTATGTGCTTGGTAATATTCTTTTCCATATTCTTGATCCCGACCACACACTGATCGCCCACCACCGCACATACACCACCACTCTTAGCCAAAATAAAATCAACTGCATATCTGATCTGTTCCGAATATATTTGCATACTCTCCAACTGAGTGGTGATGTCACGTAAGGCTGCTACTGTGGTATTAGATAGAATTTGCAGCTTGCATCCAAAATGTTCTCTAGCTTTCTCACCCCTGGCCATAGAAGTACCACCCAAAGTGAAAATAGAAGAAAGGGCGTATCCAAAAGTAATCCCATTACTATAATTATTGACCTCTATATCGGTCACTCCCTCACAGAATTCTTGTGTTAGAGTCCTTTTAACCCATTGTATGTTAGGCTTAGCATATTTACAGGGTACACCTAAGGACAACACCATTCTAAGAGCTACATCATCTGTACCATTGTGGACATTGGAATATGTACCGCTGGACAAGAAATAAAACCCCGGGTTTGCATAAACCGGTCCTTCATAATCCACTGCTGCATACCTGGAGTTGATTCCAAAAGTACTCAGATCTTTGTCATTCACCAAAGGGATCGTATTTTTGTACAGCACTGTTCCTGAACAGATTATATACAGTAAAGTGTCAGTGATATTCACAATGGGGCAGCAAGCGGGATAATAACCAGCCTCCCGGGTGACTATCAATTCCTTGTAATGCCAACCCACCAATGTAACATTCTGTTTTTCCATATAGAAATTGTCTCAATATGTATTGTTATCACAACCTGGATAACCCATTCCCAGTGGTTTTCTATGATACAGACATAGTCCCGGATAACCAAAACCAAATACTCCTTTCACTTCAGTGAATTGGGGTGGGCGAGTATTAGTATAGTTCACAAGTTACAATGGATATGAGGTCCACAAACTAGTGACAGATTGCGTGGGGTAACAAGCTGTCCCTTCTCCGAAGAACCTCTTATGTGTCTCCAAGAATACATTATTCGGGCTGTTCTTTTGTTTCTCTTCGGGGAGATAACCTTACCCTTAGTACGTATAGGTACACTTTGATCATTTTCCAAAACCCATGATACCCCACACAATATTACGATCAACAAAACCAAAAGAACAACACATATTATTTTGTTTTTCCGCTTCCACATCGTATTATACTGCGCAACAAGAACCCTTGGTTGCTCCTCTTCAGCAACCTTTCTACCGAAGGGATGCATAATGAATTGCAAGAAAGCAAAATGCAAAGGAAATATATAAGTTCCCAATGTCCATCAGAGCCTCACTGGTACAGGCTCCTATTGTCCATCAATAAGTTGGCGCTCTTGAGCACCGGCGGTGGAGCTTGCTCTGTCCTAAGCTCTTTTAGTCTATCCCACGTCGATAAAGATGGTATACCATCTGGGTATACTTATGGTCTCCCTAGCTAATGTTCAAGCAACAAAGGCAAAGTGAATACACTATTCTCCACTAATTTCAGTTAGTTCAGTTGGTACTACCTATCTTGCGCAGTCCATCCCTAATCTATCTTCTCCTTGGACTCAGTATCCCTCAGCCGAGGGAGCAGATTGTACCTGATAGCCCCGGGCACCGTGTGATCCACAAAAAAAGGCTCCTGGATAGCTCAAATTTCTGGGGAAACAGCCTCATTCAAAACATCATCATTCTCCTTATCTGTCTGGGTCCAGATCAACTGGGCATTGCTGAAGGGAACAAACCTGGGCACCTGCTCGCACTCTGTGTCGCCTACGCCCTCTTTCACCCACTGATCGTATGGCAATGGCAAAGGAATCCGCCGACAGTGCGTAACATTCACCCAGTTCTTTCGGCCAGAAACCTTTACAGCCGTCCGTGTCACCAACAGAACCTGCTCAGGACCTTTCCAGTGTGGCTCCAAACTTTTCTTCCACTGGAAATTCCTGATAAGCACAAAATCCCCGGGCTGGATGTCGTGGCCGGGTCCCGCCGGTACAGAAGGTAGGGATTTTCGCATCTCTTGGTGAATAGAACGCAAACTTTCTGTTAACTGGCCAAGATAATCAAGCAACAGAGGGTATTCAATATCTGAATATCTGCGAGGACGCGGCACGCCCCAGACATTTGCCGGGTGCCCGAACACGACCTTATAAGGAGACAATCCTGTCTTAGAATGAACTGTTGTTCTTGTTGACAAAAGAGCTAGCGGTAGAGCATCTGGCCATTTTAACCCTGTTGTCTCTTGGATTTTCGACAATTTCAGTTTGAGAGTTCCATTGTACTTCTCAACAAGGCCAGCTGACTGGGGGTGATTGGCAGCATGGAATTTTTGCTTAATGAGCAACCCTTCACGAATCATCATCATCAATAAACTTTATTCGGCTTTAGAAATAAAACCATAAAAGTCATACAAACATCAATAAAACATCTTTCAGGTTACAGTTTGACAGATATGATAAGTCCCGGGTAATCTAAACACAAGATAAAAATGCATGATTTCAATACTGAAAATTAATCACAGCTTGCCCTGAGTCTAACGGCGACCCGTGAAAAGTTAAGAGTGTACAAAACAGTATCACTAGAGAGGAGTTGTAAAGAAATAAAAGCTGGTCTCACCCTCCTAAAGCCCAATTTTTTAAAAATGTGGATAATAAATAACTTTCTAGGAACAGCATAAAAAGTACAAAACATTAAAAGTGCATCATGCCCTGAGGAGACTCACCATCGCAGCTTCAGGGCATGAGGCACAGACCTCTGTGGGAGCCACGGGGGTCTGCCAATAGGTAGTGAAAGAGGTCGAGCCGGAACCTCGTCAATAAAAAACGATCATAAATGCTTTTAAGTCCTAGGAGATATGGCTCGGTAGTTGTCACAGTTTTCAGCACAATGTACTTACGCACACTGGGCTTACACAGCTCTTTTCCCTCTCTTTCGCAATAACGCGTTCTTAAAAAACACTCTTTGGCCCAAACAAGGTCCCTCTTACATGTATGCTGAGGGTTCGTAAATAGTTCTACTCTGCCTAGCCTGGCGAGGCCAACTCTTATGTACAGGAGCCATTGAATACATGATGCATGATCAAGAGAATGGCAATCCCGTAGGACATCTTTACTAAGTATGTTCTCTTGCTTGGCCCAAATCTTATGCCACAAAGCCAGAGGACGGAAGGCCAATTCATCTGAGAGGAAAGACATCCCCAATTCTTCATGGACAACATAAGCCGGGATGCATTGCGGAACGGAAAAGACCCTTCGCATGAAAGAGTTTTCGGCACTTTGCACAGTCCCTAACTCAATGTGGCCCCATATCTCGCTCCCGTAACTAACCTTTGAGATACATTTGGCTTGGTAAATCTTCAAGAGGGCCCATATGGGTTTCCCTCCCACTCTGCTGGCAAAGTTAAAGATAGCTGCTGAGGCTTTCACTTGGTCCCCTTTCTTCCGATTAAGCAAGGGGCACCAGCTCAAGGAATCATCAAACACTACTCCCAAGTAGGAGAAGATGTTGGTCTTGGGTATTGACTAGCAACCTAGTTTAAAAGTAGGCTGCTTTGCCTTACGAGGTCCCACCTGCATAATGTAAGATTTGGAGTGATTAACCAACAGGTCCAGGTCCTCCATAAATGAGGCGAAAGAGTTCAGGAGAATTGTAGGCCCCTTGCTGTCCTCGCCAGGAGGACTGCATCGTCTGCATATAAGAGGACCGGCAGGCTACGCTTGCCTACCTGGGGACAGTCAGCTTTTGTTGCCAAAAGGGCCATCTCTAAGGAGTTTATATAAAGATTAAAAAGAAAGGGTGCTAGGATACACCCCTGACGCACCCCCTCTTAATGCCGAACTGGTGGGACACTTTCAAGTCCTTTGAATAACAGACAACCGCTTTAGAGTCTCGGTGAAGATCCCTCAAGAAAAGAATAATATTACTGTCAATGCCGATGGATGACATCAACTGCCACAGCTTGGACCTGTTGATGCAGTTAAATGCTGAGGACAGGTCCATAAAGGCTAGGTGTATGGGGCTGGAGCGAGCCACGGTATACTTATTCAGGACCAGGTATAGATTTAAACACTGTTCCACAGTGGAATGACCAGGGTGGAAGCTGTATTGGATCTCAGATAGAAAATGACTTTTGTCAGCCCAGGATACAAGTAGGTCAAGAATCATGCGACGCCCCCACCACCTTCACCACAGAGACTTGGAGGAAAATGGACCTGTAACAGGAGGTGCTGTCCTGATCTCCCTTTTTAAATACCGGGACTATAGTCGATAAAGCCCAAGAATCTGGGCGACCAACCCGAACTGTAGCATTGATAACAGCTGGGAGGACAGGCGCCCAGGTTTCTACGTGGGCACTGTAAAGGTCAGGCGAGATCCCGTCTGACCCGGGGGCCTTATTTTTAGATAGTCCCAATATGCCAGTTCTCACCTCTTGGATAGTGAAGACGAGATCCGCCTTTCCTTCCACCCTTTCCTGCCCCTCAGTTAGCCTAGTATCCGGCTGAAAGATACCCTCAAAATGATGTACCGAATCATCCTCCGTGATGTGGGCATCCAATAAGTTAACATTATCTTCGGATAAAAGTGGCCTATTGATGATGGCTCAGAACTTAGAGCTGTTACGCAAAGTGCTTGCCTCCACTAAATCAGTCCAGGCCTCCTCCTTCAGGGTGGACTTGCGAGTTGCTAGCGCAGCCTTGTATACTCTACATAGACCTTTGACCACCACCAAATCTTGGGGCTTAACACTTAAGGCCTGTCTCAGGTTCCTGGAAGCCTGGGATCATGCACAGTCAAACCATCTTGGGCCTAGTAGCTCACGGCCCCCACCCGGGGCCCGTAGTAACCTCCTTATAAGAGTGGACATGGTTCCAAATGCACCCAAGACGTCCAAGGCACTTGCCTCGCCATCAAGACAGGTACCAAACTCCCTATGACACTGAGTTGCGAGGGACTCATGGAGTAACTCTGGGGCAATGCATCCCCATTTTAAGCTACTCCCCGCTTCCACCACTTTGAGAGGGATGATCCTTGGTGTGACCATGTACTCGGGACCATCCTGTTGCAACACAGATGGGGTTATGGTCGATACATTCACTCACCTGGACAAAAAAATCAGTGACCAAGGAAATGAAATGGGTAGATATAAAGCTTAAATCTATAAAGGTCTCACACCCTCTCCCAATAAAGGTGGGAGCGATATCTGTTTTCCCCAGGGGCAGCTTGTTCATGACTGATATTAAATCAAATTCAAGCAGGATGAAGTTAAGCTCAGTACCCTGGGGAGTGTGTTCCATGTGCAAGCCTGCTTGTCGTGCACAACCCATAGCTTCTACTCCTCCTTGCCTGATGTCCCCACACATATGAATGTTGAAATCCCATGTTAAGAAGATGTAATGGCAATTCTGACCTTTCGAAATGCCACCCCGTAGTACAGACCCCAACTGCGTTATGTTACCTTCGTCCTGGTGTGTAACTCACGCATTATAGAAATTTACCAAGAGGAGCTTGCTCTTACCACTAGACAGCAACATCACGTGTAAATTGGGAGAGACATAAAGAGAGGTAACGGAGATGCCAAAGACAGCTAGCAAGACAAAGGTAATGAGCCCCCCTTAGCTCTCCCTGACATAGATGGGCTAGCTGGAACAAAGAGGGTTTTATAGCCATCAAGGTGATAGTTATTCTCTGTTGCCCAGGTTTCCTGGAGACATATCACATCAAAACTTTTCACAAGGGCCCGCCATTCAGAATTCTCAATCTTACTTGCCAGCCCCGGGTTGTTCCAAGAAAGGAACTTACACCCTCCTTTCCTACTCAGTACTTGTTCCGAGGGCTGGACATTTCCCTGTGATACAGGAACCACGGGGTCCGAGGTACCCACATAGTGTCAATCGCAATCTTCCAACGAGCTCAACGGAGTAAACCTATTTGCTGAGCTTACCCCTGTATTCCCCTCAATACGGCCCCTATGGCCCCCCTCAAAAAGCCACTCACATTGAGACCCTGGTTGGGGATTTCTGGGTCTGTAAAAAATCCCAACGGAAGTGCCAAGATTGCTGAACCCCAACACCTATAATAAGACTGCACAACCGTATTTAAAATGCGATGTACAATGACTGAATTATTAAAATTAACAATAATACAATCCCCTGCCAAGATTTCTTGGTGCTACCAACCCACTGTGTCCTGCGCACCATAAGTATTTGGTTTTCCACCCTAGGTCCAGGGATAATAATGGAATTAAGCCAGTGCACAACCTTGTTCTTCAACTGGAAGAAATCTTCCTTAATCCCGGGATCAAGGCGCGGAACGTTAGCTAACACCACAACAAGCGGAGTAGACTCAGGTGGGAGGTGAACAGATACAATCCACCTACTTTAACACTCTGAGGTTGGCGGGACTGAGAGGAGGCTGGGTTCAGGATATTTTCCCCTTACGAATGGTTAGACGGTCCTGAGGGTCAATCCGGGTCGTGGTTGGTGCCGTTGTGACTGCTGCAACAAAACGTGGCTGCTGTGTGGGAGTGGACACCACTCTAACTCCAGCCCCGTGCCACTACCAATGGGACTAGGGGTAGTGGTCGAGAACATGGGCTTTGAGGGAGGAAGACTTGTAATGTGAGAGGCACGGTCCCTTTGCGAAAAATCTGTCAATACAGAGAGAGTTTCTTTTCCAATGCTGAGAGTTGGTGTAGGATGGGGTCCAATTTGGTGTCAAGTGCTGACAGCAAGGCTGGTTGAAGCATGTCTAATGAAATTGCGTACAGGTTGGGCACTACTGAGTGTGCTGCTGAAGTTGGCTGAGGTCCAGTTTTCTTGCTGCGTTTACAGGGGCCCCCACCGAAGGGCGCTTCCTCTTGGCACCTCCTGAGCACAAGCTGTTACCAGGAAGCTTACCTGGAACTGACCCAGAGGCTGGCAGGTGGGCACCATGCCGGGTGATGACGATTGGTGAAAGAGAAACAGTACCCGCCCCTGAGCTGGCAACAAGTTTGCCCAGTCCACTGGAAGGGGCAGTAACCGAGTTTGGGGGCCAGCGTGTGGGTTGACCAAGGAAGTCAATAGGGGAGGATGGGAAGGTGAACGAGATAAACGTCTAACCACCATTCCAATCTCCTTATCTTGGACCCCAGCAGCGTGCTGCAAAAAGAGTTCATGGTGCTACCAGTGTGCAAGGGCTCTTTACTTGTAGATCCAGCCACCACCCTACATTTACCCATTATAGATATACTTAGTCCTTTAAGAACAAGGGTGCCCGAGTTGGCCCTGCACCTGCCCTGTACAGATCAGAGATCTTAATGAGGGCAGATAAGTTATTTATGTCAGTTCGGTTCACAAAGGGACAGACAAAACTTCCAGACAGGATTGTCACCCATTAACACATGTTTCTTGATGTTCCAGCTCCCTTATCCCTTAAGTTACTACTACTCCAATTTTACAGCCAGCAGATAGTTCATACGGGTATATGAGAATAGACGTAATGAAATTGTCTCCCTACCTGGTCCTCCGCGGCTATCGTAGGAAGTGAAACTGGAGCTGGAGCAGGAGCAGGAGGGTGGATGCGGTTGGATGAGTCTGCTAGGCAAAGTGCTAGGATCTAAAGAGGATGAATAGGGGAGACCAAGAGGATAGGCCCAGCCCAGCCTCCTCCGGTCTTGGACAGGCACAGACGGGCATGCCTGTGGGCGTCCTGCGCTGCGGGAGCCCTGCGGGCTACTTGTGCGCATCCAGGTGCGCTCCCCAGTGCGTTGGCGGTGTGACGTGCCCGCTCTGCAGGCTGGGTAATATGGTCCACTGCCCCCGGGCCTCTGAAATGGCGGCAGGTAAGGCAGCAATGCAAGAACAGCTCCCGCGCTGCGGGAGCCCTGCGGGCTACTTGTGCACCTCCAGGCGCACTCCCCAGTGCGTTGGGAGCGTGGCGTGGCCGCTCGGCAGGCTGGGTAATGTGGTCCACTGCCCCCGGACCTCTGTAGTGGCGGCAGGTAAGGTGGCAATGCAAGAACGGCTCCTGCGTGCGGGAGCCCTGCGGGCTACTTGTGCGCCTCCAGGAATGCTCCCCGGTGCGTTGGTGGCGTGGCCGCTCGGCAGGCTGGGTAATGTGGTCCACTGTCCCCGGACCTCTGTAGTGGCGGCAGGTAAGGCGGCAATGCAAGAACGTCTCCCACGAATCAATTTAATCACTTTCCCATTAAAATGACTTTCGTTGTCACTCCAGATAACTTGGGGCAAGCCAAAATGAGGAAAGTACTCTTTAAGGAGCACCTTCGCAGTCGTAATGGCCGTATTATCTTTAGTGGGGTAGGCCTCAACCCATTTACTGAATGCACATCAGGCCCATTGTTAGCATTCTATGCTTTTCTTGTGGACTAGTATGTGGAAATACTGCCTCTAGCTCTGTTATTTTATGAGCTATCCAGAAAGGCATTTGTTCACGTTTAGTGGGCATTTTACCCATCACTGTGTGTAACGTTTGTGGTGTAATTTTAGTTGTAGAAGTTTGTACTGGTCCTGTTTGTGTAGCTGGTGTTGGCTGAAGTGTGAGTGTTCTCATCACAAACTGTGTCATGTTTCTGTAAAGTCTTATTAGTTCTTTATGAAGTGTAAGTAAGTCTCCTGCTGGCATTGTGTCAATGTCAGGGTGCAGTGTATAGGCCGCTAGTACCGGCCATGTTGCTCCGTCTTTTCCGAGCGGACCGAGTCTTACTCTATTTCTTGTATGGGGTAGGGCGCCTTAGAACCATTATAAGTGTTCCTGGTAAGAGAGTGGAATTTCAATGTCCTCATACGGACAATATTCGTTTGGTATGTCATTTTCGACATAATAATGAAACGCTTTTGTTAGTGCATTTGCCTGTGGGAATCTAACCCATGCATAGAATACCTCTGTTCTAAATGATTCGTATGCCTCAATCACGAAAGTTACCTGCCCACCCCTAGATGTAACGCCATATGCTATTAGTTTTAGGGTGATGGCATTTCTAACATTTTCCGCAATGTGTATTGCGTCTGCATCTTCTTCCTCGGCTGAGAGATTTAGTTCATGTACAACATCTCCCAGCTCAGTCATTGTTTGATTAAACCAACAGCCAATACATAGGATTTTTCCTACTCAGCTGCGGCAAATTTTTGTTCCCTCCCACTCCAGACATCTCTGGGGAAATGTGAGTAGGGGTCTCTGAGAATAGCACGACTGAACTACTCAGATTTGACCGTTAAATAAGTACCCAACCAACGTTGGCGGTGCCATGTTGTGTAGTTCCTATAAAACCTATACAGGATCTGCGCGTTTAGACAACATACACTGCGGGCTTGGTGTCCAAACTGATTCCTGAAATCCCCACTGAGTATGTTGGCCTGTATACCAGCTAGCTCACAGTGCTACTAGAAACTCCTTTTACCAAGGAGAGAATAGTTCTTGGCAACTATTGAACATGACAACCCTGATCCCTCAGAATCATGGAAACATTGCAAAACTTTTCGCTCAGTCACTCGTGCTCACTTGGTCTCAGAGAGATACACAGCATAAACGATATGGACGTTTTTCAATAAGCATTTATTGAACACTCGTCATTCTAGTGTAAAATAGCTGTGCTGAAACAACCACTAGACAGAAACAGATATAAACGATCAGAAGCACTAAGAAGGTAAAAGGATGGTAGATCTCTACCATTCTGCTATAATCATGAACATAGGCAAGTATATAAAATACATGACAATAAAATGCGTTCTCCTATGATGCTACCCTAATTAGATGTGCCTAAGTGTACCTAGCATGTATGTAGGTGTTAAGCGAAGAATCCCTCTAGGATAGAGTCAACCCCATTACCTGAAGTGAAGAACTGTGGGACCCCGTCTTGGTCTCGAGTTGGACACCCCGCAAGGGATGTTCAGACCACTGCGAGCTGGAGTATTCACATGCAGGAGCTTCAGCGTCTTGCGTCAGTGTGTCGGCATGGAAGTCGTGATCTCCTCCCTCTATCTCAGCAAGATGTGATATTTATATACCCGAAGGTATCCCCAAGGGGTTCTACCTTGCTATGCCACTGTCGGACTTAGGATTACGTCGGGAATGAACCTTGTACACAGTTATTATGCAGGTGATGGTAGTCCTGCTGAGTTTCCAAGAATCCAAGGATCCTCATGCATAATGTATGAGGCTATTGTTCAAGGAAAACCCCACGTTCTGTATGCAGTACTGTAACTAGGTAAGGGGTCAGTCTTAGCAGCCCGTTATGTATGTAGTGTAGGGACGAATATAGGTGAAAGGTTGGGATGTTAACCTGGCCTATATTGGGGTACCTATATGGAATATAACAATACCCGTCACCTCATCCATGTCATAATCATCATGATAATACTGTCCATCTCTTGGGTCATCAAAATAATTATTGTCAGAACGGCCCACAGAAGTCGCAGCATTCTGATTTCTATCAGCCCCAAGGCCCCTACCACCAGAACCTCGTCCTCTATGGGACACAACCTTCTGTAATAGCACCAGACACTATCTGGGCCAATGTCCTTCCTCCTTACAATACGCACACTGATTCGGGCCCAAAGGTGTCGCCGAGGGCTGCCTAGTATTCGGACGTTGTCTAGAAGGACCACGTCATCCCCTACTATTTCCCCTAAATGCTTGCTGCAGCAACACCTTCATCTTTAAATCCTAATGCTTTTTATCAGTTTTATCCTTCTCCTCCTGATCACGATGTTCATAATAATGGGCCATATTTAAAATAACAGAGGGAGAAGATGCAGACCAAGTACTCTCGGACGCCTACAAACGTGTCATTATTTCATGAAGGGGGTTAGTAACAAACCGGTCAACAAACAAACAAACTCCTCCCTCAGTGAACATATCCTGCCCACTGTAATCCAAAAACGTGTCTTCAAACCGAGTGAAAAAGTCAGACACACTCTCATCCTTCTTCTGTCGACATGCCGTCAATCTGTCCCAACTTACCTTCTTAGGTGGAATAAGAGTGTGCATATACGTAATAATACGACCAGGCAAAGCAAGTAACTCAGCACAGGGTTTATCTCCTGGCTTCCTTTCCTGATCCCAACCTTTAATCACATCCCATGTGCCGCCCAATTCTGCAACATGTTCTTGAGTATGCACCTGTCTCCAAATATCGACCGGAACAAGAAGACCAAAAAACATTTCAATATCAGCAAAAGTCATTACAGTAGAAGAAGCAGCCTCTGTTAATTCCTTATAATAAGCTGTGGGATTTTTCCTAGGGTCGGGCAGTGTAGCCTTAAGTGCTAAAACCACACTTGTTTTCCACCAGTATAAATCCATTGCTCCTGAAAACGGGCAGCTACGTCTGGTCTAGTGACGTTACTGTGCTGGTCCGTTAACTCAGGTATTTCTGGATGATATATTGGGTGGACCTCAAGCATAGGGAACTGAGTAATTTTAGTGGGACTCTTTTCATACAACCGAACTCTATAAGAAACTATAGTGGCAATATTTGCGAGCACCTCTCCTGGGGCTAGGTCAGCTATATAAACACGGTCCTTCATATCAAACAACACTTGTGGAGCCTCAATTTTAATGTGTGTGCGCCAAAGGTTAATCAGTGTAGCGGACATTTGCTGAAGAACGTGCTGCTGTAGAAAAGGCTCAAACTCATGCACAGCTTGCCAAATATCCTCAGTGCCATAAACCAGATTACTAGCCCACTTCATAGCCTGTCTTGCTAAAACATCCTTCTCATCTTCTCCCACTCCAGAGCACACCAACGGACCCATTCGTTCCCTGTATTTCGCCCAATCTCTGTCCTCAAACCCAAGTACTGGCGTCTCAGCATTCAAAAGTACTGGAGGATGAAGAACCATAGAAGGAGAAGCAACAGAAGTAGCAAGTACAACCGTAGTTAATGTCTGCACCGGAGGAGAAACAACAGAGGACACAGGAGGTGAATCAATAGATGTACTGGCGGTCACAGTCATCAAAGATAGCGAGGACAAAGAGTGAGCGGGGGGTGCCGTAGCCAAAGCTGTTGAAGTAACAGCCGTAGATACGGGAACAACTGAAGCAGATGAAACAGACTGCAGTGACTGTAAGAGAGCAGTGGGATATATCCTCTGTGGAGCGTAAGGAGATGGGGATCGACTATCTAACAGCTCCTCTATGAAAGTATCATTTTCCTCTTTGGCCAGATAAGACTTGTCAACATGCAACCGAAATCTTCTATCTTCACATTCAATTCCCGACTCATGTTTTTCTCTATCATATACTACAGCCTTCTGTGTCAATGTTTGCATTTTTCCTTTCCATGCGTCCCTCTCCATCTTTAACCGCCTCTGTCTGGCCTCCTTCTGCCAAGTCCGAAGGGAGTCCAACATCGACTGTCTACTTTGTGTCTTAAATAATTGTTCCTGTAAAAACCCAATCTTTTGTTCATCAAAAATGCCCGTCAAAGGCCATTGCAACTCGGCATTGTCCCTTGTATATTTGTGCCATAATGTACTAAACATAATAGGGCCAAGGCCATGTTTCACATACATATCAAAATTAGGGCTGCCCTCAGGAGGCGCTGGCTGAGCTTCTTCCAACCGAGCATCTGCAGAACAACAATGACAACACAAATTCCAAATTTACTCAGGTCAGGCATTTCGAAAGAGGAACAAATGATTCGTTTTTACCTGGCAAAGTATTTACAAATACTTCTTTATCGAGACAGTCATTAGACCAGACCAACGTAAACTCAAACGGTACCATATCCACAAAGAACCAAAACAAACTCACCTGATATCAGTGGTACAGCGAACCAGTTCTCCACTGCCGACTCTTCAGACCAAACGATCAGAACCAAGGGTTTCGCCGTTCAGGACTCCAGACAGGATGACCACTGGGCGAGGCACTATCCGGCAGGACAGAAGGAGCAGCTGCGAGCAACAGACGCTCTTCTTGCAGGGATCCCTGAGCCATCAGTCCCACCCGACGATGTCCTCGGCCTCCCCCGTCGGCGGAAAGGGGATGGATCAATCACCTGAAGGAGTCTCTATTCTGGCGCCAACTAAGTGAAGTAACCCGTTTAGGGCCACCCGGGTCACTAATGACCAACTCTCAGCCTTCTGTACCAATTGAAGAGTCGGTCAGACAGTAGAGAATACAAACCAATAACTGTTTATTCATATACACTCAGAGCAGAGCCCCATCTGCCCAGTCACTAGGAGTGCTGCAGAGGGAACTGAAATCGAAAAGCATAAAGATACATTATGTACGTTTCAGTAACCGGGTGAAAACACGCCCACAGTGGAATTTTCCAGGCAGGTGCAGTTGGTTAATGAAATACAGAAAAAACTGTTTCAGCACTCATATCTTACAAAAAGTAATTGAGTCCAAGGTCGTTCCATCCGGAGCCCGCCACCAGACAAGGGGAGAGGGCCTCTATCTAGTGAGAAGGCTATGTGCTAACATGAACAGTGTGCTCATTACTGAAACAAAACCCAAGTGAAGCAACGAAACTCACAGGGGAGCATTTCTCGGAATTTAACTAGATCAGTTTCGAACAGCCTAAAATGGCGCACAAACGGAAAATGGCGCAGCGAATGCTAACTAACATGGAACCACTGCGTAAGCATAAACAATTTCTATTCTAACATGGGTTGTTAAGTGGTAATGCAGTTTTTAGGGTTTAGGGTAGGTATGTATTTTAGGGTGGTAAGGGAATTTTTAGGGTTTAGGGTGGGTATGGGTTTTTGGGCGGTAGGGGATTTTTTGATTTTAGGATGGGTATGGGTTTTGGGTGGCAAGGGAACCTTTAGGGTTTAGGGTGGGTATAGGTATTTGGGTGGAAAAGGAATTTTCAGGGTTTTGAGTGGGTATGGGTTTTTGGGTGGTAAGGGATTTATTTTAGTGTTTAGGGTGGGTATGGGTTTTTGGGGGCAAGGGCATTTTTAGGGTTTAGAGTGGGTGTGGGTTTTTGGGGGCAAGGGAAATTTTAGGGTTTAGAGTGGGTATGGGTTTTTGGGTGGCAAGGGAATTTTCAGTGTTTCGGGTGGGTATGGGTATTTGGGTGGCAATGGCATTTTCAGCATTTAGGGTGGGTGTGGGTTTTTTGGGTGGTAAAGGATTTATTTTAGGGTTTAGGTTGGATATGGGTTTTTGGGGCAAGGGATTTTTTAGGGTATAGGGTGAATATGGGTTTTTGGGCGGTAAGGTACTTTTAGGGTTTAGGTTGGGTATGGGTTTTTGTCTGGCAATTGAATTTTTAGGGTTTAGGATACGTATGGGTTTTTGAGTGGCAAGGGATTTTTTTAAGGTTAGGATGGGTATAGGTTTTTGGGTGGTAAGGGATTTGTTTGGGGTTAGAGTGGAAAAGGAATTTTTAAGGTTTAACGTGGGTGTGGGTTTTTAGGTGATAAGGGAATTTTTAGGGTTTAGGGTGGGTATGGGTCTTTGGGTGGCAATGGATTTTTTCAGGTTTAGGGTGGCAAAGGAATTATTTAGGGTGAGTATAGGTTTTTGGGTTGTAAGGGTTTTTAGGGTTTAGGGTGGGTATAGGTTTTTGGGTGACAATGGAATTTTCAGCATTTAGGGTATGTGTGGATTTTTCGGTGGTAAGGGATTTTTTAGGGTTTAAGGTGGCTATGGGTTTTTGCTTGGTAAGATATTTATAGGGTTTAGGGTGGGTATGGGTTTTTGAGTGGCAAGTCAATGTTTAGGGTTTAGGGTTTTCGGGTGGCAAGGTATTTTTTAAGGTTAGGTTGGGTATGGGTTTTTGGGTGACAAAGGAATTTTTAGGGTTTAGGGTGGGTATGGGTCTTTGGGTGACAAGAGATTTGTTCGGGTTTAGTGTGCAAAGTGAATTTTTTAGGGTTTAGGCCTGAGTATGGGTTTTTGAATGGCAAGGGAATTTTTAGGGGTTTGGGTGGGTATGGGTTACTGGATGGCAAGGGAATTTTTAGTGTTCTTTGACTTGCCTATATCTTTTGCACCAGTTGACAAATCTTCACACAAGTTTCCCCTAAAAAGTGAGCAGGTGACTAGCTGTGCATGGAACATTTTGGGGGCATAGAAAAAGGCGGATGTAAAAAAAAGTGTGTTTCCCATGTTAATTACCTAGGGTCTTTAGACACTCCTGCAGCCTGAACTACTGGAGAAAATTATACAAAATTTAGGAGAAAGGTAGATTTGATTCCGGAGAGCATGCATTTTCTTATTTGGTGTAAATTCATTCAGTATTTTTTAGATATTAATTGTGAGAAGTTGGCCTGGTATATGCTGTCCACTAATTATAGTGGGCACCGTGCACCAGTCCAAACAACCCCTTATTGGAGATAGGTTAAAGACAACCTTTATTGAAAGCTATCCTAGTGGTAGCTATGGAGAGCAGCCTTCAGGCTAAGTCTTGAAGGAATGTAAAGCAGCTTGTTTTACCAGTCTATAATCTCTTGAGTGACCAAATGAAAGAGGACCACACCAGTTATATATTCAAAATATATGTATTTATTGCTAAACACACCCCTCTAGTCTCTTTATGAGGCTAGAGTTCGAAGTACATAAGTTATAAGTTAGTTATGTACAGTAATAGCACAAATACACGTTTGAGCCCTAGGGGCGTACCAAACCATATACCAATAAAGTGGTATAGGAACCACGACTGAGCTAGACACAGGGCCTAGAGCCTGTAGAAGTGCTTGGACCACAAGGAACCACCCAAGGTAGTGACACAGGGGACCCACGGGGGACGCGTGCAGTGTATGAACACAGCCGTGAATCACCGTTAACTTCTATGGGGAAAGTCGCGGTTTGAATTTAAAAGAAAAGGGACACTTAGAGGAGGACTTGGAGCAAACCCTTTGAGAACTAGGCTGTTCTAGTGTCAATACCCACGGGAGCACCGGAGTACTCGAGTTACCTCACCCAGGGGAGCCGGGTGCATAGGTGTCTTTCAGGGTCGGGTTTCGTCGTCGCTTTCAATGGCGATCTGCTGCAAAGTGCTGCTGGCGGCCAAGTCGAAAGTGTTCGGGTGGATCCAAAGGTGGATCAAAGATCTGAAGAACCTGAAAGCAGAGGGGACAGAGTCTGCGTCACTAGCCAGTGACCAGGAAGGCGATGAGCAGATGCCCACCGATGTCGAGTGCTTCAGGTAGGTTGACGGTCGTCTTGACTCTTCAGCCACGAGGTCCAGGAGGTGTCGACGACAACCAAGAGCTGGATTCAAGCTGTTCCATGACGTCTGTCGATTTCAGGGGAGTCGGCGACCGGATTGGACCCAACAAGCCTTGGCAACGGCAAGTCTCGTGGAAATGGAAGAAGGACGATGTTGCAGACCAGCAAAGTCTGTGGGACTCACCCAGCGAAGGTACGTCAGGGCACACCTGGAGCAACCAGGGAGCCCAAGCAGAAGAAGATTGGCCTTCGGGAGGGCCTACTAGCCAACGGACTAGTGACCACAAAGGAGCCTCGAGTCGACGCACGTGGAGCTGGCTCACAGGACACTCGTGGAGTGGAGGCCAGTGATCTTCGGTGCAGTCGGTGCTGGAGGCTGGGGCTACTAGGAGCCCCAAGCACGACTTCGTGGGAGACCCAGAAGAGGATGCACTTTCAAATGCGATCGGTGTCCAGGGGTCACGGTTCCACGTTACCTACGACAGCTACGGGCCTCAGCTTTGCTGGGGACTCAAGGCAGCCTCGGGGAAGTCTGGAAATCTACCTCTGGTGATGCAAAGACTTCGGCGTCCGGTGGAGCTTCAGCGATGCAGACTGGACAATTGCTTCTTTGGTGCCTGCCAAGCAGGGGAGTCACTCCTTGACCCCAAGGGAGATTCTTCAGTCCTCTAATCTTGAAGTAGAGCGTCGAAGCTCCAGGATTCTGTGTCAGAGTTTCGTCCAGGTTAATATAAAGTCCTAAGGACTGGGGTCCCATACTTATACTAAGGTAGGGGGTTGGACATACTCTGTGGCCCCACCTATGGGAGGGTCAGGGCAGAGGGGTGGTTACACCCCTTTCCCTTTGTCCAGTTTTGCGCCAGAGCAGGGGCTGGAAGCCCCTGAGCCGGTTTTAACTGGGGTATGCACAGGGACACCAAATGTGCCCCCAGTGCAGGACTTCAAAGCACCAGAGAGTGCTCCCGCCCAGCCCCAATACACACTATCCTGTCTGGGGAGGTGGTTACACCTCCCTGGGACAGGAAACCTATTGTCCAGGCCTCCCCTGCCAGAGTTTCGGTCAGCAGCAGGAGGCCAGACTCGTGTCTGTGGCAGCGGCATCCATTTTGTGATGCCAGGGCTCTGGAAAGTCAGTACCGGGTATACCGGTGTGTACATGTCTCTCCCTCTAGAAGGGTGGAATGCTACCCCCGCCGCCAGAACTGGCGGGGGGTAGTATTCCAAGATGTTTGACACCAAACACGACATGTTTCCGTGCAGCCATCCCAAAGTTAGCATTTAACGCGAGGTTATAATGCGCTTAAGAGTATATGGTCGGGTTGCACTACAAACAGCATCAGAGAATGGTCTCCGAATGCTGCAGAGGGGCCCAGCTCATGCAGGGGCACCCTCTCACATAGGAACCACGCACTCTGCCTTCAGGATTGATAAGGCCTGCCATAGGAGTGACTTATAGGTTTATATGTGTGTATGTATGTAGTATTATAGGTAGCCTATATCACAGTAAGGGGTGCATGCACCACCTTACTCTGGCTGCAGTAGCAGACCTGTGGTGTCATTTTGGATGGCCTTCCAGGGGTGGCACAATACATTCTGCAGCCCCTGGTAGGCCTCGGAGGTACCTATGCCCTGGGTACATAGTATACCATATACTAGGGACTTATAAGGACACTCCAGATTCCAATCAGAGATGTGCCTAAGGCACATGGAAACCATTTTAGAGAGGAAGCAGCTAGGCTGGGGTTCTGATTAGCAGGGCCCCAGCCAGACTAAGGTCGAAAAACAGTGAAGCGTCAGCAAAAAGTGGGGGTACCCATGTGAAGCAGATCCTACTCTCCTACACAACTCCCCCCAAATGTAGGGACATTAAACTAACCTTTCCCAGTTAAGTCTTCATGTTCTAAGTGGAAGTACCTAGAGAGTCCATCTGCATTGGCATGGTTACTCCCAGGTCTATGTTCCACTGTGAAGTCCATCCCCTGTAGGGAAATGGACCACCTAAGCAGTTTGGGGTTTTCACCCTTCATTTGTTTTAGCCATAAGAGGGGCTTATGGTCTGTTTGAACAAGGAAGTGAGTACCAAACAAGTATGGCCTCAACTTCTTCAGAGCCCAGACCACAGCAAAGGCCTCCTCTCAATGGCTGACCAACGTTTCTCTCTAGGGGTCAGCCTTCTGCTAATAAAAGCTACTGGCTGATCCTGACCTTCATCATTCAATTGTGACAGTACAGCCCCTACCCCCAATTCAGATGTATCTGTTTGGACAATGAACTTCTTGGAGTAATCAGGACTCTGTAGAATGGGAGCAGTGCACATGGCCTGCTTCAGGTCATCAAATGCCTTTTGACAGCTAACTGTCCACTGAACCTTTTTGGGCATTTTCTTGGAAGTTAAGTCATTCAGGGGTGTCACTATTGATCCATACCCCTTGACAAATCTCCTATAGTACCCAGTCAGGCCTAGAAAGGCTCTCACCTGAGTCTGGGTAGTTGGAGAAGTCCAGTCCATGATAGTCTGGATCTTGCTCTGCAGTGGTTGAACCTGGCCTCCACCCACAAGGTGGCCCAGGTACACAACCTGACTCTGCCCTATCTGGCACTTTGTGGCCTTGATAGTCAGGCCTGCTTTCTGCAGGGCCTGCAAAACATTTCTGAGGTGGACCATGTGATCCTCCCAGGTGGAGCTAAAGACAGCAATATCATCTAGATATGCTGCACTATAGGCTTCCAGACCTGTAAGGACTGTATTCACCAACCTCTGAAAAGTGGCAGGTGCATTCTTCAGACCAAAGGGCATCACCACAAATTGATAATGCCCACTAGGGGTTGAGAATGCTGTCTTTGGCTTTGCATCATCAGCTAGTCTGATCTGCCAGTAGCCAGCTGTCAGGTCAAATGTGCTTAGATACTTGGCTGAGGCCAAAGTGTCTATTAGCTCATCTGCCCTGGGTATTGGATGGGCATCAGTCCTAGTGACTGCATTGAGACCCCTGTAGTCCACACAAAACCTCATCTCTCTTTTCCCACCATTGGTGTGAGGTTTTGGTACAAGGACCACTGGACTAGCACAAGGGCTATCTGAGGGTTCAATAACTCCCAAATCCAACATCTTCTGGACTTCTGTCCTGATACAGTCCCTGACATGGTCAGGTTGCCTATAAATCTTATTTTTAATAGGCAGACTGTCCCCAGTGTCCACTTCATGAGTGCACCAGGTGGTCTGACTGGGTGTCAGTGAGAATATTTGTCTGAACTGATTGAGCACCTGTCTGCAATCAGTCTGCTGCTGGGTAGTGAGGCTGCCTGCCAAGGCTACACCATCCACTGACCCATCATCAGGGTTCTGTGAGAGCAGGTCAGGGAGTGGGTCACTCTCTTCCTCCTGTCCCTCATCAGTAGCCATGAGCAAGCCCATGTCTGCCCTGTCCACATATGGTTTTAACCTGTTGACATGGAGAACCCTGTGGGGACTCCTGGGTGTTCCTAGGTCTACTAGGTAGGTAACCTCACCCTTCTGTTCAACAATGGTATGGGGTCCACTCCATTTATCTTGGAGAGCTGCTGGGGCCACTGGCTCCAACACCCACACCTTCTGTCCTGGCTGGTAAACAGTCAGTACAGCCTTTGGTCATGCCAGGCTTTTTGAAGTTCCTGGCTAGCCTCAAGGTTTTTAGTTGCCTTTTTCATGTACTCAGCCATCCTGGAGCGGAGACCAAGTACATAGTCCACTATGTCTTGCTTTGGGGGCTTGAGAGGTAACTCCCATCCTTCCTTCACCAAGCACAATGGACCCCTGACAGGGTGACCAAACAAAAGTTCAAAAGGGCTGTACCCAACCCCCTTTGAGGCACCTCCCTGTATGCAAATAAAAGGCAGGGCAAGAGTATGTCCCATCTTCGCCTAAGCTTTTCTGGGAGCCCTTTAATCATGCCCTTCAAGGTTTTGTTGAATCTCTCAACTAAACCATTGCATTGTGGGTGATAGGGTGTGGTGAACTTGTAAGTCACTCCACACTCCTTCCACATTGCTTTCAAGTATCCAGACATAAAGTTAGACCCCCTGTCTGATACAACCTCCTTAGGGAAGCCCACTCTTGAGAAAATTCCCAGGAGGGCCCTTGCCACCACAGGTGCTGTAGTGGTCCTAAGGGGAATAGCCTCTGGGTACCTGGTGGCATGATCCACTACCACCAGGATAAACCTGTGCCCAGATGCTGTTTGGGGATCCATGGGACCAACAATGTCAATCCCCACCCTTTCAAAGGGAACCCCCACCACAGGTAGTGGTATCAGGGGGCCTTTGTAGTGCCACCTGCCTTGCCACTGGCCTGGCAGGTTACACAGGAGCGACAAAACTCCTTGGTGTCTTCAGACATGTGGGGCCAGTGAAAGTGAGGCACAATTCTGTCCCAAGTCTTGTTCTGGCACAGGTGACCTGCTAAGGGAATGTCATGGGCTAGGGTCAATAGGAAGCCCCTGAACTTCAGAGGTATGACCAACCTCCTGGTGGCACCAGGCTTGGGGTCTCTACACTCTGAGTACAAGAGTCCATCATCCCAATACACAGTATGGGGACCACTAGCTTTCCCAGCAGCCTCAGCAGCAGCTTGCTGTCTGAGGGGTTCAAGAGAAGGTCAGCTCTGCTGCTCCTGGCTCAGATCTGCCCTGGAAGGGCCCCCTGTCCCCAAGAACTCAACCTGGTCAGGTTCAAGCTCCTCTGGGACAGTTCCTTCCTCAGGACTGAGATCATCCCCCTCAAGAGACTGATCTTCCTTCTGAGCCAAGGGGGAAGGCACTGCCTTTACCCTACTACTCCTCTTCTTGGAGGGCATTTGGTCCATTATTCCAGAATCCAAGGCCTGTTCAGTGTTAGACATTTTGGCTTGTGACCTGGTCACAGCAAACACATCTGCAGGGATGCCCAGCATTTCTGCATGGGTCCTGAGCTCCACTTCTGCCCAAGCTGAAGTTTCTAAGTCATTGCCAAGCAAGCATTCAACTGGTAGGTCTGCACTTACCACAACCTTCTTAAGGCCAGTTACCCCTCCCCAGGAGAAGTTAACAACTGCCAGAGTATGGTCTGTTCTGACGTTGCTAGCATTGGTCACTTGGTACATTTCACCAAGTATAATCTGCCCAGGATTCACAAGGTCTTGCGTCACCATGGTGACACTTGCCCCTGTGTCCCTAAATGCCAAAGCCTTTTTTCCATTGATTAAGGACTGTTGCCTGTACTTGCCCAGATTACTGGGACTCACAGAGGAGGTCACATCCATGCCTCCATCACAGACTAGGACAGCCTGAGTGAGTTCTCTGACTAGGTCAGAGCTCATCTCCTTACCCAGGGTCAACCCTACTAAACCCTTGGCTTGTGTAGTCCCACCACCAACTGTAACTGCACTAGGGGGAGCAGGTGCCTTAGGGGCATTGGTGGGGGCTGGAGTAGAGTCTTTGGACTTGGTGCAATCACTGGTCCAGTGGGTCTTTTGCTTACAGACCTTGCACCATGGTTTCTTTTGGCCTTTCCCTTTGTTAGACTGTGAATCCCCACCTGAAGAAGATTTTTGGGGGCCTTGTGAAGACTTTTGATCTTTACCCTTCTCCCCACCCTTATCAGAGTTTTTCGAATCTTGCTTCTTAGGGTCACCACCTTGGTTCTGTACCTTCTGCCTCACCCTGGTTCTGACCCATTTGTCTGCCTTCTTTCCCAATTCTTGGGGAGAGGTCAGATCAGAGTCCACCAGGTGCTGATGCAACAGCTGATTTTGACAATTGTTAAGGATCTGCTCCCTCATGATAAGATTGTACAATCCTGTGAAGTCACATACCGTACTGCCCAATAACCAACCTTCCAGAGCCTTGGCAGAACAATCAACAAAGTCCACCCAGTCTTGAGTCTGTGCCTTTTGGGTATCCCTGAACTTTAACCTGTATTGTTCAGTGGTTAGGCCAAACCCATCAATTAGAGCACTCTTCAAGACTTTGTAATTATCAGCATCCTCCTCTCTAACAGTGAGGAGCTTATCTCTACCTTTGTCTGCAAAGGAGAGCCACAAGATTGCTGCCCACTGCTCCTGAGGGACCCTCTGTACTTTACAGGCCCTCTCTAGAGCAGTTATCCATTTGTGGATGTCATCCCCACTCTGGTAGGGAGGGACAATCTTGCTAATTTTTCTATGGTCATAAGACCTTTCCCTATCTTTGGGGAAATTGCTGCCACCATGGGACTCTAGTCCCATCTTTTGTCTCTCTCTATAGAGATCTAGGGACTCCCTGTCTATAGCCAATTGCTGTTTTCTGAGCTCAAGCTGGGCTTGTTCTTACTGAAGCAATCTCTTTCTCCTTTCATGAGAGGGTTCCCTCCTATGAGAGGAGACAGAGGTCCCTATTGAGGTGTCAGAGTGGTTAGACTCCTGAGAAGGAGATCTAGACCTTCTGGGCACACTCAGTACTCTTCCTGGGGGGACAAAGGGGAGGTCATTCTGATCCCCCTCCTCCTCCTCCACAGGAGGAATTGGGTTATCCAGGACAAGGTCATTTTCACCTTCCTGGCCAGTTTCAGAGGGGGGGCCTGGGTTTCTTCACCCCTGGCCCCTTCCTCATCTTCTGCCCCACCCTCTCTGCCTACCCCTTCAGACCCTATGGGCCTGCTGAGATCATCAGCTAGTAACACCTCCCTGAGGTGTTGGGTGCTGGCACTTTTGCCTGCCTTCAACTTCCTAGTATTGCATAATGCTCTCAATTCCAAGAATGGGAGTTTATCATACTTGGAGGGAAGAAGCCCACTGGCTTCTGGCGAGGACTCACTGGGTCCTGGCTTTGAAGACATTACTAGTGAGGTGTGGTGTATGCACTACCTACCCTAGTGTGGCCTACTAAACTCTCTTGAGTTGTAGAAAGGGTGTGCTATCCCTTAACACACAACTCTAATTTCAGTAGAACTTACTGTATTACTAAGCTTGATTTATATGTACCTTAGGTACCCTTAGTGGTTTTCAGTTGATCAATTCAATTGAGATTATCTGGTAAAACAATAGCAAGCTGGAATCCCACACGCTGCACACCAATGTGAGAAGTTGGCCTGGTATATGCTGTCCACTAATTATAGTGGGCACCTTGCACCAGTCCAAACAACCCCTTATTGGAGATAGGTTAAAGACAACCTTTATTGAAAGCTATCCTAGTGGTAGCTATGGAGAGCAGCCTTCAGGCCAAGTCTTGAAGGAATGTAAAGCAGCTTGTTTTACCAGTCTATAATCTCTTGAGTGACCAAATGAAAGAGGACCACACCAGGTATATATTCAAAATATATGTATTTATTGCTAAACACACCCCTCTAGTCTCTTTATGAGGTTAGAGTTCGAAGTACATAAGTTATAAGTTAGTTATCTAAAGTAATAGCACAAATACACGTTTGAGCCCTAGGGGCGTACCAAACCATATACCAATAAAGTGGTATAAGAACCACGACTGAGCTAGACACAGGGCCTAGAGCCTGTAGAAGTGCTTGGACCACAAGGAACCACCCAAGGTAGTGACACAGGGGACCCACGGGGGACGCCTGCAGTGTATGAACACAGCCGCGAATCACCGTTAACTTCTATGGGGAAAGTCGCAGTTTGAATTTAAAAGAAAAGGGACAATTAGAGGAGGACTTGGAGCAAACCCATTGAGAACTAGGCTGTTCTAGTGTCAATACCCACGGGAGCACCGGAGTACTCGAGTTACCTCACCCAGGGGAGCCGGGTGCATAGGTGTCTTTCGGGGTCGGGTATCGTCGTCGCTTTCAATGGCGATCTGCTGCAAAGTGCTGCTGGCGGCCAAGTCGAAAGTGTTCTGGTGGATCCAAAGGTGGATCGAAGATCTGAAGAACCTGAAAGCAGAGGGGACAGAGTCTTGGTCACTAGCCAGTGAACAGGAAGGCGATGAGCAGATGCCCACCGATGTTGAGTGCTTCAGGTAGGTTGACGGTCGTCTTGACTCTTCAGCCACAAGGTCCAGGAGGTGTCGACAATGACCAGGAGCTGGATTCGAGCTGTCCCATAAAGTCTGTCGATTGCAGGGGTGTCGACGACCGGATTGGACCCAACAAGCCTTGGCAACGGCAAGTCTTGTGGAAATGGAAGAAGGACGATGTTGCAGACCAGCAAGGTCTGTGGGACTCACCCAGCAAGGGTAAGTCAGGGCACGCCTGGATCAACCAGGGAGCCCAAGCAGAAGAAGATTGGACTTCGGGAGGGCCTACTAGCCAACAGACTAGTGACCGCGAAGGAGCCTCAAGTCGACGCACGTGGAGCTGGCTCACAGGACACTCGTGGAGTGGAGGCCAGTGATCTTCAGTGCAGTTGGTGCTGGAGGCTGGGGCTACTCGGAGCCCCAAGCACGACTTCGTGGAAGACCCAGAAGAGGATGCACTTGCAAATGCGATTGGTGTCCAGGGGTCATGGTTCCACGTTACCCACGACAGCTACGGGCCTCAGCTTTGCTGGGGACTCAGGGCAACCTCGGGGAAGTCTGGAAATCCACCTCTGGTGATGCAAAGACTTCGGCGTCCGGCGGGACCTTCAGCGATGCAGACCGGACAATTGCTTCTTTGGTGCCTGCCAAGCAGGGGAGTCACTCCTTGACCCCAAGGGAGATTCTTCAGTCCTCTAATCTTGAAGTAGAGCGTCGAAGGTCCAGGATTCTGTGTCAGAGTTTCGTCCAGGTTAATCTAAAGTCCTAAGGACTGGGGTACCATACTTATACTAAGGTAGGGGGTTGGACATACTCTGTGGCCCCACCTATGGGAGGGTCAGGGCAGAGGGGTGGTTACACCCCTTTCCCTTTGTCCAGTTTCGCGCCAGAGCAGGGGCTGGAAGCCCCTGAGCCGGTTTGAACTGGGGTATGCACAGGGACACCAAATGTGCCCCCAGTGCAGGACTTCAAAGCACCAGAGAGTGCTCCCGCCCAGCCCCAATACACACTATCCTGTCTGGGGAGGTGGTTACACCTCCCTAGGACAGGAAAACTATTGTTCAGGCCTCCCCTGCCGGAGTTTCGGTCAGCAGCAAGAGGCCAGACTCGTGTCTGTGGCAGCGGCATCCATTTTGTGATGCCATGGCTCTGGAAAGTCAGTACCGGGTATACCGGTGTGTACATGTCTCTCCCTCTAGAAGGGTGGAATGCTACCCCCGCCGCCAGAACTGGCGGGCGGGTAGTATTCCAAGATGTTTGACACCAAACACGACATGTTTCCATGCAGCCATCCCAAAGTTAGCATTTAACGCGAGGTTATAATGCGCTTAAGAGTATATGGTCGGGCTGCACTACAAACAGCATCAGAGAAGGGTCTCCGAATGCTGCAGAGGGGCCCAGCTCATGCAGGGGCACCCTCTCACATAGGAACCACGCATTCTGCCTTCAGGATTGATAAGGCCTGCCATAGGAGTGACTTATAGGTTTATATGTGTGTATGTATGTAGTGATATAGGTAGCCTATATCACAGTAAGGGGTGCATGCACCACCTTACTCAGGCTGCAGTAGCAGACCTGTGGTGTCATTTTGGATGGCCTTCCAGGGGTGGCACAATACATGCTGCAGCCCCTGGTAGGCCTCTGAGGTACCTATGCCCTGGGTACATAGTATACCATATACTAGGGACTTATAAGGGCACTCCAGATTCCAATCAGAGATGTGCCTAAGGCACATGGAAACCATTTTAGAGAGGAAGCAGCTAGGCTGGGGTTCTGATTAGCAGGGCCCCAGCCAGACTAAGGTCGAAAAACAGTGAAGCATCAGCAAAAAGTGGGGGTACCCATGTGAAGCAGATCCTACTCTCCTACATTAATGGGTAACCAAAGGTGTATATCTGGGAGTATGTGGTAATTTTGTAGTACCTTAGTATATATCTTTAAAACTCATAAACTTTTGAAAAACACTAACAATCACTGGATGATGTCATCAGTGATGCCATTTGAGATGTCATAAGTGATGTCATGAGTAGTGTCACTGACCATGTGATCTAATATGTGAGGTCATAAGAAGTGCATTGTGGGGGCATAAATTATAGTAAGCTCAGGTAACTATAACTGCTGAGTTTCGCTGGTTTTGGTTGAGTGAAGTCTGGGCCTAACTATAACATTCCTGTTACCTTTGTTTTTGCAGTGCATTTCTAAGGTTTTTTTAATGTTAAGTAACATGACCATCGCAATGCACAGTGGGGGGTTAAACACAGGGCCTGGCCTGCCATTGTGCTGCCCCTACCCAAGCTTGCTGCTCCTGCCCACATTCCTCCTTGCCATCCATTGTCCAAGTCAATGACCCTGCTCCAACATTATAGCCATTTGTGGCTATTGTTCTCCCACTGCCCTTCCTGTCTGAACTGAGCAGTTAGCTTGCTGCCCCGTCCACTTCCTCTCTACCCTCTGTTGTCCAAGTCCATGCATGAGCCCTCTCCCTCCTGCCCTGCATGGTCTGATGTGCCGCCACTGCCCTCCATTAAGCTTGATGTCCCTGCCCACTCCTCTTGCTCTCCATTGCCCAATTCTATGCCTCATCATTGCCCTCCTGCTTAGCCTCTGTGCTTAGCTTGCTACCCGTACTCTTCTTCTAATTTGCCCATGTTTCTGTGCATGCCCCTGCTCCCTCCATTCTGCCCACCATATTCCATAGACCTGCCACACTCCTATCTACTCTGAGTGTTCTGTTAGGCTGCCACTGCCCCTTCCACCTGCCTAGCATGGTCAGATGGCTGCCACCTGTCCCTGCCACCTCCACCCTGCCTGTCCAAGTTCCATGCCCCATCCCTCCTCTCCTGTCCTCCATGGTTCATTTTGCTGCCACTCCCTATGGCCCTCCCTGCTCTGTTTTGCTACAACTGCTCCTCTTGCCTGCCCTGCGTAGCCCTCTTTTGGGTTGTGTCCAGCCCCCACCCCTCCCTTCTGTCCTCCATGGTCCTTTGTTCATGCCCCTGTCCCCTCCCTCTTGCCCACCATGGCTGTTGTGCTGTCACTAACCCTCCTGCTTGCCATGCATGGTCTTCTGTGCTGCCACACCCCCTCCCACCTAGCCTGTGTAGTCAGCTTGCTGCCCCTGACCCCATCCCACCTTTTCTCCAATGTCTGTGTGTATGCCATTATAGTCTCACTGTTGCCCTCCATGGTGTTTTGCTTCCAGTGCCCATCCCATCTGCCCTGTTTGGTCAGATTGCTGCTCCTTCTCTGCCACATTGCCCCCAGCCTCCGTTTTCCATGTGCAGACCTCTACCCCTCCCTTCTGCCTTGTCTGGTCCTTTGTCGTGCCCCTGCCCCCTCCTCCGGTGCCCTTCATGGTCGGTTATCCTGTAACTGACCCTCCTGTCTGTCCAGTATTGTCAGCTTGCTGCCCTTGCCTCTTTCCCCTCTGCTCTCTGTTGTCAAATGTGCATGGCCCTGTCCCCTCCCTATTGCTTACCCTGGTCTGTTGTGCTGCACTGCCATCCCACTTGCCCTGTGTGGTGTTGCAACCCCTGCTGCCTGCTCTGTAAGGTCAGTTTGTTGCCCCTGCCAATCTTCATCCTGTCCTCTCTTATCCGAGTCCAAGTCCCTACCACACTCCTCTTGCTCTCTGTAATCCAATGTACCTTAATTGCCAACACTTTAAACTTGGTAAGAGAGAGATTTTGAAAAAGAAAACATAGGGAATTGATTTTACCCATTGACTCACATTGAAAAAGATGAGCTATTATGTAGGAGATAGATAAAATAAAGCCCTTTTGGGCTTAAAAACATCAGGAGTTTCCTGCCTGAATTGCATCTGTTGGTATGTATGGTTGTACTGCCACTGCCTCTTCCTTCTGCCCTCAATGATCTTTCATGTTGCCACAGCCTTTTTTGCCTGTAATGCATGCCTGGTTTGCTGCCCTTGCCCCCCTTTCCTCTGCCATCCATGGTCTGTTGTGCTGCCACAGCCCCTCCCACCTGCCCAGCATGGTCAACTTATTGCCTCTGCACCCTCCTCAATGAGAGGGTCTTATTCCCAGTGAAATTATAGTTACTGCTCTAAACAACTAAAATGAGGACATATTTCCTGAGTTCTCAAATAGCGACAAAGCACTTTTAAATAATTTGCTATTTTTATGTTTTTTTTATATAGTTGATCATGTGATTATTTGTTACACTTAAGGGAGAGGATATGGCATTACGGCCAGAGCTGCAGACTTTGCAACTGTGGAACCAGGTTCAAGTTCCGGCGTCAGCTCAACAACCTGTGGTTCTGGACAAATCACTCAATCTCCCCATGCCTAAAAACCAAATTAATGTGTCCTTCAGTAATGATGCTTATGTAATACACTCTAATACTTCTGTGTCAAATCTGCGCTATATAATACTGCAAAAAAACAAAAGAAAAATACGTGTTTTGCACTCTTCTGACATTGGGCTATATGTGGGCTACATTTGGGTGATATTTGTGCTATATGGTAACTAGTCACAATATCGAAAAAAAAATATCGACTGGACAGAATATCGAGTTTTTGATATTGAATGGACAGAATATCGAATTGCAAAAATATAGTGGTGCAGAATAGCGAAATGCAGGTAAGAAATATCGAGTTCCACAATATCGAAGTTAGTAATATCGTTTTTTTTTTTTAGTGTTTTAAGTGTTAGTATATGTGTTAAAAGTATGTATTATTTTTGTAATGTATGTTTGAATTTTGTAAAAGTAATGAATTTTATGTTAATTAATTTTTTTGTAATTTAATTCTGTAGCGGGTTGTGGGTTTATAGGGGAATAGGGTGGGAAGTAATTTAATTATAATATATATTTTTAGCATTATTTAGAATTAATTAATTATATGTTAATTTTTTTGCGTAATTTAATTCTGTAGCAGGTTGTGGGTTTATAGGGGAATAGGGTGGGAAGTAATTTAATTGAAATTAATTAATTTATTATTTTATTACTTAATACATTAATATTTAATAATTTATATTGTTAATTAATTTATTATTAATTAATTATTAATTGATTAATAACAATTAATAATTAATTGGTAATTATGTTAATTGTGTATTTCTTTATTAATTAGTAATTAATTAGATATTAATTATTAACAATTATTTTGTAAATATGTTAATTAATTATATTGTTAATTGTCATTAGTTAATTAATTAATTGTTAATTAATTATGTTAATTTATTAATATGTTACAATATTGTAGGTGATGTTTACAGGGGGAAATGGTGGGAGGTAAATTCATTTTTACAAAATAATTAATTGTTAATTAATGTTAATTATATTGCAGGAGTGGGTATATTAAATAATTCCCCTACGCTATCCAACACTTTCCTTACTGTTGCACTCACTGGAATGGGAATAGTAATTTTTACCCTCCCGCTATCCAACACTTTCCCTACTGTTGCACTCACTGGAGTGGGAATAGTAATTTTTACCTTACCGCTATCCAACACTTTCCCTACTGTTGCACTCACTGGAGTGGGAATAGTAATTTTTACCCTCCCGCTATCCAACGCTTTCTCTACTGTTGAACTCACTGGAGTGGGAATAGTAATTTTTACCCTCCCGCTATCCAACGCTTTCCCTACTGTTGCACTCACTGGAGTGGGAATAGTAATTTTTACCCTCCCGCTATCCAACGCTTTGCCTACTGTTGCACTCACTGGAGTGGGAATAGTAAATGTTATCCTCCCACTATCCAACACTAAAAATATTGATTATTTTTTAATATTATTAAGTTAATATATATGTATTAAAAAATAAAAATGCATGTTTATTTTTTTTTTACTTACATTAATTATTTATTAATGTTAAGGTTATTTAAGTATTTTTAAGTATGTTTTACTTAATTATATTTATTATTTTATTAATTTTACATTGCTTTTAAGACATTTAAAAAAATCGATATTTTAACAAACTATATTATTTACAACGATATTTAGGATTTGATATTTTTGTACTTACCTGTTTGTAGATAGGAATTAGATATTCTGGTAGTCGATATTTTGTCACCGATATTTTTGTAGGTCGATATTTAGCTCCTCGATATTCTGTCAGTGATTCGTGCTATATATGGGCTCTTTTTTCTCTAGTGGCCATCTTGGGAGACTTATCTGTTTTGTAGCTCTCTAATTTCCTCAGTTACTGCAGTATCCTCAGTAGAAAATGCTTTCAGTTTTTTACTTCTATTCTGTCAAGATGGCATTCAGATGTGCCACACTTTTAGCATAAATTCAGAATGTTAGCACTCTAGTTGCTCGTTAGAACACTATAGTAAAGCTGCTGATCACCACAGAGTTAACTGGCAATCTGCTGCTGGTGTTGAAAGTGCATGTTTCCGTCTGCATGTCAGAAGGTTTTAATGAAATAGAAGAGGAAGATATTTGAGAACTCACTTAAAATGTGGCCTCATTTTTCTTTCTACAGGACCAACCATAATTTCTACAACAAACTTAACCCCCTCATTTTGTTCCTTACTAAATTAAATGTTTTAAGTTCTACCAGTTTGATTCAATCAACATGGCTTCAAGTGTGTCATAGTTTTGTCATACGTAACACTGTTAGTGCTCTAGTTGTTCTTTACAACACTCTGGGAGGCTGTAGTACAACACAAGGGAATAAACTGTCAAGCTGCTCCTTTTGGAAGTACATGATTTACAGAGAATGTCAGACTTAATTTTCAAATTGCTGTGAAAAATAGAGTGAATTTACAGAAAATATGCTCTGCATTTTTTCCTCTGGGGCACCTTCCATAACCTTTATGGGAAAAGCATGAGAAAACAGTTTTCTCTCAAACATGATTCATGAAATCCCAGCAGAAGGCTTTTTCAAAATGTAAAATCACCTTAAAATTAACTCTTAAAATTAGTATGGTACCATCAACAAATGATATATTTTGTAACTGAAATCTGTTTTCACCGTTTATACTTTCTCCTATTTGTGACCCTCGAAACCTGCCATTCACTACAATGCATTTCAATGGGGTGCTATCATGTATATTGTCCCAAAATGGCTGACAACACTTCCTGGTTAAAGCGTTGGTAGCCAATCAAATTTCAGTAGCATTTCAGTAGCTTTTTGGCCTATCAGATATCTATATTTTATTAAACTTAAATGTCTCTGAGACTACTGAACAGATTTACACCAAATCACAAAAAGCACATGTTAGACTTGGCATCTTTTGGTGTCTTTCCCCAGTCTTTTTGCTTTTTGACCGCCAGGTTTTGACTCTGTTTTTGCTGGTTTAGTGTCTCTGCGCACTTTCTCACTGCTGTTCAGTGTTAAAGTGCAAGTGCTCCTGTTGTAAATTGTTATTATAGATTGGTGTTTCCATGATTGGAGTATTTGATTTACTAGTCCGTCCCTAGTAAAGTGCACTGAGTGTGTTCCAGGGCCTGTAAATCAAATGCTACTAGTGGGCCTGCAGCACTGCTTGTGCCACCCACACGAGTAGCCCTGAAAAGGTAACTCAGATCTGCCACTGCAGTATTTTGGTGCAGTTTAGTACTGCCATTTCGACTTGGCAAGTGCACCCACTTGCTAGGCCCTACCCTTCCAAGTTCTTACATATTAGTCACCCCTAAGGTAGGCCCAAGGTACCCCTGTGGGCAGGGTGCAGTGTATGTGAAAGGTAGGACATGCCCTGGTGTGTGAGGCATGTCCTGATAGTGAACTACGGTCAATTTCGTTTTTCACTATTGCAAGGCTACCTGTTCCCATAGGACAGAATGGGGAGTTTGTGTATAACATCTTATAAACATAACTATCCCTGGGAACAAGGTAGAAAAGTAAAGTTTAGTATGCCTGAACTCAGAATCTGAAGATGCATCTTTTAGTAAAGGTGATTTTTACATCCTGTGTTTGAAAATACCACTTTTAGAAAGTAGGTATCTTCTTGCTTAGCCATCCAGTATGCCTCTGCTGGGTTTGTGGATTGACTGTCTGGCTTTGGGATGGCAGGGGCTGGGGAGGAGCAGTGGCTCCAGAGAGACTAGATGGGTCAGGGATGGGCTGAATAGACCTGGGCTGCATTTAGAGTATGGGGAGGAGATTTCCTTTCACCTGAATGGGCCTGGTCTGCCTCTGATAATGCTGTCTCCACCTCCTGCCAGGAAGCTGCACCAGGGAGGACAGAACTGGTTCTGGCTGGGTAAAGAGACTCTCTGCCTCCAGAGAACAAAGGATTTTGTGGTATAAATTTTGGAGCCCAGACCCCAGACTTTTAGAACTCTTTTGGACCAAGAAGACTACCAAGAAGAAGAGCTGGAGAAGCTGTGAGGAGGAACTACCACTTTGATGAGTGCTTTGCTGTGTTGGCCTGCAGTGGCTGATTCTGTCTTGGGCAGTGAAAGGACTGGACTGAACTTTCTGCAACTTCTTCATTGAGTATCTCCAAGGGCCTGAAATAGAGCTTGCGTCCTGTTCTGAAGTCTCAGGGACTACAAAGACTTCACCAACCTCTGGTACCACTTCTGTAACTGCTGTTTCAGCTGTCACAGAGAAGGGAAATGCAACCGACTCCGTCACTGGCTCTGTGTCCTCGCAGCACCGCAGACCACACCGTCCGCATCTCGCACCGGAACCCTGGTCTCACCGATGATGACGCTGCCGCCACTGAGCCGCTGCTTGCACCGTGACCTGTGGGCACTGTACTCTGCACCGCCTCGCTTCACTTCGCCATCCTGGTCTCACCGATGCCATCGCTGCTGCTGACTTCAACACCCGTGACCACATTGTGGCTGGGGGCACCACTCATAGGTTTCACGACGCACCACCTCGTCCCACACAGCCATCTGGGCTGACTGACACCAGCTCCCGCTAACCGGCTCTGTCGCCTGCACCACAACCTCTCAGCACCGCATCGAGCACCGTCTCGCCCTGCACCATAAGCCTTGGTCTCACCGACACCGTCTGGACGATTGTTACTGAGCCGCTGCCCGCACCGCATCGAGTGGACACCGCACTCTGCACAGCTTCCATTTTTGCAACTCAACCTCGACGGTTGCCACGACCGGCTTGCACCACCGTGTCAGCTGCAACGAGAAAGGTACTGTTACCAAGTCTGTTCAAGCTTTCGCTGACCCTTACCAACACGGTCGGCTGGAACTGTTAGACTCTGTTGTTTTCAGCATCACGGTAGTCCTGGATGGAGCTACCGACTCGTATGAACTGTGTTTTTCAAGTATTCTTCCAAAGTATACCTTTTTAAGTACTTTATGGTGGATTTTTATCGTTTTGGTCCTGTTTTGAGTATATAAAATTTTGGATATTTTTCTAAAACTGGTGTGGTGTCCTTTTGTAGTGTTTTCACTGTATTACTGTTAGTTATGTGCAAATGCTTTACACACTGCCTCTAAGATAAGCCTGACTGTTCATGCCATCCAACCAAGGGGGTGAGCAGGGGTTATTTTAGTAGTGTAACTCCCTTACCCTGACTAGGAAGAAGGGCCCCTACTTGGACAGAGGTGAAAACCCTTGCCAACTACAGACCCCCATTTCTAACAGCACATTTCCTGGACCAACATCTAGCTTTCTGCCATATTTGATGTAATTCCGTTCAGCGGTTCGGGCTGTAGTCATGTTCAAAAAATGAAAAATCCCCATGAACTTAACATGGGAAAAATGTGTTTTGGTGCCCTTCCTTTTTTCTTAGCCCCTGCTTGACAGATCACCACCAAGCTTTCAACATAGCAGCTGAACCAAGGGACATTTTAAAAAACTTTTGTGAAGATTTGTCAAGCAGGCCAAAGTTATTGGCAAAACAAAAAATGCTTTTCCTGTGGAAACGTTTGTCCTAACTATAACTACCTACTGGCGACCCCCAGTAGGTTATATATATATCTATATATTCACTGAAAAAACCAAAGGTTATAGGGATGTTATAATTAGGAATTAGCATTTAAAAAACCTTAGAAATTCACTGAAAAAAACAAAGGTTACAGGGATGTTATAGTTTGAAATTAGCATTTAAAAAATCATAGAAATACACACAAAAAAATCAAAGGTTACAGGGACGTTATAGTTAGGGTCAGATTTTTACTCATACAAAACCAGAGAAATTCAGATGTTATAGTTAGATGAGTTAACTGTAACACATCCCCCCGCAATGCACTGCTTTTGACCTCACATATTACATCACTCATGACATAGTCAGTGACATCACAGATGATATCACTAATGACAGCTCAAATTACAACACTGAGGACATCAGTGATGACATCATCATGTGACTGTGAGTGTTTTGAAAAGGTTTAAGAGTGTTAAATATATATGGCTGAATTTCTCTGGTTTTGTATGAGTATACTCTGATTCTAACTATAACGTCCCTGTACCCTTTTTTTTGTGAATTTCTAAGGCTCTTTAAATGCTAATTCCTAACTATAGCATCCCTGTAACCTTCTTTTTTTCAGTGAATTTCTATAGTTTTTAAAGTAGTAGTCACGTTTGCAGAGTAGTGGAGAAAGGGGGCGGGGCCTCTGACCAGCTCACAGGAATTCTGCTGTGTAGGAAATACAAGAGGTACCATGAGGTTTTCTTGGCTCCCAAGGTCCCTCTAGAGACAAGGGGACTTCATCCCTGAATAAGTAGTGTGGCAGGAGACACGTTTGCAGAGTGGTGGAGAAAGGGGGCATGCCTCTGACAACTTCTCAGCAATCCTGCTGTGTGGAACTTACTGGAGGTAACAGGAGGGGTAGTTGACCCCCAAGGACGTCTTTGGGGGCCAACCACCCCTATTATTACCTCAAGTACGTCCCATACAACAGGATACCTGAGATCTGACAGCAGGCCATGCCTCCTTTATCCACCATTCTGCAAATGTGCCTCCTGGTGCACTACTAGTAGGGGAATGAAGTCCCCTTGGCTATTGAGGGTCATTTGGGGGCCACCTAGCCCTCCTGTTACCTCCAGTAAGGCAAACACAGCTGGATTGCTGAGAGGTGGTCAGAGGCCACGCCCCCTTTCTCCTCCACTCTGCAAACACGCCTTCTGGTGCACTGCTGCTTGTGGGAAGAAGTTCACTTTAGTCCTGAAGCCCTCAGGAAGCAAAGGGTCAACATCTCCTCACCAGCAGTGCCCCGAGGGGTGCATTTGCAGAGTGGTGGAGAAAGGGGGCTTGGCCTCTGACCACCTCTCAGCAATCCCACTGTGTGGGGCTTACTGGAGGTAACAGGTGGGCTAGTTGGTCCCTAAGGACCCCCAGCAGCCAGGGGACTTCATCCCCCAACCGAGAGCATGGCAAGAGGCACGTTTGCAGAATAGTGGAGTAAGGGGGTGGGGCCTCTGGCAATTTGCCAGCTTCACTTTTTTTATTTTAGGAACGGGGGCTGTGTGGCCCCCCTTCCCTTGACCCTTTGGGCTCAGAGGACCCATCCCCTGGGGCCTGAGCTATTCTTTTATGTTTTAATTAAATGAAATGGGAGGGGGCCGCACGGCCCCCCTCCTAAGGCCAATTTTGGCCCTGGGGACCCCATCCCCCGGGGCCTGGCCATTTCTTTTTTTGTCTTTCAAGGGAGGGGGGAACGAGTGGCCCTCCTCCAGGGACATTTTTGGCCCCGGTGACTCCATCTCCCAGGGCATGGCCATCTCGTTGGGGACTGCGGAGGGAGCCTGAAGCCACTGTGGTCCTGGCCAGCCCTTGGGGGTCCCCAGGGCCCTTAATAGCTCCAGGAGGGGCCATGCAGTCCCCCTCCCATCTTGAAAATAGCCCTGGGGAGGTGGTGGTCCCCGGCGCAACAAGGGGGCCAGAGCCCCCATGCATCTTATTTACATATAGCAATCGGAGATGTGGCGGTCCCTGGGGCTGCGGGGGGCTGCGTGGCTACCCTGCATTTCAAACAATTAGCCCCAGGGAAGTGGCATTCCCCAGGCCTGCATGGGGGGCTGGAGTCTCAACACTCATTATAATTAAAAATGGCTCCGGGAAGGTGGCGGTCCCCGTGGCTGCAGGGGGGACTGCTTGGTTCCCCGCATTTCAAACAATTAGCCCCGGGGAGGTGGCAGTCTCTGAGGCTGCAGGGGGCCTGTGTGGCCCCCCACATTTTTATTTTTTATTGCCCCCGGGAAATGGCACACCCGGGGGCCTAAAGTAAAGGAAGCGCGGTAGCCCGAGCTTCATTTTTGTTTTTACATTTTCAGCAGGATTTGCAGATCCAACGCGACTCCCACCAAAAAAGAAAAATAATAAAAAATGTTTTGGCCCTGGGGGTTCCCTGTGGGCCCCCCTGAACAGGCCTAGGTGGTCAGGGGGTTTCTACTCTGCCCCCTTTTCTTTTTTTGACATTTTTGCTTGTGACTCGGTTCAAGCGAGTCACAAGATGGTTGCCAACACTTCCTGGTTTGAAGTTTTGGCGGCTAATCAGATCTCAGGCAGAGATCGGCGGGGTCGCGATTCCACCGAGGCCAAAGTTGTATATCTGAGAAATCTTTACATTTCTCAGGAACTACTGAACTAATTTACACCATTTAACTAACAGAGTGCTTTCTGGACCAAGATCTATTATTCTGCCAAATTTGGTGTAATTCCGTTTAGCAGTTCGGGCTGTATCCGTGTCAAGTTTCCTATGGAAATTAACATGGAGAAAAAGTGTTTTGGGACCCCCTCTTTTTCTCACTCCCTGCTTGACGGATCACTCTGAAATTTTTAAGACAGTAGCTGATGTAACTGACCCATTGGTTTTGAAAATTTTGTGAAGATTTGTCAAACGGCGTCAAAGTTATTGGCAAATCAAAAACGCTCTTCCTATGGAAACCAGGTCCTAACTATAACTACCTATTGGCGAATGCCAGTAGGTAGCATATCTATATATATATAGATTGACAAAGCCTGCTGCGCAGGCGAAACGCGTCTCTCTTTCAATGCGGGGTCGCGGTAGACCTCAAGCTCAATAAATAAGCCTTATTCTCACCTATCTCGTGTATGTGCCTCTTCTTGCTGGGAGTTGGATTGTCTTCATATATATATAACAATGGAAAATGCCAATACAGTCATCAATTTATCTACCATCAATTAGGATGCGGCAGAGCAACAGCTGCTGGCGTTAGGGCTTACATATTGTTCTGAGAGTAATTTCGATTATCCACAGACACGTATAGATATATACAAATTCATCAGGAAACTAAAGTTACAAAAGTATCATCGGCTCAGACAAGACAAACACATTGTATCTACAACATCAGAATCAACGAACTATATTAAGAGTACTTTAACAGCTTCAAATGTCAGCCTAATGTGTGACCTTCAAGAATTACAGACTGAAAGTAGTGAGTCCCCAGGTATAGATTCCACACAACAACTAATGGTACAACAAGGAGTCAACATCAATACAACACCAATGACAAATTTTAAACCAAAATCAAAGTTTATTCCAGTCTCAACAAGAGATTCCATTGATACTTTTAGTGAAATCTTAATAAAGGAAATAAGAACTCTACATTTTAAAACACAAGCAACAAGGAGAAAACAAAACGCGTACCAACTAAAATATCAACAACTTATTAGAAAATTGCGAGAGAACGAAACAGTGGTAGTGCGCAATTCGGACAAAGGTGGTAACGTGGTTGTTTGGCCAAAAACTCAATATATGAAGGAAGCAACAAAACAGCTAGGAGATCGTAGCTGTTATAAGATCAGTAACAAACTAACTATCAAAACAGCACAAAATGAACTGCACACGAAGTTACTGGCATGGAAAAGTAGTGGCCTAATCAATTATGATGAACTGAGATTCTTAAAAAATGATCATCCAGTCTTGCCGGTAATGTATTTCATTCCTAAAATACATAAAGACAGCATCAACCCTCCCGGCCGGCCGATAATCTCTGCTATCCAAAGTCTAACAGAAAATGTTTCAGTGTATATTGGCTCATTCCTACAGGAACAAGTGAAATTGTTACCGTCATACATACAGGACACAACGGATTTCTTGAGGCAAATGCATGGATTTCAGTGGCAACAAGATTTTTTATTGATCTCCATGGATGTCAGCAACCTCTACACGTCCATACAGCATCAAGACGGGATGAGAGCTCTGGAACATTTCTTGGGAAAGAGACCCATTGAATTCCATAACCACAATAGAATGTTAATTGACCTAACCAAGTTTTGTTTGCATAACAATTACTTTTTATTTGAACAACAGGTCTACCATCAAGTGAGAGGCGTAGCAATGTGTGCGAGTTTTTCACCCAGCTACGCCTGCCTCCACATGGGGTGGTGGGAGGAAATGGTAGTGAAAAACATATATGCAGAGGTATGGTCAAATAATGTAATCAAATGGGTCAGATTCATAGACGATTTATTTGTGATCTGGCGAGGGGATAAGCAGAGTGCGGATGAATTCATAAAATGTTTGAACAATAACAATGTTAACATTCAACTCACATATTCCATCAGTGAGAGTACAATTTGTTTTCTGGATGTAGAGGTGTACGTTTCTAAAAACATTTTGGAAACACGTTTACATCGCAAACCAACATCAGGGAACACCATATTGCACTCAAGTAGTTTCCATCCGAAACATACAATTCTCAGCATACCCTATGGGGAAATGTTGAGAATTCGTAGAATTTGCAGTAACGAAGTAGATTTAATCAGGGCGCAAAATGAGTGTAAATCTCGCTTTCTAGCAAGAGGGTATAAAGAAAAAACGATTAATGATGCCATACAACAAACCAGAGCCAAAACACGGGAAGATTTACTCTTCAAACCATCAGCCAGCATGATAAAACGAATGAACAGTCCAGCCACAGAAAGCAGCCCTCGCTTAATTCTCACATATAATAAGCAGAAGGACAGCCTCAGAAAAATAGTCAAAAACAATTGGCATTTAGTGCAAAATGACCCCATCATAGGGGATCAAATGCCAACTATTCCCCTGATAACATACAGGAAGGCACAAAGCACAGGTGACTATTTAGTTAGTAGCAGTCCAGAAGTCACAACAAGTACTAATTGGCTGGCCAACCGTAAAAGGTTTGTTCGCTGTGTGACATGCAGGGCTTGTAAATATGGGGAAAGTAAAACGTCGTTTTTAACAACTTTTAAAAATAAAAATAAACCTACGGTCATAAATACGTTTTTGACCTGCAAGTCCGAGTATATGTGCTGGAGTGCTGGAGTGCTCTTGTGGACTGCGGTATGTGGGAAGCACAAAACTGCAGGTCCACAAGAGAATACTCCAGCACATGTGGGCCATCACTAATAAAGATACTACGTATCCGGTGGCCCGCCACTTTGAAGAGGTCCATTCAAGCAGTTTGGATCATTTAAAGTATTTTGCAATAGATAGTGTTCCTCCACCAAGAAGAGGAGGAAATAGGGAGGCTAGTCTAAGGCGACTCGAAACAAAATACATTTTAGAACTAGACAGTAAGAGTCCATACGGGCTAAATACGACGGAAGACTTACATACCTGGCTTTAACTGATATAATGATTCAATTTTAGATTGGTACACAAAATGAACAAACAGGAATACTTTTTTATCCATTAAGGTTTTATTACGCTGACCTCATCCCCCAGTACGAATTCTTTCTTTTCAGCGTAGTTGTAAAACATGGGCTCATGTAACAACACGCAAATTATTTTGCACTGAAGCACTTTTATGGTTGGGGACAAATGCACTTATATATATATTTTTTAAAAGAAAAATACATTTTGCACATAGAGGATATTCACTCAAAAATGAAATTAACTGTTTACGGGTAAAAGAAATGTTTACATACATTGGCTTATTTTGCACAAATATTAATGTAATTATTATTATTAGATTTACAGAAAGTACATCATTTTAAATGTGTATTTATACTATTTTAGTAACCAAATGCGTATTTTGCACATGGTTGATGATGTTTGATTTTTCTAAATCAGAATTTTAGAAGTACTGATGTGCACATTGTATTGTTACAGGTACTAAAGATCGAATCCAATGTTTGCACATATGGGTAAACATATATGATTTAAACAGAATAATAGTCTGTAGACAGAGGTGAAACCTCAATGTGTAGATGTGGGAAACACACGAGTAGTCTGTTTTCCAGTTTCACTATGGTTGGTGAAAAAAAAAAGAAAAAAAAAAAAGGAAAAATTAGAAAATAATGCACTTGTCACTTTAAAAACGGGGAGAAACAAACGTAGTGTGTCATGTGATCAAGGACCTTGGTGGTTCAAAACGCGTCATGGCGGCTATGCACTGAAAAATAAACGAAGATTGCACTCATTAAGTGGAGTTCGTGCCTTTTTTGGTTCTGAGCAGTGGAACTTGGGAGAAAAGGAATACGGAGGATATATATATATATATCTATCTATATATATATATATCTATATATATCTAAATATATATCTAAAAAATATATATATATAGATAGTTATAGTTACAACCTATTATCCATAGGAAATCCGTGACATTCTATTTGAAATAACGTTGGCGCCGGTTGACGAATCTTCGTGAAAGTTTCCAACTTGTTGGGGCGCTCCGCTCCGCTCCTACCCTGAAAGTCTCGGGGTGATACGTGAAGCGGGGGCCGAGAAAAAAGGGGGGTCCCAAAACGCGTTTTCCCCATTCATTTTCCCATAGGAAACTTTAGACACGGCTACAGCCCGAACTGCTGAACGAAATTACACCAAATTTGGCAAAGAGGTAGTTCTTGGTTCAGAAAGAACCCTTTTTGTAAAATGGTGTAAATCCGTTCAGTAGTTGCGGAGAAATTAAAAAAATAAGAGTCAAAAAATCAATTTCCCATAGGAAACTTTATGCAAGGCTACAGCTCGAACTGCTGAACGGAATTACACCAAATTTGGCAAAGAGGTACTTCTTGGTTCAAAAAGAACCCTTTTGTTAAATGGTGTAAATCCGTTCAGTAGTTGCTGAGAAAATCAAAAGTAAAAACACATATATATCTGGGCGGAGCCTAACCACACATGTCATCGTGAGATCTGATTGGCTGTCAGCACTTCATCCTGGAATTGCTGGCAGCCATCTTGGGACCAATATAAATGATAGTACCCCTTTGAAATGCATTGTAGTGAATCGAAGATTTTGAGGGTTACCAAAAGGAGAACTAGAAAGGGTGATAACAGACTTTAGTTACATTAGAATTCATTTGTTGATGGTACCATACTAATTTCAGGAATTGTGGTGTGTTCTAAGGTGATTTTACCCTGTGAAAAACCTTCTGCTGGGATATTATGAATCATGTTTGAGAGAAAACTATTTTCACATGCTTGTCCCATACAGTTTTGGAAGGTGCCCCAGAAGCTAAAATGAGAGCATATTTTCTGTAAATTCACATTATCTTTCTCAGTCATGTGAGAATGAAGTCTGACATTCTCAGTAAAACATGTACATCCAACAAGGGCAGAGACTGTCAGTTGATTCCTTTGTGTTCTACTGCAGCTTCCCAGAGTGTTCTAAAGAACAACTAGAGTGCTAACAGCCTTACTTATGACAAAAGTATGGCACACCTGAAGCCATCTTGATTGGAATAAACTGGTAACACTTAAAACATTTAATTTAAAAAGGAACAAAATGATGGGGTTCATCTTGTCATAGAAATTATGGTTAGTGCTCTGGAAAGAAAAATTAGGACATGTTTCAAGTGTGATCTCAAATATCTTCCTGTTATATTTCAACAGGAGCAGCCTGTCAGTTGATGCCTTTGTGTTCTACTGCAGCTTCCCAGAGTGTTCTAAAGAACAACTAGAGCGCTAACAGTCTTACTTATGACAAAAGTATGGCACACCTGAAGCCATCTTGATTGGAATAAACTGGTAACACTTAAAACATTTAATTTAAAAAGGAACAAAATGAGGGGGTTCATTTTGCCATAGAAATTATGGTTAGTGCTGTAGAAAGAAAAATTAGGACATGTTTTAAGTGAGATCTCAAATATCTTCCTGTTATATTTCAACAGGAGCAGCCTGTCAGTTGATGCCTTTGTGTTCTACTGCAACTTCCCAGAGTGTTCTAAAGAACAACTAGAGTGCTAACAGCCTTACTTATGACAAAAGTATGGCACACCTGAAGCCATCTTGATTGGAATAAACTGGTAACACTTAAAACATTTAATTTAAAAAGGAACAAAATGAGGGGGTTCATTTTGCCATAGAAATTATGGTTAGTGCTGCAAAAAGAAAATGTAGTGCATGTTTTAAGTGAGATCTCAAATCCTCTTCTATTTCATTAGAAAATTCTGACATGCAGACTGAAACAATCACTTTCAATACCAGCAGTAGACTTCCAGTTAACTCCTTGGTGAGCAGTAGCTTTACTACAGTGATCTAATGAACAACTAGAGTAATAACATTCTGAATTTATGGCAAATGTGTGACACATCTGAATGCCTTCTTGATGGAATCAAAGTAAAAACTGAAAGCATTTCCTACTGAGGAGACTGCAGTAAATGAGGAAATTAGGAAACTTCATAACAAAGAAGTCTTCCAAGATGGCCACCAGTGAAAAAAGAGCCCAAATGTAGCACAAATATTACCGAGATGTAGCCCACATATAGCCCAATGACAAAAGTGTGCAAAACACTTTTTATTTTTAGTTTTTTGCAGTTTTATGTAGTGCAGACTGGTCAGGTATTGGAGCATTGCATCTTAAAACATGACCCCCTACACTACAAAAACACCACTGCACTACCCTAAACCCTAAAACACTACCCCAGCACGACCCCCTACACTACACAAGCACCACTGCACTATCCTAAACCCTAAAACACTACCCCCAGCATGACCCCCTACGCTACACAAACACCACTGCACTACCCTAAACCCTAAAACACTACCCCAACACCACTGCACTAACCTAAATCCTAAAACACTACCCCCAGCACGACCCCCTACACTACCCAAACACCACTGCACTACCCTAAAACATGACCCCCTACACTACACAAACACCACTGCACTACCCTAAACTCTAAAACACTACCCCCAGCACGACCCCCTACACTACACAAGCACCACTGCACTACCCTAAACCCTAAAACACTACCCCCAGCACGACCCCCTACACTGCCCGAACACCACTGCACTGCCCTAAACCCTGAAACACCAGCCCCTGCACGACCCCCTACACTGCCTGAACACCACTGCACTGCCCTAAACCCTGAAACACATACCCTAGCACGACCCCCTACACTGCCCGAACAACACTACACTGCCCTAAACCCTGAAACACCACCCCTTCACGACCCCCTACACTGCCCGAACACCACTGCACTGCCCTAAACCCTGAAACACCACCCCCAGCATGACCCCTACACTGCCCGAACACCACTGCACTGCCCTAAACCCTGAAACACTACCCCCAGCAAGACCTCCTACACTGCCCGAACACCACTGCACTGCCCTAAACCCTGAAACATCACCCCCAGCAAGACCCCCTACACTGCCCGAACACCACTGCCCTAAACCCTGAAACACCACCCCCAGCACGACCCCCTACACTGCCCGAACACCACTGCACTGCCCTAAACCCTGAAACATCACCCCCAGCACGACCCCCTACACTGCCCGAACACCACTGCACTGCCCTAAACCCTGAAACACCACCCCCTGCACGACCCCCTACACTGCTCGAACACTACTGCACTGCCCTAAACCCTGAAACACCATCACCAGCACGACCCCCTACACTGCACAAACACCACTGCACTGCCCTAAACCCTGAAACACTACCCCCAGCAAGACCCCCTACACTGCCCGAACAACACTGCACTGCCCTAAACCCTGAAACACCACCCCCAGCAAGACCCCCTACACTGCCCGAACACCACTGCCCTAAACCCTGAAACACCACCCCCAGCAAGACCCCCTACACTGCCCGAACACCACTGCACTGCCCTAAACCCTGAAACACCAGCCCCAGCACGACCCCTACACTGCCCGAACACCACTGAACTGCCCTAAACCCTGAAACACCACCCCCTGCACGACCCCCTACACTGCCCGAACACCACTGCACTGCCTAAACCCTGAAACACCACCCCCAGCATGACCCCCTACACTGCCCGAACACCACTGCACTGCCCTAAACCCTGAAACACCACTCCCTGCACGATCCCCTACACTGCCCGAACACTACTGCACTGCCCTAAACCCTGAAACACCACCCCCAGCACGACCCCCTACACTGCATGAACACCACTGCACTGCCCTAAACCCCGAAACACTACCCCCAGCAAGACCCCCTACACTGCCCGAACACCACTGCCCTAAACCCTGAAACACCACCCCCAGCAAGACCCCCTACACTGCCCGTACACCACTGCACTGCCCTAAACCCTGAAACACCACCCCCAGCATGACCCCCTACACTGCCCGAACACCACTGCACTGCCCTAAACCCTGAAACACCACCCCCAGCACGACCCCCTACACTGCCCGAACACCACTGCACTGCCCTAAACCATGAAACACCAGCCCCAGCACGACCCCCTACACTGCCCGAACACCACTGCACTGCCCTAAACCCTGAAACACCACCCCCAGCACGACCCCCTACACTGCCCGAACACCACTGCACTGCCCTAAACACTGAAACACCAGCCCCAGCACAACCCCGTACACTGCCCGAACACCACTGCACTGCCCTAAACCCTGAAACACCAGCCCCAGCACGACTGCCTACACTGCCCGAAAACCACTGCACTGCCCTAAACCCTGAAACACCAGCCCCAGCACGACCCCCTACACTGCCAGAACACCACTGCACTACCCTAAACCCTCAAACACCAGCCCCAGCACGACCCACTACACTGCCCGAACACCACTGCACTGCCATAAACCCTGAAACACCAGCCCCAGCAAGACCCCCTACACTGCCCGAACACCACTGCACTGCCCTAAGCCCTGAAACACCACCCCCAGCAAGACGCCCTACACTGCCCGAACACTACTGCACTAAAGCCTGAAACACCACCCCCAGCAAGACCACCTACACTGGCCGAACACCATTGCACTGCCCTAAACCCTGAAACACCACCCCCTGCACGACCCCCTACACTGCCCAAACACCACTGCACTGCCCTAAACCCTGAAACACCACCCCTGCACGACACCCTACACTGCCCGAACACCACTGCACTGCCCTAAACCCTGAAACACCACCCCTCAGCACGACACCCTACACTGCCCGAACACCACTGCACTGCCCTAAACCCTGAAACACCACCCCCAGCATGACCCCCTACACTGCCCGAACACCACTGCACTGCCCTAAACCCTGAAACACCACCCCCGGCATGACCTCCTACACTGCCGGAACACCACTGCACTGCCCTAAACCCTGAAACACCACCCCCAGCACGACCCCCTACACTGCCCGAACACCACTGCACTGCCCTAAACCCTGAAACATCAACCTCAGCAAGACCCCCTACACTGCCTGAACACCACTGCCCTAAACCCTGAAACACCACCCCCTACACTGCACGAACACCACTGCACTGCCCTAAACCCTGAAACACCACCTCCAGCAAAACCCCCTACACTGCCTGAACACCATTGCTCTGCCCTAAATCCTGAAACACTAGCCCCAGCATGACCCCCTACACTGCCCAAACACCACTGCACTGCCCTAAACCCTGAAACACCACCCCCAGCACGACCCCCTACACTGCCCGAACACCACTGCACTGCCCTAAACCCTGAAACACCAGCCCCAGCATGACCCCCTACACTGCCCGAACACCACTGCACTGCCCTAAACCCTGAAACACCAGCCCCAGCACGACCACCTACACTGCCCAAACACCACTGCACTGCCCTAAACCCTGAAACACCAACCCCAGCATGACCCCCTACACTGCCCGAACACCACTGCACTGCCCTAAACCCTGAAACACCAGCCCCAGCACGACCCCCTACAATGCCCGAACACCACTATACTGCCCTAAACCCTGAAACACCAGCCCCAGCACGACCCCCTACACTGCCCGAACACCACTGCACTGCCCTAAACCCTGAAACACCACCCCCTGCATGACCCCCTACACTGCCCGAACACCACTGCACTGCCCTAAACCCTGAAACACCACCCCTGCAGCACCCCCTAAACTGCCCGAACACCACTGCACTGCCCTAAACCCTGAAACACCACCCCTGCACCGCCCCCTACACTGCCCGAACACCACTGCACTGCCCTAAACCCTGAAACACCACCCCCAGCACGACCCCCTTTACTGCTCGAACACTACTGCACTGCCCCAAACCCTGAAACACCACCCCCAGCACGACCCCCTACACTGCCCGAACACCACTGCCCTAAACCCTGAAACACCACCCCCTGCACGACCCCCTACACTGCCCGAACACCACTGCACTGCCCTAAACCCTGAAACACCACCCCCTACACTGCCCGAACACCACTGCACTGCCCTAAACCCTGAAACACCACCCCCTGCAGCACCCCCTACACTGCCCGAACACCACTGCACTGCCCAAAACCCTGAAACACCACCCCTGCACCGCCCCCTACACTGCCCGAACACCACTGCACTGCCCTAAACCCTGAAACACCACCCCCAGCACGACCCCCTTTACTGCTCCGAACACCACTGCACTGCCCCAAACCCTGAAACACCACCCCCAGCACGACCCCCTACACTGCCCGAACACCACTGCCCTAAACCCTGAAACACCACCCATGCACGACCCCTACACTGCCCGAACACCACTGCACTGCCCTAAACCCTGAAACACCACCCCCTACACTGCCCGAACACCACTGCACTGCCCTAAACCCTGAAACACCACCCCCAGCACGACCCCTACACTGCCCGAACACCACTGCACTGCCCTAAACCCTAAAACACCACCCCCAGCATTACCCCCTACACTGCCCAAACACCACTGCACTGCCCTAAACCCTCAAACACTACCCCCAGCACGACCCCCTACACTACCCGAACACCACTGCACTGCCCTAAACCCTAAAACACTCCCCCCAGCACGGCCCCCTAACCTACCCGAACACCACTGCACTGCCCTAAACCCTAAAACACTCCCCCCAGCACGACCCCCTACACTACCCAAACACCACTGCACTGCCCTAAACCCTAAAACACTACCCCCCGCATGACCGCCTATACTACCCAAACACCAATGCACTACCCTAATCCCTAAAACACTACCCCCCGCATGACCCCCTACACTACCCTAAACCCTAAAACACTACCCCGCACGACTCCCTACACTACCCAAAGACCACTGCACTACCCTAAACCCTAAAACATGACCTCCTACACTACACAAACACCACTGCACTACCCTAATCCCTAAAACACTACCCCCTACACTACACAAACACCACTGCACTACCCTAAACCCTAAAACACTACCCCCAGCAGTACCCCTACACTACCCAAACACCACTGCACTAACCTAAACCCTAAAACACTACCCCCAGCAGTACCCCCTACACTACCCAAACACCACTGCACTACCCTAAATCACTACCCCCAGCACGACCCCCTACACTACACAAACACCACTGCACTACCCTAAACCCTAAAACACTCCCCCCAGCACGACTCCCTACACTACCCAAACACCACTTCACTACCCTAAACCCTAAATCTACCCCCAGCATGACCCCCTACACTACACAAACACCACTGCACTACCCTAAACCCTAAAACACTACCCCCAGCACGACCCTCTTCACTACCTAAACACAACTGCACAATTTGTTACAGGCGTTGCAACGCAGGCCTGTGGTGCTTACTGGAAGTACCTAGTGGGCTAGTTGGGCCCCAGGGACCCTCAGGATTCAAGGTGACCTAATCCCCCAACTTAAAACGCACCACGGGGTGCGTTTGCACAGTGGTGAAGGGAGGGGGCGGGGCCTCAGGTGACATGTGCGCAAACACGCCCTGTGGTGCGTTTTAAGTTGGGGAATTAATTCCCTTTGAATCCTGAGGGACCCGGGGGCCAACTAGCCCACCAGGTACCTTCAGTAAGCACAACAGAGTTGCGTTGCAGAGAGGTGAAAAAAGGTGCGTAGCCTCGGAACGCCTCTCTGCAACTCAGCTCTGTGGTCCTAACTGTAGGTACCTGGGGGGGGCTAGTTGGGCCCCAGGGACCCTCAGAATTCAAGGGGACTTAATCCCGCAACTTAAAACGCGCCACGGGGTGCGTTTGCACACATGTCACCTCAGGCCCCCTCCCTTCACCACTGTGCAAACGCGCCCTGTAGCGCGTTTTAAGAGGTAGTTTTAATCCCCTGCCCTATTATGTACTAGGGACTTGCAGAGGAGGTCATGCTAATCACAGGGGTACCCCAACGCATAGTGTTCCCTAGTGTATGTAGGTGTTTTCACTGTATTCTAAGTGTCTTTTAGCATAGCACTGGCTCTGGTTAGTCATAGTCAGTTACCACCAGTACCCGTCTGAAAAAGTTGTGGGCACAGGATGATTTTGCAACAAGGCCTCTTTCTGCTCCTCTGTTGGTTCTTTCTGCACATCTTTTGCTTCTTTCTGTGCGTTTTTTCTTCTTTCTTCACATGTCCTACCTCTGTAGGCATAGTTAGAAACTAGCATTTAAAAAAACCTTTGAAATTCACTTAAAAAATCATAGGTTTCAGGCACGTTATAGTTAGAAATTAGCATTTAAAAAACCTTTGAAATTCACTGAAAAAACCATAGGTTTCAGACACGTTATAGTTAGAAATTAGCATTTAAAAAACCTTTGACAGTTATAGTTAGTTGGACATTTCACTCGTACAAAACCATAGAAATTCCCCCGTTATAGTTAGTTCAGCTAACTATAACTCGCGCCCCCGCAATACACTGCTGATGACGTCACATATTACATCACTCATGACATAGTCAGTGACATCACTGATGACATCACTGATGACATCTCAAATGACATCACTGATGACATCATCCATGTGATAATTTCATGCATCTTCTCACACCCTAATATAACTTTTGATACACCCACTCTAAATTACAGACTGCCATTCTCAAAACCATAGACACTCCAAAACCAAAAACTACATACCCACTCACTGATTCTTAGGTCTACACACACATCCACTCACTCACCCGTACAGTCACTCATACTTAGTCACTCAGTACAGGACTATCATATGCACTCATACACCTATATAAACACTCACACACCGCCACTCATCCATAGAGGTACTCACACACCTAGTCAGTCATGCAAAAAACTTAATCACACACCCATTTACTCACCTATACAGTTATACACACACCAGCTCACTTACTCATACAAATACTAGCACATTCTTACACTCTTATACAATCACTGATACACGTACACACTCATCCATACAGCCACTCACACAATCACACACTCTCACTTATAGCCATTTATATACTCCAACACACATATATACTGCCTTTCACATATGTAGTTACTCACACATGTACCACTGAGATATACATTCAATCACTAACACACCCATACACACACTCACCCACCCATACAGTCCATCACAGATGCACTCTTGAAACCATGCACCCAGTGAATCACCAACTCACACATCTATGCACAGAGTCACACACACCCCACCCACACAAACACTCAGGCACCCATACAGATACTCAGACAATCAATCAATAACCCATGTAGACACTCATGTAGCTATTCAGAAAGTCATGCAGTCGCTTACAAACCAACAGACAGACGGATACAGACATTCACACAGTTTAGTCACTAACCCATGCATTCAGTAAGATACATTTAATCACTCACTTGTAGAGTCAGTCACTCACGTACTAAATCATCCATTCAGACACTTATACACCCACTCATTCTTCAATACACCTTTCCCTATATATATTAAACATATTTAAACTTTACAGAAACACACAGTCACTGGATGATGTCATCAGTGATGTCATCAGTGATGTCATTTGAGATGTCATCAGTGATGTCATCAGTGATGTCACTGACCATGTCATGAGTGATGTAATATGTGACGTCATCAGCAGTGCATTGCGGGGCGCGAGTTATAGTTAGCTGAACTAACTATAACGGGGGAATTTCTATGGTTTTGTACGAGTGAAATGTCCAACTAACTATAACTGTCCCTAAAACCTATGGTTTTTTCAGTGAATATATATATATATATATACATTACCTACTGGCGGTCGCCAGTAGGTAGTTACGGTTAGGACCTAATTTCCATAGGAAAGGCATTTTTTGACTTGCCTATAACATTGGCGTCATTTGACCTATCTTCAAGAAATTTTCTAAGAAAAGTGTCAAAGTAGGTTCTGTGTGTCATGGAATGTTTGGGGGTGATCCGTGCAGTGAGGGCCGAGAAATAGGGGTGCAACATAAGGGTGTGTTTGTAATGTTAATTCCCATAGGAACGCATTGTCGAACCTACAGCCCGAGCTGCTGGATGGAATTACAGGTAGATGTTGTTACGCATATTGTGCTTTTTGTTATTTGGTGTAAATCCATTTAGTAGTTTTTCAGAAATGTAAGTTGAAAATGGAAATGCACAGCTCTGATTGGCTGCCAACACTTCAACCAGGAAGTGTTGGTAGCCATCTTGGGTTTCGACTTCATCGAGTCACAAAATATTAAAATGCAAAGAAAGAAAAAGGGGCAGGGGAGGAATACCCTGACCCTCAAGCCATGGCATTGGGGTCCCCATGTGACCCTGCTGCGGCATTAAAGCATTTAAAAAATATTTTGCTGTGAAATTGCGATAATCATGAATTCGAAGTAAAAACATTTTTAAAAAAGCAAGTGCAGGCTCCCGTGCTTCCTTTTCAATAACCTCCAGGTGGGCCAGGTCCCGGGGGCATATGCTAAATATAGGAGGGGCACACTGGGCCCCCCTTGGGCTTGCCATAGCCCCGGGCACCACCACCCCCCGGGGCACTTTTAAATATGAATGCAGGTGGTTACACTGGGCCCGGCCACAGCCTAGGGACCGCCACCTCCCCGGGGCTAGTTCCATTTGTATGGGGGGCCTCATGGACCCCTCTGCCCCAAGGATCACGACCTACCCTGGGCACACAGTTTTTATTTAAAGTTATGTGGGAGAGGCTGTAGTGCCTCCCCCACCGACCCAGGGACTGCTACCTCCCAGGGGCAAAAATACAATAATTAAGGCAGTCAGTTACGGACCCCAGCCCGGGGGAACACCACCTCTCCAGGGCCTACTTAACAAAGGAGGGGGACCACGCAGACCCCCTTGTGGAGCCCTATATGGACCTGGGGACCGCCACGCCCAGGGCTGGATCCAGAAATGTCCTGGGGTGCCCACCCCAGGGTCATTGGAGTTTGCTATGGCTTCAGAGGAACACCACTCCTGCCAAGCCATAGCAAACAGGTGCTTTGCTTTCAGCAAGCAAGAGCGCAAAATGCTCTCGCTTGCTGAAAGCACAGTAGTGTCTGTTTCCCTGCCCACTGGGAAGTGAGCACAGAAACATACACATTGCTTTGGGATCCAGGGAGCTGCTTGCTAGCAGCTCCCTTGGTCTCAAAGCAATGCCAGCTCCAGCAGGAAGCGGGGAGCTGGCAGGGACCGCAGTGGCCTTCATGCTCTCCCCGCAGGACCAGGGCAGCCACACTACAGGCTGGGATACAGTTATGGGGTCCCCAGTGCCAAAATTGGCCTGGGAGGGGGGCCGCACAGCCTCCCTCCCTTTTTTTAAAAATAAATGGCAAAAAGGGGGATGCCTCAGGGAATGGGTCCTTCTCCCTTTTTCTTTCTTCTTTTTTTTTAAAAGGGGGCAGGCCCTGGAGGATGGGGTCCCCGGGATGAAAATGGCCTGGGAGGGAGGTTGCTCAGCCCCCCTCCCTTTACATAAAATACTAATTTAAAAAAGAAAGGCCAGGCCTCGGTGATGGGGTCCCCAGAGCTGAAATTGGCCTGGGAGGAGGGCCTGGCAGCCCTCCTCCCTTTGAAAAAAAAATTAAAAAAATGGACAGGCCCCCGGGGTTGGGGTCCTCGTGGCTCAAAATGGTCCAGTGAAGGGGGCCCCCTTACTAAAATGTAGAAAAATAAAAGTAAAAAAAAAATTCTTGCAACTCGCCAGAGGCTCCGCCCCCATTCTCACAACTCTGCAAACATGCCTCCTGGTGTGCTGCTGGGTAGGGGATGAAGTCCCCTTGGCTGCTGAGGGTCCCTAGGGGCCAACAAGGACTCCTGTTACCACAAGTAAGCCCCACAAAGTGGGATTGCTGCGAGGTGGTTGAAGGCCAAGCCCCCTTCTCCACCACTCTGCAAACGCACCTCTCAGTGCACTGCTGGTGGGGGATGAGGTCCCCTTGCCTCCTGACGGCCCCTGGACTAAAGTGGACTTCTTCCCCCAAGCAGCAGTGCACCAGGAGGCACATTTGCAGAGTTGTGGAGAAAGGGGGCATGGCCTCTGATGACCTCTCTGCAATCCAGCTGTGTGGGTCTTTCTAGAGGTAACAGGAGGGCTAGTTGGCCCCCAAGGACCTTCAAGGGCCATGGGTACTTCAACCACCAACTAGTAGTGTGCCAGGAGACACATTTGCAGAGTGGTGGAGAAAGGGGGCATGGCCTCCTACCAGGTCCTGCTGTGTGGGACTTACTGAAGGTAATAGGAGGGGTAGTTGGCACCCAAGGATGTCTTTGGGGGCCAACTACTGCTCCTGTATCTCCAAAAAGTCCCACACAGCAAGATTGCTAAGAGGTCTTTGGAGGCCATGCCCCCTCTCTCCCTCATTCTGAAAACACGGCTTGTGGTGCACTACTGGTTGTGGGATGAAGTCCACTTTACTCCTGAAGGACCTAAATGGCCTAGAAGCCCTCCTGGTACTTCCTCTATGTCCTACAGAGTGGGATTCCTGAGAGCTGGTCGGAAACCCCAGCCCCCTTTCTACACCACTCTGCAAACTCGACTATAGTTAAAAAAACATAGAAATTAACTGAAAAAAACAAAGGTTACAGGGACGTTATAGTTAGGAAATTGAATTTAGATAACCTTAGAAATTGAGAGAAAAAAACAAAGGTTACAGAGACGTTATAGTTAGGCTTACATTTCACTTGTACAAAACCAGAGAAATTCAGCAGTTATAGCAGTAAGCAAAAAGCAACGGTGGACCGTGAGAGTCTCACCTCACTGCTATGTTCCTCTTGTGATAATCCGAAAGTAATATGAGATGGTGTGCACATGCAACTCCTGCACCTGCCGCTGTTAGGTGCAAACTGCAAAGCAGAATAGAGACTGTACAAACATGGAGAGGTGCACCACCCAAAGTGTCTTTTCCAATAAGTAGGACTGACCAATTCCTTTATATAAGGCAATCCTTTATTTCAAGCGTCATCAAACAACAAGAACTCCAGCCAACGCGTTTCGTTCATTAAGGAATGAACTTCATCAGGGCTGAAAAATTACAATATAAATAACATAAATATACACATACATAAAGACTGACAGAGTGTTATACAGTAATACAACATAAATAAATGGTTTGGGAAAAAGGACATAAATAGACTAAAGACAACAAACAAAAAAACAGAAATAAAAATCCAAACAACGGGGTAGACACATCACATATGGCAAACGACAAAAACCTCCACTGGACTAAACTTAACTAAAGCGTACTCGCATATCCCAGCACCCATGGTCATGCCCTAGTGTTGTCCACTTTCTGTCGTGCTCATAGTTGTGTGGTATACTAGGACCCAACTTATAATGGGCAAAGATCTCAATAAGAACAGACTTGTATGTCAATCTACTCATAAGTGCAAGGCGTTCCCTTGAAAACCTATGTGAAAGAGTCTGCACTGGGTTAATTAAAAGTCTTGAGAGGGTTAGGAAGGGCGTTAAGTTAAAAGAGAGGGATGGAAGGTGCGCTGATTTGTAAAAGGTGTATCCATATATCGAGGGGCAAGCATCTCAGTGTGTCCAGAAAATGTGAGCTGAGTTAATAAACTGGGAGAGATGCTACAGCTAGATGAATCAAATGAAGTGCACAGCGATCAGCGTTTTCAACAGATACATACCAAAGGTAGCTGAGAACAGATGGAGATCCGAGAATCCTGGTTCCCCAGGAGAAATTAATATCGATGAACAGCGTGATGTATCGTAGCTCTATAGTATCATCAACGAAGAAACGTGGTTGTAGGGTGCATAATGGTGTGACCCATGTGGGCCTCCTTGATAAGGGCCTAGGATAGATGGACCTGTATTGAGCAGAGAGGTCGAAAGAAAAAATGTTGGTAAGCGGGACATGGGCTCCGTTTTGTAGAAAAGATTAATTTATAGAAAGGTCATGAGAAGGAGACTCTCAAAGGCACCATAAGATGGGTGAAGCATCCAGCTGTGCGCAAGAGGTGCAAAGAAGGATAATGGTGAGAACGGCCCGGCTGGTGGGATAGCGGCCAGGATCAAAATGGGAATCAGTAGGCACCACTTTGATCCACCGTGGTGAAAAAATAACGCTGTTAACATTGTGTGAGGCCTGAGAGTTAAACAGGGGAAATAGGTAGGAGGTGCCCCCATCCCGTGATGGATGCCAAGACAAAAATGAAACAAAATATTTCCCATTCGATAAATGCACTGGAAAACAAAGATTTCCGGCCGGCTTGTACTTTGCCGAAGAAAAGTGGGGGGAGCCTGCCTCAAAGACGAGAGTGAAAATGGATGGGGCACAGTGAGTGTCCATCCTACCCTGGCTAGGGGGGTGAGTCAGAATGACAAGAGGTAACAGGGATCCAGATGATATGAGTGCCAAGAGAGTGGCGGGCCGGAAATAAAGTTTACCTTCAAAGCCACGTGTTGATGGTGCTCCTTCTTGGGTCCGCAGTGTAGAGTGGAGGGACCGCTCACTATGTCTGCTATAAGTACCCAGAAAACCGCGGGAAAGACAATGAAAAGAGGGAACGAAAAACTGTGTAGGGCAGAAAGTGGCTGGCTGAAAGTCAGATATTTCCGCTTGCCATCCTGCGTGATGGATACGTGGTGGTGTCCGCATACCTGGCTACATGCGCGGCCCGTATGGTTGTCATGGCAATTACAAAACATTATGAAACCGAAGAAAGACTGAATGTTGAGAAAGTAGAATGTGAAAAAAGGAAAACTGCAATGAATAAGTGGCCACGTAGATTGCGTGCATGGATGCATGCACGGAAATACGGTTCTTGGGGGAGAAGAAAGTAATAAAAATATATAAAAATGGTACCGATTTTGGCCGGACCGGGCTTGAGATGGGAACAGCGAAACATGATGAGTGATGTTTGGTGTTAATTAGGAGTCAGCCTCACCGGGGACGGGTGCCGCGACAGAATGAATGCTAGACAATAATCCGTAATGAAATCCCAGTCTGTTGAGACTGGCAAACTGTGATGTAAGCCGGATGTGTGTAGCAGTGGGAACATAGACCACATGTGTGGTTGTGTCGGCAACCAGGATAAAAAACGTCTCCGAAGGAATACAGAATGATAAGAAAGTAAGTCCTGTATAGCCATGCGCAATGCTAGAGCAAGTCTGAGAGAAGAGAGCAATAAAAATGTGCCCCTTCAAATATACGCACGGATAAGCTCACGCTGGAAGGACCCGGTTGTATAAAACATGTGGTGGGGCCCTGTAAATGGGCAAGTCAGAGAGAAGACAGCAATTGGATTATGCCCCTTAAAATAACACACAGATGAGCTCACGCCGGAAGAGCCTTGTTGTATGAAAAGATGTGATGGGGTCCCATAAAATGGGAAAAGGCTACTCAGTAATCCAATGTGATGGGGCCACGTAAATGGGCAAGTCAGAGAGAAGGAAGCAATTGAATTATGCCCCTTCAAAATAACACACAGATAAGCTCACGCCGCAAGAACCTGGTTGTATGGAAAGATGTGATGGAGTCCCAAATGGGAAAAGGCTACTCAGTGGTCCAATGTAGAAAAACAGAGGAACTGTCCATAAACATGGCGTAGTGCAAGTGACTCATATTTCAATAGCCCGGTTATGTTGCAGTGTCCTTTGGGGATGGGTCCCGAGTCAGAAAGTGAATATCAGTCTCCTCCCCTGGGCAAAAACCTGATGTGTGGTGTGTGAACCACGGCATAACATGATCCGCCGGTATGTGCATACCGAGTGGTCAGATGATGTGTATCCGGAAGCCGGGAACCCGGTGCCATGCCTGGGTGGACAGGCCCGGGGTGACCGTCAGCTGAAAGCCAGCGTGTTCGACATGCGTCAGTGAGTTTATGTCAGAAAATAATGAAATTCATGGTCGGTGTTATGTCCTTTAAGAACCGACTGTAATCTGCAAATCCATTTGGCTTCTGTCCATCGTCATGTCAGTTCCCTGTCTCCATCTCGGTTGTTGGGTGGGATATGGTCAATGCCAAAAAAACTGAACGTGGCCTCTGGTGGATGTGGCGTGCGATAATGTTCGGTCATGGGATACCTGTCATCCCGTTGATTAGGGCCCGACGGTGCTCCTGTATTCTCATTTTCAAATTGCGCACAGTGCTGTCCATGTATACCAAACCACACAGGCATTCCAGAATATAGACCACATAGTGCGTGTTGCAATTTAAGAAATGTCTTATTCTGTGTGCAGATTCTGAATTGTAGCAAAATTCTTTCCTTTTGTTCTGGCCAAAGCGGCAAATGTTACAGTTAGTGCAGGTGTAAAAACCATCAGGGGTGGGTGGCAGCCAGGTGGTGGTGGTTGCTTTTCGGGTTGTAATGTAACTAGGACATAGGGATCTCCTCAGAGTTCGTCCCCTCCTAAACACTAGGGAGGGATTGTCATTGATGAAGGGGTGCAATGTGGGAATATCCAACATTAGGTGCCAATGTTTACGGAAAGCCTTAAAGATTCTGTCACTATGTGCTGTGTAGTTGGTGAAAAATGCTACCTTTTCTCTAGGTTGGTTCCTTGTCTCCCTGGACGTGTTGTCCCTAAGTGTGTCTGACCTGGATAGGCTCATTGCCCTCTGTTCTGCTCTGTCCAGGATTTTACGATTGTAGCCCCTCTGATGGAAACGTTCTTTGATGGTGGAGATATTCTCCTTAAAGCCATCCTCCTCACTGCAGATGTGTCGTGCCCGTACCATTTCGCCATATGGGATATTAGAAATGACGGAATTGGCATGGGCACTGGATGCGTGAAGTACGCTGTTACACACAGTAGATTTCCTAAACAGTGTGCTGTGGACCATCCCTTCCTTAACAAAAAACTGGATGTCAAGGAAGTCAATACGTTCCTTGTGATGCAACATGGTGAGCTGTACATTGAAGGGGTTGCTTTTGAGATATGTCAAATATTCATTCAACTGTATTTCAGAGCCATACCAGAGACAAATAATATCGTCAATGTACCTCCCCCAATAAATGATGTATTTAGTCCAGGGGGAGGCACACTTGCCCCAGGCATGCTCCTTCTCATACCAGCCCATGAAGAGGCCGGCATAAGAAGGAGCCAATCAGGAACACATGGCAGTTCCCTGTAGTTGGTGGTACCATCTTTTGTTGTATTTAAAGAAATTATTGGTGAGGATAGGATCAATCATGTCCATGATCATGTTGTTATATGAGTAGTGGTCTGCCCCCTCTCTGTCTAGGTAGTGGCGGATTGCCAACATACCAAAATTTGTTTTGCATGCATGTGTAGAGTCCTATTACATTCAACGTGACAGATCTTAACTCATCAAACCATGGAAATGCCTCAAATTTCACCAGAATATCCTTACTATCTTTCAAGTAGGATGGTAAGTTGGTGACATGTTTCTGTAGTGATAAATCTACAGATTCTGACAACCTTTCAGTGGGGTAACCCACCCCAGAGATAATGGGTCTCCCTGGAGGGAACTTGCCCCCCTTGTGCACCTTGGGCAAGATGTAAATGCACGGGAAACGTGCATTATCGACATGCAAATACCTAAACTCGTCGTCAGTTATTAGACATTCTTCCCTCCATTCTGAGAGTCTCTCATTGATGGTGACCTGTAGTGAACTGATGGGATTGTGGTTGATTGATTCATAACACTGGTGGTCGTTCAATTGTCGAGATATCTCCCCCATGTAATCCTGTAAATCCATTACGACCACATTCCCACCCTTATCTGCCTCCCTTATTACAATATTGCTGTCATTTTGTAATCTCTGTAGGGCTTTCCTTCCTAGATAAGTTAAAGGGGTGGTGTGGTGTATGTTTTCCAGTGATTTTCAACTTACGTAATTCCTGTGTGATCTTATCACCGAATTTCTCAATGTTGGGATGATAGCCACTATGTGGGACAAACTTAGATTTGCGTCTAAGACCAGTGTCTCGATTGCAATTCTCGCTAATATTCAGATCATTCAGGATAGCATGCATGTCAGTCATCTCATCATTCTCAATAGACAGTAGTGTTTGGACCTCTCGTATCTCCCCAATCGTTCTGTGCACAGGTATGTCTAATACATTTACAACAGGTTTAGGGGTTTGCTGACAAAAAAATTCCTTTAATTTGAGCACACGAAGGAATTTGTACAAATCTTTGCGAACATCCACAAGATTCCCAAATTGTGTGGGACAAAAGCCGAGCCAATTCTCTGCCTGATAAGTTAATGATCTGTAAATCTGATTGTGTCACAGGCATTTCAATTAGACTCGTGGCACCCCCCGTGGTGGGACCCCCTGTCTGTTATGGAATGGAGGTAGCGGCTAGTTCTTTTTAGGGCGAAGTAACATGGAATGACTGTCTGCTTTTCCTCCCTGGCCTCCCACCTCTCCTTGTCTTTTTGTACTCTTACTTGGTTGCCTGTCGCCTATGCGCAACCTCTCCAATTCCTTTTGAAAATTGCTGGCTCCTTCGCCTAAAGGTATATCTGTTTGGGCCTATCTTGAGGTGGTGCTCTCACTAGATGCCAGTGAACTACTGCTGGCTGATTTGTTTTCTAATCTGTCCTCTCTGCCTCTTTTTCTATCCTCGATGGTGTTAGGATTGTCATACTTTTTGGCAAAAGTGTAGATCCTGCCATCTCTATAATCTCTATCATCCCTGTTAATTTTCCACATCTTTTTATCTCTGAGATATTGTTGGTGTTCTTCTATGACCTTATTTAAGATGGCATAATTTTTTTCAACCAAATCCTGGCACTCCATGCCCTCTATTTGTTTTTCCAGATCATCCATTTCTGCCTGTAACTTCTGCCCCTTCTCATTCGCATGTTTGACCAAAATGTTCATCATTGTAAATGATGCCCCTTCCAAATTGTTTTCCCATTCACCCAAGAGGTCCCCACTCAAATCCTCGAAGGTCGTGAAGATTAAGATTCTTAGACCTCTCGGTATTTTTTTGTTGTCCATATACTGCAGGAGGGTTATGCCATCCCACCAGCGGGCAAGTTCTTGTTTTTTTACCCTTTCTAGCTTGATAAAACATGAGCGTAGCCCAGTGTTGCGTTGTTCGTTAGGTGGTGCGGCAGCCGCTGCACTGAATCCTTTGCCAAAAAGGTCCTGTGCAAGCTCTTCTCTTCTGTCGATAAGTTTTGGCATATCTGTGGGATGCGCAGGTGAATGCCGACTGGTCCAATGAATAGCAGTAAGCAAAAAGCAACGGCGGACCGTGAGAGTCGCACCTCACTGCTATGTTCCTCTTGTGATAATCCGAAAGTAATACGAGATGGTGTGCACATGCAACTCCTGCACCTGCCGCTGTTAGGTGCAGAATAGAGACTGTACAAACGTGGAGAGGTGCACCACCCAAAGTGTCTTTTCCAATAAGTAGGACTGACCAATTCCTTTATATAAGGCAATCTTTATTTCAAGCGTCATCAAACAACATGAACTCCAGCCAACGCGTTTCATTCATTAAGGAATGAACTTCATCAGGGCTGAAAAATTACAATATAAATAACATAAATATACACATACATAAAGATTGACACAGTGTTATACAGTAATACAACATAAATAAATGGTTTGGGAAAAAGGACATAAATAGACTAAAGACAGCAAACAGAAAAACAGAAATAAAAATCCAAATAAAAGGGTAGACACATCACATATGGCAAACGACAAAAAACTCCACTGGACTAAACTTAACTAACGTGTACTCGCATATCCTAGCACCCATGGTCATGCCCTAGTGTTGTCCACTTTTCTGTTGTGCTCATAGTTGTGTGGTGTACTAGGACCTAACTTTTAATGGGCAAAGATCTCAATAAGAACAGACTTGTATGTCAATCTACTGATAAGTGCAAGGCGTTCCCTTGAAAACCTACGTGAAAGAGTCTGCACTGGGTTAATTAAAAGTCTTGAGAGGGTTAGGAAGGGCGTTAAGTTAAAAGAGAGGGATGGAAGGTGCGCTGATTTGTAAAAGGTGTATCCGTATATCGAGGGGCAAGCATCTCAGTGTGTCCAGAAAACGTGAGCTGAGTTAATAAGCTGGGAGAGATGCTACAGCCAGATGAATCAAATGAAGTGCACAGCGATCAGCGTTTTCAACAGATACATACCAAAGGTAGCTGAGAACAGATGGAGATCCGAGAATCCTGGTTCCCCAGGAGAAATGAATATCGATGAACAGCGTGATGTATCGTAGCTCTTTAGTATCATCAACGAAGAAATGTGGTTGTAGGGTGCATAATGGTGCCTCCCATGTGGTCAGTGACATCACTCATGACATCACTGATAAAATCACAAATTACATCACTGATGACATCATCCACAGAATCTCTGGCTCACTCACACTCCAATATAATCTTTCATACACCCACTCCAACTTCCACACTACCATTCTCTAAACCATACTTACACACCCACTCATTGATTCATAGATCTACACACACATCCACTCAGTCACCCATACAGACACTCATAATCCAACTCACTCACTAATACAGCCACTGATATATCCACTCAGACACCCATAATCCATTCACACACTGTCAGTCACCCATAGAGCCACTCACACACCTACTCACTCACACATATAATCAATCACATAGCCACTTACTCACCTACACAGTTATACACACACACCCACTCACGTATTCATACAGATACTAACACATACTAACTCACCTATACAGTCACTGACATAAGCACACACTCACTCATACAGCCACTCTCACAATCAATCTCTCACACCTACAGTCACTCATATACCTAAGCACTCACCTATATTGCCTTTCACATATGCAGTTATTCACCTATATACCACTGACACATGCACTCAGTCACCGACACAACCATACACACACTCACTCACCCAAACAGCCCCTGACAGATGCATTCACTAACCCTTACAGCCACTGACACACCCTCTCACTCATCCATACATTCAGTCACACACCCCCTCACCCATCCACACAGACACTCAGACAGTTATACAGGTACTCAGAAAATCAATGACTCATTCATACAGTAATTCACATACCCACTCACTCACCCATTCAGCAATTTATAAACCAACTAACATACTGATACAGATGTTCACACAACCAGTCACTCACCCATATATTCACTGAGACACCTAATCACTCACTTATACAGTCAGTCATGCAACCATTAAATCATTCATACAGGCACTCAATCACTCACTGATTCACCAATACTCCTTGGTATATATATTTAACATTCATAAACTGTTTAAAAACAGTCACAGTCACTGGATGATGTCATCAGTGAAGTCATCAGTGATGTCACTGACCATGTCATGAGTGATGTAATATGTGGGGTCGTAATCCAGAATGCCTAAAAACAGGTCAAGTCCTACCCATCATCAAAAAACCTACTGCGGACCCGGCAGACCCAAATAACTTTTGCCCAGTAACCAATATTCCTTTACTTGCCAAACTAATTGAAAAATGTGTGCAAAATCAGCTGAGCAACCACATCAATAATTTGAATCTGCTGGACGACTGCCAATCTGGATTCAGACCAGGCCACAGTACGGAAACAGCAATCTTACATATAGTGGATGATGCGCTACAAGCTCTAGATCACAATAAAACATGTCTACTAGTTCTTCTTGACCTGTCGTCTGCATTCGACACGGTAAATCATGAAAAATTGCTAGCCCGGCTTGAAGACAGGATGGGACTATCTGGAAATGTTCTGAAATGGTTTGAAGCCTTCCTCCAGAACAGAACACAAAGATTCCTGGTCAACCAGACATTATCCCCATCATGCCCAAACTCGATTGGAGTCCCACAGGGATCAACATTATCCCCATCACTATTCAATCTATATGTCGAACCCCTTACAGAAATCCTCCGAGACGCAAACATATCCTATCACATGTACGCAGATGACACTCAGATCTATATCAAGATATCATCACTGGAAGAGATCAAGACAATGAATGAGGCCTTAAAAATGTCATTACAATGGTTAACCAACAATCATCTGAAATTAAATGCACAAAAAACAGAATTCCTATTAATATCACCGCCGAAGAACCCCACAAATGTGAAGGAATGGACCAAGCTGATCACAGCGCTAAACTGCACCCCTACCCTAGTTGACTCAACCAAATCACTGGGAATCACGCTTGATAAGAACCTAGACATGAAAGCCCACATCAAATCAATGGCTAATAGTGCCCGGTTTCACCTGAACTATATTAGAAAAATGAAACCACTCATTACTACGGCGGACCTCAAATTGGCAGTTCAGTCCCTGGTTATCTCAAGGATTGAATATGGATGTACAACACTAACAGGTCTATCAAAAATCTCCACAGCACCACTAAAAGCTTGTCTCAATGCGGCCGCAAGACTCATTACAGGTTCTAGAAAATGCGACCATATCTCCCCACATCTGAAAGCACTAAACTGGCTTCGATACGAAGCCAGAATTCAACTTAAACTGGCTTGTATTACCCACAAAGCACTCCACTACAAAACACCAATGTACTTAGCCCAGAAAATTGAGCTATCAGGGGGAAGCAGGCCGGCCAGGAGTGCCAAAGAGCTGTTGCTGAAACCGCCCATCTTTCGGAAGAAGAAAACGTATGACAGAGCATTCTCCGGAGCAGCACCCAGAATCTGGAATTCACTCCCTCCAAACATTAGAAAAATTCCAAATCTGGCAACATTCAAGAGGGAAGCGAAGATCTTCCTAATGAGCAAGTTCCTTCCCTAGACAAGACTGTTCATCATCTGCACTGTGGTTAATAACCAGAAGTAGCATAGCCCTGTCTTGTATGGATACATCCTGCACAAAATGACCTCAAAGACATTTACGAATGTAAAGGTAAAATTAACAGGTAGCTGCGAAAACCTCTTTAACTGTTCAGTACCACAATTAATAGATCGTTGTAGTACTGATGTAAAACATTCAAAAGGTACACATCGCAACTATGTTGGATGATACCACTGCGTACACCTTTGTATTCTAAACAGTTCTTAAACTTGTTTTTGTTGAAACTGGTATGAAAGACATGTACCTGATTCATATATATATATATTACTGCTGCTATACCAGTGTAATCTAAACTGTACCTATTGTAAAAGTAAAGTGCGCTGATACCCTTGGGTCACGTTCGCGCTATATAAAACTCTATAAATAAATAAATAAATAAGTAATCAGTGCTTTGCGGGGCTGCGAGTTATGGTTAGCTCAGCTAAATATAACTGCTGAACTTTTCTGGTTTTTTACAAGGGAAATGTCAGCCTAACTATAATATCTCTGTAACCTTTGTTTTTTTTCAGTGAATATATATTTACTGAATATATATATATATATATATATATATATATATATATATATATATATTCACTGAAAAAAACACAAGTTTCAGGGACGTTATAGTTAGAAATTAGCATTTGAAAAACCTTTGAAATTCACTGAAAAAACCATAGGTTTCAGGGACGTTAGAGTGTAGAGGTAGTGCTTGGGTGATTGGAGGAGTGCGTAGGTAGTGTCTGGGTGATATTATAAATGTATGGGTACTGGCTAGGTGATTGTAGAAGTGCATGGATAGTTCCTGGGTGATTGGAGGAATGTGGGAATAGTGCCTAACTGTATAGATGAGTGCATGGGCAGTAAAAGCGACTGTAAACATTAGTTCATATTATCATGCTTATTACATTATTTCATCTTACCTTTTGTATTAAAGAAGATACAAAACTCAGTGGAACTATTTTACATTAGTTTTGTTGTAAACTGAATTTAAAATCTTATCAAACTTTACCATTACCTTCTGTAAAAAGAAGAAAAACTGTTATTGCATATAATATTATACTTTTAAGAACACAACATAATTTTAGAATTACATAACATATTCAGTTTCCCTTTTTTGCTGTTCTCAGATTCTAATGAATTTCACAATACACAGTGATTTCAATGTAGATCATCATACAAAAGCGGGGGAAAAAGTACAAACAATGAGTTTGTAAAGAAAAAACCAATCTGCGTTGAAAATATTTACAACAAGTGCAACTATATGTTTACCTATCTACAGTTTCTAAATTACATTCTTCAACTACATTAAATCAATTATTTCTCTGAAGTACATTTTGTAAAATATACTCCCTCATTTACATTGCGTATAATATAAAGATCAAATATATAAACTATTTCTTTCAAACACAATTTTGCGAATGTAATAAGAATTAGCACAAACAATAATTGTTCACACCTTCCCAATAGGCCGAATAATGTTTCCAAAACCATTTGCATTGAAAATATCCAAAATAAACTCGTTAATTTGAGTTCACATCTTCCCAATAGGCCGAATGATGTTTTCAAAACTTTGGCATCAAAAATATCAGATATGAATTTGGTAATTCGTAAGGCAACCAACATTTGAATTCCAAATGGGCATCATTGAAATTTGTCCATCCTTTATTGCACTTTAAATACACAGTATAGTGTCCAGATGTTGTAGTAGGTCCATCATGGAAAATAATAGCCACTGCTTTAAAAGTTCTTCCTGAAATTGATACTTGACTTGCCACAACATTTTTAATTTTGGTTTCCAATTTTCTTCCATCTGCTCTACAACGTTGTAGCATTAAAATGACATATTGTCCAAATCTTTCTATAAATAATGTTGACAACATTTCTGATTTACAATGAGAACATTTCATATCTTGATTAGCTGTTTTGACTAATTTGTTAAAAGACGCTGATTTGCAATCTGGTATTGTCAAATATATGAATCGTTCAGTGTCTATTTCAGTGGTAGAAGAAAATGAACACTTCACATTTATGATCCCATCTGTAACTTAGTCCAAACAGATTTTCAATTTCTATTCCTTCATCTTCCAATACTGCAAGCATAAACATAAGAAATGTGTGTGCATCTCGTTGTACATTCAATGTAAATTTCAATGATCCAGTACATAATGCCAGAAGCAGTATGGATTTTAGTTCTATCAGTTACCAACTTTTGAAAAATATAATGTAGTAAAGAACAGAATCTTTTTTCTCGATTTTCCATAATTTCATGATGAAGATCCTCTAGATAAAAAACATCATTCACAATTACATTAGCATAGCAGTTGATACCTGAACTATTTCCTAACTGGTATCCTACAATATCATCAACAGTATCCATTTTCTTTGCAGTTTCATTATTCTCTTGAATTGTTTTCTTTTTTTGAATCTCAGTGGAATATTTGTCATATTTCTGTTTTGGACACACTACACGTTTCTCATATACAGGATATTCACCTAAGTTAGGAGCATAAAGTTTTCTTAACCGATTGTACTCTCTTACACAATTTACATCTGCACTAATCTTTTTCTCATCAAAATCAATCAAATACAAACCAGATAATGTTCTTACTCGAGACAATGCAACGTATGCCATGCCTTCTTTAAACACTGTACTTCCAATATTTACCAAAGCACTGTCTACACTTAAACCTTGAGATTTATGAATGGTTACTGCATGTGCTAAAGAAAGAGGAAACTGTTTTGTATGAACATACAAGTCTTTTACAAGCAAAAAAACGAACAGCACAACGTCAAATCTGTTTTACCTCTTCAATCTGATCAAATTTAATCTTCAAAAATTCAATTCCATCTCTGTTCTGATAATTAACAAAATCCACAACTTTTCCCATTGCTCCATTTACTAAACCTTTTTTACATCCAAATTACGCCGTAAAATGACCCGACAGTTTACACATACATATAAAGTCTTTTGTAAACCAGCAGTCTTAGATACAGACTTCTACAAAGAATCCAATTTTGACTGTAATTTCTCTGAGAGAAGAATAGTAACTCCTTCGTGTTCCATTTTATCAATGGCTTCCATTTTCACTATTGGTTGTTTTTCCGGTTTCAGGAGTTCTTGATTGAATGTAGAACACTCTTGCAGTGTTGGCATTAGGCAAACTATAGACTTCTTTTCTCCAATTTTTTGTACATTATTTCAGTTGAAATGTTTTCATTTGGAAACAAGTTCGTTAGTAGCCGACTTTGTACAGCTTCTTTACCATGTTTTGTCAAAATACCAATTTTTATATCTTGAAGAATGTTTCCATAGTGTTCATCACTTGCTTGTCGCATATTCTTAATAAGTTATTTATATTCAAAATAAGATCAAATGTTCACATTTCCAATACTTCCCAAAGATTTCCTAGTGTCTTCATGGACAAGTGTTTTAAAGACTGATTGTCCTTTCACAGGAGTAAGTTGTAGTAGATCGCCGAATATAATTACATGTTTTCCTCCAAATAACACATCATAATTCGTTTTTAAAATATGTTGCATTCTTAAAGGTACAAAGGCAAGCATTAAGTTTGAGACCATGCTCACCTCATCAATGATTAGAAGTTTCATTTTCTTCAGTACTCTTGAGACTTCATAACAAGCTTCTCCGGATAGCTTGTGATATTCCAACTTATTTTCATGTTCAACTGGTAGCATGAGTAATCCATGTAATGTAATCCCTTTAATGTTGTGTGCTGCTAACCCAGTTGGAGCGGTTACAACACACGATAAATATGATTCAGTGGTTTTGTGTAGATACTGGTAAAAACTTTAATTAAGAAACTTTTTCCTGTTCCAGCTTGCCCACTGATGTACATTTGAATAGGATTAAATGATGTGCATTGGCATTCTTTTTTTCATGCAGTAAACCATGCTGTATCTGTTGTGTCACTTGCTGATATATTTCTTTTTGTTCAATATTTAGTTTTTCTTCTAAGTTTCCCAACTCAATAATATCCTGTTGTGTTTGTTGCATTGCCGTTTCTACTTTATTCATGGCTATTGCTGCTTCATTTTCAAGAATTGGTTGTCCTAGTGGATCTTGACTTAGTGGAGCAGAACTTTGACTATCTTGAGAACTGTCTCTAGCTATTTCAGCTGCAATAGTAGTTTCTTGTTCAATCTCTTCATTTAACATTTGTAGATAAGTTGGGAAAATTGTGCATTGAATGCTATCTTTACATGCATTAAAAGAATCTTCATAGCAGTCAAAATCTCCAAGTAGTTCCATTTCACTACGCCAAGGCTTGAAGAGTTGCAGAGGTGCTAAATAGAAAAATTCCCTTTTATCTGGAGTTTCACAACTGAGTTTACTGTGGTTAATAAGATTTCCTTTGACATGTTTTACCAAAAATCCATCACATCCAATTACTGCATATTTTTCTTCAATTATATTTTCTGTAACATTTCTCTTAAAGCTGTAAGTTGCAGTACTTCATAGAGACATATGTTTTCCAGATGTGGACTCCTTTTGGAATAGTAAGTATCAAACATATTAGTTTTAACAATATCTGTACTTTCTGGTTCATTCAATGCTAAGTATTCAATTTCTTGTAGAGATTTCAAAACTCTATTTTGTGTAGCCGCAAGACCTAGACTTACCCAAATGATTCCTCTTGACTTTGAATATAAACTCGCAGAGGTCAACCGATCCGAACATTCGTAGGATCCAATCTCTCGATGGGAAAGCATCTTCAAACTAAAGCTGTACAATTTGTTACTAAGACTCTTCTCTTGTGAAATTTCTTCCCATATTTCCTTCAACTCTGTCTTTTCAGATTCCGTTATATATGATGTAACGTGGCGAGCAACAGCAATTGAATGATCTGCTACATACTGGATATCCATGTTTGCATTCCACATTGTCAAAATCACTGGATTGTAGTCATTAATATACTTTGAATCTTCAGTTCTTTTAATGTTGTATGTATTCTTCGGAGATTTTCGAGTTATAGTATGTCTTACTGCTGACATAAAACTATTGACTCTTCCTTTTGAAATTACTGGACGTGGCAATCCAAAACAACATTTTGTATAAAATTTTCCCTTTGACTTGTATTTTTGTCGACAATATTTTCCACATCGATCACTTTGAAACCGTATAACTTGCTCTCTTAACCCCTGTTCTGCTCCTTTTTTTGGAATGCCACAGGTAACATAGTCTTCAATGAAAGACAAAACAGTTTCATCAGAATCGGTTCCACATTTAGGTGCATCCTTGATCCATAATAACATGTGTATTTGAGGAGCACCTCTAGCTTGGTACCCCTTTCTCCAAAAGAAAACATCTCCAAGAGGTGGATTATTTTTATTGGAGAGAAAAGACATCATAGCTTGAAACCTATGATTAAAATACCTGCACACATTTACAGGATAAAAAGAATACAGTTCTCCAGCTGTCTTCAATTCAATATTCTTGACATTTGAATTTGCTTGTCGTAGAAATTCAAGTAAATCATCCTACGCGTATTCAGCACAGCTAAGCGTAACAAACCACAAAGGAGTACCTAAGTTTCTTAACATACATTTAAGTTCTCCATGACGATGATACCAATACTCATTAGTTCCACGTTGACACGCCATCAAATTAATTAACTGATATTCCAATTGATCGTCTCTTTGTTGAACTTTGTCCATAAATTCCTTTGCAGAAACATGTATAAGATGAAGTCCTGTTTTTAATATGTGATTCACTGCGTATGATAGTCCAGACAAGTCACATTCAAATAGAAGATGAAGGATATATGGAATTCACTGTCGAAATATTTGATCTTCTGAGTATAATCTTGTTGAATGGTATTCTGAAGCTGGAATCTGTACTGCTCGTTCATCATATCGTTCACCTCCTCCAGTGAGGAACAGCTGTGGAAAACAACGAGCTTCTAAACTTTTTTCCCTACACTCATAGGAGTTCCCTTTGCTTTCTTCATTTGAAATAATTCAATAGTGTTTCCAATCACGTCTTTTGAATGTAGAGGATGTATACTGTAATGTTCGTAAATCTCTTCACTCCTGGACTTGTCTACTTTTTCTATTTGGCCAGTTGAAATTTCTGTATCTTCTTCTAAACATATTTCCTGTTCTCCCACATTTACAGTTTTATAATAAATATTGTTCTGTACAAGATATAATGTAGCCTTTTGAAGTTTGGGGACATCTATTAACTCTTGCCATATTTTCCGACTCTTTGTTGGTACACCATTAACTAGAATAACTACAGGCTCACTTTCCTCTCTCTCTATACCAACAGATTCAATATTTTTCTTAAAATCTAAAGGTAAGTACACAACTCTTCCTTTCAGACCTCTTTGTAGATCTGTTGGAGGAAGCTTACCTGTTTTAGGCTCCATACGAACAATAGCCTGAAACGGGTGCACAGATTGAATAAGAATGGACTCATATGTATTTAAATCTGCCAGTTCTGGAGGAATAGCTACCAACTTTAAGTTGTTATGTACTACTCTAGCTGGCATCATGTTCTCTTCTAATTTATTGTAACAATATTTACAAATACGTTGATCAGTACCCAACTCGAAACGACCATCCACCAACAAATAAGCACCAAATTGCTCCCACTTATCATTATTTTCCTTTTCACTTTTTAAATATACATCAACATTCCTAGTTTGACTTCTGTAGTGAGTACGTCGAAAACAAATACAAACATAGGGGCCGATTACGATGGCGGTCGGAAAAGTACTCCGACCGCCGTGGTAGCGGAAATTAACCGTCCGCATGTACCGCTGGAAAACCGGTGGTCAGATTAGGATGAACCGCCAGAAAAATCCGACCGCGGCGGGCGGATTCCACGAAAGACTGCTGGGAGCGTGCGGAGCAGGTAAAAATCCATCCGCGGTAGTCGGTCCTGCAGCGGAAACACCCAAAACCGCCGCACGGCAAGCGGAGTCACGGCATGTTGAATTAGGATACCATTGTGGTGACAGCGGAACGATCAGCTTTTTCCGACCGCCGCAATCACAACCATTGGTGAATGGGAGAGCCGGCGGAAGGGCTTTTGCATTCCGACTGGCGCAATCGCAACTATTGATGAATGGGAGACCCGGCGGAAGGGCCGCCATAGTCCGACCGCCGCGGTTGCTCTGGAAGATAAATGGCGGTTAAAAAAACAAAACACAACAAGGCCACCAAGTGTGGCCATTATTCCGGCTCAGCCTCCAAAAACACCGAACAAACCTCAATGACACATCCCCATGGCAAATATAAACTACAAATCCCAGGTCAACCCATACAACACACCTGACAGGAATACTCCATGTTGACCCACCCACATAGCTGACCATAAAACCAGCCCCTTCACTGACCACAATCCTGTTCACAACTCCAGCACTGAAGGGCCCAACCCCACAGCACCAAGGAGAGCAAATCTGCACACATCACACCATCACAACAACACACACACCACACACATCACCATCACCACCTTCACACCTGCACCTTCAACCCATTAGCACACCACACACCATGACACAGAAGAAAATGCCCAAATTCACTGACAATGAGTTGTCAGTCATGGTAGACGAGGTAATCAGAGTAGAACCACATTTGTTTGGAAGCCTGGTCCAACAGACACCACAAGCCACTAAAAATCAAATGTGGGCAAGGATAGTCAACAAGATCGATGCAGTAGGGACCATCCCGTGCTCCCAGAAGGAGATCAGGAGGCGGTGGAATGACCTCAAGGCCAAGGTGAAAGAGAGGAACAACAAGAACCGCAAGCTGGCTCAGATGACTGGCGGTGGCCCTCCCATTCCACCACGAACATTCACCAAATGGGAGGAGAAGGTGCTTGCCATACTGCATCCAGAGAGTCTCACAGGAATCCCCGGGGGAGTGGAGGCTGGTATGTACCAACAAATGTCTCCCATTACACTGCTATGTACTGTCTTGCACAACTAGAAAGCTACACTTCCTAGGCCCAAATGCATTCATGTGCACCACACTCGCCTCAACACATGTCTCACAGAGACAACATTTACTCCCTCTGATTCACCCCAAAAGTAGCTAGCAATATTTCCATGGGGGCAAGTGTACAGGCAGCCAGCACTACAACTCCCACCAGACACCCCAGTCCCAAAGCTGAGCAGGATGTAACACTCCATCCCACACCCACAACCATGTGTCATCCATTGCATTGCCCTCATCAAACTAACAGGTAGGTAGCCACCTTAACAGGGAGGGGGGTTTGTGGGTGGGAAGCCAGCACTACAACTCCCACCAGGCCCCCTTGTCCCACAGCTCAGCAGGATGGAGTACTCCCCACAACCATGTGGCAGCCATTGCATTGCCCTCATCAAACTACCAGGTAGGTAGCCACCTTAACAGGGAGGGGGGTTTGTGGGTGGGAAGCCAGCACTACAACTCCCACCAGGCCCCTTGTCCTACAGCTCAGCAGGATGGAGCACTCCCCACACCCACAACCATGTGGCAGCCATTATATTGCACTCCTCAAACTCACAGGTAGGTAGCCCCCTCATACTCTCTAATCTCACCTCTGAGCAGGATGGAGCACTCCCCCCACCCACAACCATGTGGCAGCCATTGCATTGCCCTCATCAAACTAACACATAAGTAGCCATCTTAACAGGGAGGGGGGTTTGTGTGTGGGAAGCCAGCACTACAATTCCCACCGAGCCCCCTTGTCCCACAGCTCAGCAGGATAGAGTACTCCCCACACCCACAACCATGTGGCAGCCATTGCATTGACCTCATCAAACTACCAGGTAGGTAGCCATCTTATCAGGGAGGGGGGTTTGTGGGTGGGAAGCCAGCACTACAACTCCCACCAGGCCCCTTGTCCTACAGCTCAGCAGGATGGAGCACTCCCCACAACCACAACCATGTGGCAGCCATTGTATTGCCCTCATCAAACTACCAGGTAGGTAGCCAACCTAACAGGGAGGGGTGTATGTGGGTGGGTAGACTGCACTACAACTCCCACCAGGCACCCTTGGCCCCCACACCCAGAACCATGTGGCAGCAATACCCCTCAACTGTGTCACAGAACAGGTAGGTAGACAGTGCATGCACCCTGCCAGTCCTCACAAAAAGCATGGATCCATATGACCACACCAGCCCTCACATGTCATCCAACTTGCCATAGATCCAACAGCCACTTCCAGTGGGCAGACAGTTAAGCGTATGTAACTGTCACAGAAATAAATGTCTGACTCACAAATTCACATTGTGACGAAAACCAGGCCACAATCATGCACAGCAATGAATGCTATGTGTAAGTGCCATGGTGGCAGAGCAGCAAGGCCCATATGAACACAAAAAACATGCATGATCAGTTGGTTAAAAAAAGTAAAGTACATGATATGACAAAAGGTATGCATTGGATAACAATGGCTAGTTCTTTATCAGATGTAATGTTTACCATGCAGAGCAAACACAAAAGATGCATCTCATAAAGTTGTTGTGCTGCTAGTCGTTTCATGCCAACATGTCCTTTTAATCACACAATCTGTACGTGGAACATGGTATCCATCCACCTGTCATGCCATGGACAAGTAATGTATGTCCCTCCACATCATGTCATGATGCTCAGTACCTTGCAGCCCTAGAAAGGGATAACAATTAAACTGTGTGGTGTATCACATGTAACATCCAAACGTCCAACACCATGCTTATGGGTTGCACTCCAATGACCATTTAACTTCTGTCCAACAGGAGATCAACAATTGACTGCTGCAGAAGACAACACCGACCTGCAGAGCCAGCCTCCCCCCCTGAACATGGACTCTCAGATGCTGACACCCTAAGTTTCTCGGATGCGGACACTGAACCTGGCCCATCTGGACTGGCAGGGGGTACCACGTCCCAGGCCCCCACTGTCCCCACCACCACCATCTCAGCAACAACTGCCACCCTGAGCCCTGCTGCGCCGACCTGTGCGGCCTCAACCACCACCACCACTAGTGCTGCCTGCAACACTCTCCCTGCCTCAGTGGATACCAACACCATCACACAATCAGAAGAGGGCAGGCAGAGTCTGCGGGTGCGGCGAGTGGCAACGCCACAGTTCCGGGACAGCAGGGCAGGTGGGAGGGCAACTGGGGGACAGAATCGAGTAGACACTGGGACCGAAGCCCTGGCAAACATTGCCAGAGTCCTTGGGGCATATGAACAAAGCCAGTGAAACATGGGCCAGGTACTGGAAGAAATACGTGAGTTCCGCCTGCTGCTGAGGTCCATGGACACGCGTTTGGGCCAAATCGTGGACCTCATGGGCCAGCTTGTGGGTGTTCTGAGGGACAGTCATGCGGCCCAAAGGACAGTTCAACCTCCCTCCAGTGGCCCGCATAACGATACTCACACCACCCCAGCTGCGGCCACAGAGAGGGGTGAGCTGCAACAAGATGACTCCTCAGACACTGCTGAGCCTGCAGCAGAGGCCCCCCCTGAAAAACGCAAAAAGGGGCCGTCCGATGAAAACCAAGGGGGTATCACGTGGCAAAGCACCTGCCAAACGCAAGTCAAACAGCCAGCCATGATGGCACCTCTCTTCACCTACACATTGACTTTGTTGAGTATCTTTACCCACACTGCTATCTTGATGGCAGGTGTCTGTGGGACTGTGTCACCACATCAATGTGGTGACTACTCTATTGTCTCGTTTACCATCACTGACAACTCATTGAATAACTTTGCACCATTTGCCTAAACATCACTTGTCTGCCACTTTCACTGTTTGTAAATAAACACACTTTACACACCTATGTTTTTGTGTCAGCTCCATGTTTATTCACAGGATGCACAATGTTGACTCTGCTTCAAAGGTACCAGAAGCTCTGATTGTTCCGAGGCATTGAGAGGCTGAAGGGACCTAGAAAGACAAAAGAGAACGACATTCACTTGTCAGGTGATGGCATCACAGCTAACCCTGGGCAAAGCACTACGCTACGCTCGCGTAGTTTGCGAAGTTTGCGCTACTTCGCACAACACGAATTGCACAAAGCACAGTGCAAACACGCGTAGCGTAGCGTAGTGCAGCGGTCATTTTTTGCTTGCTCGCGGTCCTCAACGTCAAGTTGGCGACCGCGAGCAAGCAAAATGACATCCCAGCGAGACTTTTTCCTCGTTCGCGATCAGCAACATCAAGTTGCCGATCGCGAGCGTGGAAAATAAACCTCCCGGCGAGATTCTCAACGCGGGGAGGTCAGGTTTCTCATTGCGAGTGGTCGCGTATGCTCGCGACCGCTCGCGATGAGAAACTACCAGTCCGCGTTGAGAAAGCTGCCGCTCGAGTAAAAATCTACTCGAGCGGCAGTAAAAGACAGCTCGCACTGTGCAAGATGCCGTTTCAATGATTGCACAGTGCGGACAAGCATCCGGCACTGTGCAATCATCGCGAACAGCGCACTACGCAGTTCGCGTAGTTCTACGCGTAGCTCGCGTAGTGCGAACTGCACTTTGCGTAGCTTCGCGTAGCGCTACTTCGGGAACTATGCCCAGGGTTAATCACAGCCAGTACACAACACTAGTCAGCAAGGTACACAAACCAGCACACATTACAATGAGAAACACTATCAACATAGACATCATGTGGCTGGTCATCACTACACTGTGCCACAAACATCATCCATCAGCACAGAGCCAACAACAGGCAGCAGTCATAAAGGTCCTCAAGGCCTTTTCACTACCATCAAAGACAGCAGACAATGGCACTGTTGTACAATGTCACTCACACTCAAGGGAAGTAGCGGTTGATGAGTTGTTGCGCAGGTCGACACCTTCCTCCTCTCTGCTATCCTCATCACTGGACATGTGTGGGTTTGCAGGCGGGGGCATCTGCTGCTCGTCATCGTCCAGAAGCAGGGGGATCTCCTTGCGCAAGGCCAGGTTGTGGAGCATGCAGTAGGCAACCACGATCTGACACACCTTTCGGGAAGAGTAGAGCAATGCACCTCTGCTCCTGTCCAGACTCCTGAATAGAGACTTCAGAAGCCCAAAAGACCGCTCCACCACACGACGTGTCCTCCCATGTGCCTCATTGTAGCTGACTTCCCCCGGGGTCCTGGGATTCCGCAGTGGGCTCAGCAACCAAGGCCGGTTGGGATATGCAGAGTCACCTAGGTGTGAGATACACAGAGCAAAATTGAAATGGAACTGTAGCTGAGGACAGCATGTAACACATACAGCACACTACTTGATTCTGCGTACTCACCCACAATCCATGCACGCTCAGGATGCAGATTTGCCTTCAGCTGTGGTATGATGCTGCTACGCAGGATGTATGAGTCATGTACTGCTCCTGGAAATTGTTCTGCATTCTGTCCATCAATTGTTGTTTTTGCATTTGTCACCCCGAGTGGGACGGGTATGCCCAGACGTGGGTCCCGTGCTCTCCATGCCACTGGAGTCAAGCTATCCTGGCTGATGAGGGCTGAAAGCCTGAAACCGGTCCTAGGATGCTTGTTTCCAGTCCAGGGAGGACCTGGCCTAGCAGTTCGGGCTGGACTGTTCCCATTGGGCGCAGGGTCAAGACTGATTTGCATATGGCTCGGTCCAAACTGGAATGGCATGGTGAGCAAAAAAACGATGGATTTAGGCCCAGATCTCTGTACTTCGGTGAATGTATGACATTGTTCTGCATTCTGTCCATCAATTGTTCTTTTTGCATTTGTCACCCCGAGTGGGACGGGTATGCCCAGACGTGGGTTCCGTGCTCTCCATGCCACTGGAGTAAAGCTATCCTGGCTGATGAGGGCTGAAAGCCCGAAACCGGTCCTGGGAGGCTTGTTTCTAGTCCAGGGAGGACCTGGCCTAGCAGTTCGGGCTGGGCTGTTCCCATTGGGCGCAGGGTCAAGACTGATTTGCATATGGCTGGGTCCAAACTGGAATGGCATGGTGAGCAAAAAAACGATGGATTTAGGCCCAGATCTCTGTACTGGGGTGAATGTATGAAATTGTTCTGCATTCTGTCCATCAATTGTTGTTTTTGCATTGCTCCTGGAAATCTGGCACAGACATGTGAGATGATCATATCCGCCTGACATACCACTTAAATATTTATGGAATGGTAATGCTGCCTGTTCCTGTAAATGTGCTCACGTGCCTGTGGTGGAACCAGGCCAACATGTGTGCAGTCAATGGCACCAACAACATTTGGGATGTGGGCAAGGTCATAAAAATCACCCTTCACAGCAGCCAATTCATGTCTCCTGGGAAAATGGATGTAGCTGTCCTTGTAGGTCATCATAGCGGACAGGACATCACGGAGCACCATGCTGAACATTGGTTGCGTAATCCCACCTGCGCTGGCCACCGTGTACTGGAACGAACCAGTTGCGAAGAAGTGCAGGGCCGCCATCACCTTGACTGTTGGTGTCACAGCAATTGGATAAGTTCTGCGAGGCCTCAGATGTGGCTCCAACTGAGCACATAGGTCAAGAAGGGTAGGTCGATCTAAAAGGAATTTACGTATGATTTCCTCATCCACCATGTCCGCAAGCAATGTGAATGGACGATGCACATTTGGTTGCCTCCTAATTAAGATGAAAGGGGACACATGTCAATTAAATTCCCCTATGAGATGTGTCCAACATCTTACTTTTTGAGTGACACAGCAACAACAATGACTGGCCTGAAACTACAGCTTACAGCACAAGTCACATGCAGAGACACCTTCATCTAAAGTAGTTGTACACGTGTTGAGTATGTGCATAGTGAGTACCCCCAAAACAGATTCAGACTATGTGAATGCCAAATGGTACATTTCAACATCTTGTGTCACCAGTCCTGAGAGTAGTCGACACAGCACATGTCCAAAACAGCAACACTGCTGGCTTCTACGTACCTGCTGTACCTGCCACACCTTCTTGTATGATTTGGACAGGGCACACATTAACAACGCTATGAGTAGAGTATGTGCATAAAGATCAGGTATCAACATGAGTTCAGCAATCTACACAGTGAAATGGGCACATTATGTAGTCAGTCCATCATTACTGTGGCTTGCTAAGCCATCTCACACATTGACATGTTTACATATTAGGGAGTCCATCACACAACAGATCTGTGTACATGCACAACAACATCATAGGTGCCATGTGAGGGAGTACCTGCCAATGCATGTAATCCTGTGCACTGACATGGCATGTGTGGTCATCAGTGATTGAAAGGTCACACTAGAATTGAATTTTATCATCTGGTGGCCAGATTCACAGTAAGTGTCTACTGGTCAATGCTGAGAACTGGCCATTTCCATTGCTACAGCATGATGTGTCCACAGGTGCCGTAAGCGTGCTCCGCTACCGAAATCACGGTCATTGGCACCAATCAAAAGACGGAAAATCGCGGTAGCGACCGCCCGGGCCCCGCTGTGTGACACCGCCAATGCCCATGCCCTTTCAGCCAATAGGAACCGCAATCGCGGTAGTGAGATACACATTTAAAAATCGCGGTACGCGTGCTCCGCTACCGCGGGGCCGGTCATTGAATGCAACTGAAATATGCCCGATTGCGGTAGCGACCGCCTGGGCCCAGCGGTGTAGCACCGCCAATGCCCATGCCCCTACAGCCAATGGGAACCACAATCGCGGGAGACAAATGCATTTTTGAAAATCGCGGTAGGCGTGCACCGCCACCGCAATCACGGCCATTGGCACCAATGTAAAGATGACAATTCGCGGTAGCAACTGCCTGGCCCCTGCGTTGTTGCACCGCCAATGCCCATGCCCCTACAGCCAATGGGACCAGCAATCGCGGTAGACAAATGCATTTTCGAAAATCGCAGTAGGCGTGCACCGCCACCGCAATCACGCCCATTGGCACCAATGTATAGATGATAATTTGCGGTAGCAACCACCTGGCTCCTGCGGTGTGGCACCGCCAATGCCCATGCCCCTACAGCCAATGGGAACCGCAATTGCGGTAGACAAATGCATTTTCGAAAATCACGGAAGGCTTGCTCCGCTACCGCAGGGCTGGTCATTGGATGCAATTGAAAGATGCACGATTGTGGTAGTGACCGCCCGGGCCCCGCGGTGTGACACCGCCAATGCCCATGTCCTTTCAGCCAATGGGAACCACAATCACGGTAGTGAGATACACATTTGAAAATCGCGGTAGGCGTGCTCTGCTACCGCGGGCCGGTCATTGGATGCAATTGAAAGATGCACGATTGCGGTAGCGACCGCCCGGGCCCCGCGGTGTGACACCGCCAATGCCCATGCCCTTTCAGCCGATGGGAACCACAATCGCGGTAGTGAGATACACATTTGAAAATCGCTTTAGGCGTGCTCCGCTACCGTGGGGCCGGTCATTGGTTACATTTGGAAAAAGCGGATCTGGAACACCAATTGCAGTATCTGACTACCACTGAAACAGCCCCAGGGGGCTATATATGTCCAGACACTGCTGCCTGCAATTCTCCATCCCCAACTGCTGCTGTTCCTGTCTCCTGGACCCAGTGATGGCGAGAACTGAGAACATCAGGATCCGTCCCTTCACCACAGAGGAGCTGGAGGTCCTGGTGGACGAGGTGCTTTCACAGTATGGGAGGCTATATGGTGCTCCTGATGTAATGGTAAGTGTTTTAGAGTGAAAGTTGGTGCGTGCAAAGAGTGCACGCATGAAGTTGATCTGCTGTAGTATGTGCCTGTGAGTGCAAGTTTATGTGATACACTACCATGCATGCTGACTTCATGTCAATGTATTTGATAGCCTATTTTCCACAGATCCATGGCTGCATTTCAGGATGGGAGGGACATGCAGTGTTTTTGCAGCCATACATTCACACTGCTGGTTTGGAAAGTGGAAGTCAGAACAGACATTGACTGTGCTAATGGATGTCAGAGTCCATGAGCTTTTCACATGGTCATTTGTGACATTACAAATGTGTTTCGTCCAGAGGGTACTGAAGGATGTGTGTCCATCTTTAATTTTTCCACCATGGATATGTCAGCATCATGCACAAGATTGAAATGCCTGAGGGTGACAGTCTTGGTGGAAATGCCCCTATGACACATCATATTAATGTACTCCTGAAACATCCTCCTTCCCTTGTTTTCATTATGTGTACTGACTCGCATGTGTGGGCACTGTTTGCCCTCTCATATTGTACATGCATGTGAATGTTCTGATGGCCCACGTTTAACCTCAGTGTGAGTCCCCCTGCCCTGCACAGTACTGCCCAATTTGCCTGGGACACATCAGTAAATGGACAGAGTGAGACATATGTGTTGTCTGCCACCCCATTCATCAATGTTCTGTCTTAGGCCTGTGGATTGCACAAGACAGACCTAATGAGAACGGTGTGAGAATGTAAGATCATGTCACTAAATGTGACCTCCATGACACAGTGATCTGAACACATCTGTATAGCTCTGCTAAGTTGTTGCATGCTCCTGTACTGAGACACAGTGGTACATAACCCAGTGACACTGAAACTTCCTCTTCTTGTCTCCCATGCCTGCAGCTTAAAGTCCACCAGCGTAAGGCCTTATGGAGGACCATTGCACACAATGTGCGGGCTCTGGGTGTCTCCAACCGACGGCACACACACTGTTACAAGAGGTGGGATAACATCTGCCGGCTGAGCAAAAACGTGGCAGAGATGATGCTGGGGCTGCTCCCTCGGACTGGCAGGTTGGCGCGCAGGAGCATGACACCACTAATGGCCCGCATCTTGGCAGTGACACAGCCAGAGCTGGATGGACGTTTGAGGGCCCATCAGCAGCAAGTTGGGGGTGAGTATTCTGCGAAGGGTGACTTTGGGTGTGAGTGACTGCATGTATCCCAACCCTGAGCCAGTGCGGAGCTCTGTGATATTTCTAGTGTGATGCAATGGCTTGTAAGTGGCCTCTGTGCTGAGTGCAGCTGTCATGCATTTTTGCTACGTGGACTTTCTCATGTGTTTTGGATAATGCCCCTTGTCATCGCAAGATGAGATGTGGCCTTCTGACATCTGCTGCATTATGGGTGTCATTGACATCACCGGGAAGTGTATAGCAGTGTGCCTCATCTTAGTGTGCTTTCTTCGATCTGTGCAGTGCCTGACTTCGAAATTGTGAGGACTACACATCTGACACCAATGTGCAATGGTCGTTGTGCTTCAAGGCACAACATGGTGGACATCTGTAGCTCATGGCCATAGTATGAGGACATTCTTGAGTCAGTATCTGTGTTGGCCCCTTCAAGTGACTCTGTATGTGACTGTGACAACATGTTGAGATGTACATCTATCTCACCTACAGACACCTAGGTGTGCTTACAGTAATCGGTATGTCAGGTTACCAGGATGCACGGGCCAGCTATTTGGCTGTGTGAACGTCACCTGGGTCATTGATGCCAACTATGCATGTTTCCATGCATCTTCTGAGTTTTGCATTAAGGTTGCACCTGCAGACTGCACAGGGTGGTTTGCAACATGGGGGTATCATGTTCTAGTGTTGTGCTTTGCTTGCATGTGATTTTTGTGAGTATGGCACCATACTGAACCTACGTCTCTGTCATTTGCAGCATCTACTGAGGGGACAGACACCAGTGGTGAGGCATCTGGCACGACTACTACACATGAGCACACTGACACTGATGTGACCAGCGCCTCGAAGGGGGACAGGAGTGCCCCTGAAGATTCACTGCCAGAAACACCAACCTCAACATCATCTGACTCCAGCGGTGACTCCTCGATGTTGGCGGACACAGGGAGTGGGACATCTGCCTCTTCTTCCACCACACATCGTCCAGTGCCCACCCTCCCGGCTACTACCACTAGTGCTGCCCGTGCCCACAGCAGTAAGAAGGGTAGAGTGTCCTTCCCCCACAGGCACCGCTGCCCCTGCTTCTGTCTCCCCTGCTGCCCTCAGTGTTGAGGCGGTGGACCTTTTGCGCCAGCTGTGTGTGGGTCAGACTACTCTCCTGAATGCATTCCAGGATCATGACAAGAAGTTGGCACAGGTAGTTGCCTTCATGGAGGGGATTCATTCTGACGTGGGTGGGCTATACAGAACTGTCCAGTCTTTGTCCTCCACAGTGACGGCAGCCATTCAGTTGTCACAGGCTCAGAGTCCAGCTCCAGTCCCTTCGGCAACCACCTTGCCAGTGGCAACATCTGATGAGAGTGACCATACACCACAGCCCTCAGACTCTAAGTACTAAACACGCAGCACACAATAGCAGCACTCCAAGCGGCCCAGACCACAGACACCATCCCCTAAACAAAAAGCAGGCACACAGGAGCGCAAAGGCAAAAGCCCTTCAGGTGACACTCCGGGCCATCAAGCCAAGAAGCAGGCCTCAGGCTCACATGCATCCAAATCAGCCCCATTCAAGGACACTCCCGTCCCCTAACCTGCTCCCAAAGACAAACACACAGTTGCCTTGCCTGCTGTGAAGCTGGTGCCTGCAAAGAGTCCGCAAAAACAGATCTCAAAGACAGATTCACCCACAACCTCAACTCCCACCCACACCCCTGTGAAGCTGGGACAGGAGAGCAATGTTGGGGGTTCACCTGGTCAACAGGAGATGGAGGGGAAAAGGCAAGGCCAGTCCAAGCGTAACACCATATCCTGCAAATCCCCACAGGGAGAGCCACATGCACGTGATGCACCTTTGGTGGGAAATGGGTCTGTTGTGCCAGCCCCACTTCCCACTCCTACCAAGACAATTCTTACCTATCAAATCCCCAAGAAGTGGAAAGGTAGCCCTCCACATTCCCCCTCACACACTGTGTCTCACGGCAGCATATCTCCGCCTCCCCGTGCCACCATGCCACCCGGTCCAAGCAGCCCTCCAGCTCACAAAGCCACTGATGCCTCTACCTCAGCTGCTCCTCTCTCTCCCAGGTCCAGTCCTCCAACTGGCCCGACAATCAGCCACCTCCCAGTTCAACTGACAGCCAGGTCTGAGGCAAAGCCCCCCTCCCAAACCCATCACTCCCACAGCGGTGCCTGGACTGCCCATTTGTGTCCCCCGAGATGTGGTGAGTCTCATGGCAGTGTACGGTGTTACCCATTCCCTGTGCAGGTTCTCATGCACACATGTGCCTACTTGGAGCCATGGACTGGCCACTGGCCTTGCTGTTTGTCACTTTGGATGCCCATTCCCTGTGCAGTTTCCCATGCACACATGTGCCTACTTAAGATTTGTACTGGCCAATGGTCTTGCTGTTTGTTACTTTGGATGCCCATTCCCTGTGCAGGTTCTCATGCACACATGTACATACTTTGAACTATGGACTGGCCACTGGCCTTGCTGTTTGTCACTTTGGATGCCCATTCCCTGTGCAGTTTCTCATGCACACATGTGCGTACTTCGAGCCATGGACTGGCCACTGGCCTTGCTGTTTGTCACTTTGGATGCCCATTCCCTGTGCAGTTTCTCATGCACACATGTACATACTTTGAACTATGGACTGGCCAATGGCCTTACTGTTTGTCACTTTGGATGCCCATTCCCTGTGCAGTTTCTCATGCACACATGTACATACTTTGAACTATGGACTGGCCAATGGCCTTACTGTTTTGTACTTTTGATGCCTATCTGGGTGATATGTAATAAAGACAGTTACTCCTGTTGTCTGCTTTGTTTATGTCCTTGATAAATACAAGTTTTTATGTATGGGTATAGTTTAATGTGACACATGCTCTGTATGCCACTTTAACATTGCCAATTGCTTGTTTTACTTTTTCAGAGTTTGTCAGAGGTGCCAGGCACTTTAGTTCTTCTTGACTCTGAGGCTTGAGGGTGCAATGATGGTTGTTTGTGATGATCTACTCTTATACAAATCATTCTATGGTCAGGTTTGCTAAATTGTACACATGTCATGTTAGGATGCAATACCAGAACAGAGGTGAATTCTATCCACAGGATTACTTGTGGGCTGGCCAGGGTCCATCATATATGTGTGATCTTTCTTGATGTGTGAACAGCAGTGTTGATGTGTGGTCATCTTGTGTAGGCCTGTCTTCCTAGTCACATGGGTACACTTGGATATGTGAACTTGAGTGGTCATACAATGTGAATGGGCTGTCATTGTCAGTGGTGTTGATGTGTGTGTGCCCCTGCATTGCCAACTGCACACATGTCTGATCCAGGTAATGAGTGCCTGTTTGTTTCAATTCTCTGCCATGTGCTTCAGATTGTGGGCACATGTAGGAGTTGTAGGTTGGGCACTGTGCAGTGTGTTGGTGTGTCCTTGCACTCCTGGGGGACACCTGTTGTTGCTGCCAGTTGTGAGTATGCAGAGTGTGTGACTGCCAAGTCTGTGTTGTGTATTATTGATCAGCCTTGTGTCTTGTTACTGTTTGTGCTCACTGTGCAAACCTGTTCAGCCACACTAACAGTTTTGTGAGCTTTTCTCATGCATTGCTGTCACTTGACTCATTTTTTACTATAGTATGGTATGTGGTATGTGGAGTCATGCCATCCCCTATATGTGCTTCTGATGCCTACACATTGTGAGTGACTCCTGTATGTGTTTGTATACTGTACACGCCTCACCTGTCCACTACTGAAGTACACACCACTTCAGTCTCATGTCTTCCAACCCATGTCTTGCCCAGTGTGTGAGCCTCCCCACCACTTCATAGTGTGACACTGTACTGTGTGAGGATGATCTGTACAGGACCAATGTTCCACTCAGGACAGTTTCCCAATTAATTATCTGTTATTTTCTTCCACTGGTTTGCTGTCATGGTTGCTCATGTGCAGTGCATATGTTTGATCAGCACAGTCCTCTAGTCATGTTGTTTGCATCAGGGTTTCCCTGAGTTGTACATCTGTGGGTGATGGGTAAGCTGTATGTGTGTTTGCTGAGGTACTGCTACCCTTCCTGAGTGTGATGTTCTCTGTGCGCTGTGATGATTTGTGTTGTGGGAGTTCATGGTGTGGCACTCTGATATGTGTGCTACTGGTTTGGTTGTTATGCACACACTGCTTGGTGTGCATGCAGTGTTGTGGGTGTATGTTGCCTTGTACTTGCCTGGTGTGCATCCCCCAGATGTCCAGCTGAGTTTGCAATGTAATGGATTGGTATGTGCATCTGTTGTGTTTTTGTTGTGGATGTATGCAGTGTTTGGCCTGTGTTGGCTCTTTCTACTGGCAGATGCCATGTGTGTGTGATGCTCTCTTTGCATGACATTGTGTGTGAGTTGTTGTTGCTGTGTGATACATTCAGATGTGTGTTGCAAGTGCAGTGTGCATTACTTGTGTGTCTGCCACCTGCAGCAAGGTGGCTTCTTGTTCCTGAGGTTGTTTGAGTGCATATTGGTGGTTTGTCCTCCTATTTTTGAACTGTCACTTGTCAGGATTGTGCATGTGCATGGTTGTGGTACACTATGCCACCATGTTCACTTGATGAGTGGTGTGGTGTCTCTGTCTGTGTTAGCTGAATGTCCCATTGATCCCAGTTGGTGTTCATGCTTGTTTTTTGATGATGCAATTCTTGTTTGTGTTGGGGTATGGTGTCTGTGCATTGGTCCTGAGTGACAATGCTGTGTACTCCTGTTCTGTCTAGGGTCACATTGCCTTTCCACTGTTTGGTTGCACCTGTCTGTGCTTGTTGGACTTCTGTGGATGTTCTTTGTGAGCTTTGTGTTTGGCTATTGTTTTTGTGTCAGCATTGGTTCAGCCATCCCTGAGTGTGAGTGTGATGTTTGTGGATGCACCACAGTGAGTGTGATTGGTTGTCATTGAAGTCACAGGACATCATTTTGACCATTCTGTGTGTTTCTCACAGGTGTTGAGTGTTGCAGGTGTGAGGTGTGTAGAAGAGGGGTATGTGTGAAGGTCATACTTGTGTTTGACAGTCAGGGAGTGTGACAATGAGCCATGTGTGTTGTGCTGATGACATACACATGCCAAGTAAGTTGACACAGATGTATGGCTAGTCACTGTCTGACTTCAGACACTTCCTATCATTCCTGTGCCTATGCATGGCTTGCCTTGATGTCTCCCTGAGTTGTTGCACAGAGGTCACTTTGGTTTAATTTCACTCACTGTGCCACCCATGTCTGATGTCATGGCCTAAGGGTGGTGTGATATGTTCCTTCTCTTGCATGTGATGTACAGATGCTATGTGGCTTGCTGCATGATTTTCCAGCACTGTCCACTTCACTTTTGGCTGGTCCATTTCTTGTCCTCCATTGCTGGTGACCTATGGTATGGGTATGTGGCTGGGTGTCAGTGTTGGGTGTTTGTGATTTTTTTGACAGACAGTGTGTACAGTTGAGTGGATGTTCATATGCAGTGTGAGTCTTCATTTGGTAATTATACTCAGTTTGCTTCACATGTGTGGAAGGTAGGTGTGAGGAGGAGGGTTGTCCAGCCCCTGAGCCTCTGTGCAGGGTGTTCCTCTTCACCCCCACCTTCCAAGTCAATTTCCCTTGTCCTTTGATGTGTGCGGTGCGAGGTCTGGCTACACCTGGCAGATTAATTGGGCAGGGGGGGCACAAGAGGAGCACACAGCATGTGCCCATATGGGTGTGGGAAGCGTAGTGTGGGAAGGGTGAAGGTGGAGCCCTGTGAATCTGGGCGGACTGCCCATGCCTGGTGCAGGCCCTGCCTACTACATTGTACGCATGTTTTCCTGCGTCTTCACCACTGCGGTGACGTGACGGGGACATTACAGTGATTTCGCGGTTGCTGTGTGACCCGGATGCGGAGGGGTGAGTTTCTGACAGGTGGGACATGTGTGGGTACACTGGGAGTTATGTTCCTGCCCCCACCAGAGTGTCTGATGTGGACAGGAACCGGGTGTCAGCACAGGAGTTGTGTGTTGTGGTTGTGTGGGGAGTTGTCATTTTGCGTACCTGCGGCCTTGTTCGCGAAGTTGTCTCATTTGCTGGTCGTGGAGGAGGGTGACAAATGCAAAAAGAACAATTGATGGACAGAATGCAGAACAATGTCATACATTCACCCCAGTACAGAGATCTGGGCCTAAATCCATTGTTTTTTTGCTCACCATGCCATTCCAGTTTGGACCCAGTCATATGCAAATCAGTCTTGACCCTGCGTCCAATGGGAACAGTCCAGCCCGAACTGCCAGGCCAGGTCCTCCCTGGACTGGAAACAAGCATCCTAGGACCGGTTTCGGGCTTTCAGCCCTCATCAGCCAGGATAGCTTGACTCCAGTGGCATGGAGAGCACGGGACCCACGTCTGGGCATACCATCGATCAATCTCTCCATAACTTTTTTAATAAATTGTTTAGTTACCTTACCAGAAGCCACTTTATCCTCAGCATCCTTTTGGTGTTTTTCTACTGCACTCATTTTACTTTTCATTAAGTACTTCTGTTTCCTTTGTTCTCTTCTCTTTTCATATTTTCTTGCCATCTTTTATTTTTAATGCAAATAAAATATCTTCCTAAAAACAAATAATAGTTGAATTATTTTAGTACATTAATTAAAATTTCAAAATTAATAACATTTCAATTTTGAAAAAAACAACTAAGCGCAAAATTACAATTACATTTCTATTGCATTTATAGCTCATAAGAAGAGAAAAGTATAAAAATGAGCAAAACATCTGCAAAAACACAAGAATAGGTGGTCACACAGCCAAAAGTAGAAAGGAAAAAAACCAAAAGGTTTACAAATAGCAAGATGAAATACTCAAACAACACAGCTACTGGAAAATGTAAGAAATTCTGAAAGAAGCAACAGATGTACAAAAAGAAAAAAGACAGGTGCAGAAAGAGACAAAAGAGTGCAGAAAGAGTAAACAGTTGTACAAAAACGCAAGTAAGGTACAGAAACAAATAATAGAAATGGAAAAAGAGGCAAGAGAACTCCACAAAGAGGCAAGGGATGTGTAGAAACAGGCAACTGAAATACAGAAAGACAGAAGAGGGTGCAGAAAGAGGCAACAGAAGTACAGAAAGAGGGAAGAGGGGTGTAGAAAGAGCCAAGAGGAGTGCAGAAACAAGCAAGTGAGGTGCAGAAATAGGCAACACAGGTGCAGCAAGATAAGTGCAAAACAACCAAGATAACTGCACAAAGAGGCTAGAGAGATGCTCAAAGAGGGAAGAGGAGTAGTATGTGTATAGGTAGTTTCTCCTTAACTGCCTGACTGCATGGTAGTGCGTAAGTAAAAGGATGAATGTAAGAGTAATGGTAGGATCATTGGATGAATTCATATGTAGTGCCTAACAAAATGTATCACTAAATGGCTACTGCCTAAGTCAATAGTTCACTGCTAGAGTAGAGCCTCAATAATTGAATGAGTGCACCAATACTGCCAGGGTGATTGCATCAATGCATCAAAAAAACCTAACAGAAACTATGAATACAAGCCTAAAGCATGGTTTATTGCATGACTGTATGGGTACAGCTTGAGATAATGCATGAATGTACGCATACTGCCTATGTGATTCTATCACTGCAGAAGTAGTACCTGGATGAATATATGAATGTATGGGAAATACCTCTGAGAAACTATGAGTATTAAGGTAATGCTTGGACCATTACATAAGTGCATCAGTAGTGTCTCAGTGAATACATGAGTGCATAGGTACAAGCTGTGTAAATGTTTGACTGGGATAGTAGTGTCTAGCTGACTATATGCATGTATGGTTAATGTGTAACTGATTAAAAATGTGTATAAATAGTGCCTCCTTGATTGCATAACTGAATAACAATGCCTAACTGAATTCATGAGTCAAAGAGAGATATGAACCTCTTTTCATCAGTGCACACCTAGTGCTTGAGTATATAGATGTAATTCTTATTATATTCCTAAAAACTAGCATGCATATGCATGTACTTTTTCCTAATGGCATAATATGTAAAAGAAACATACAAACACATATATATCAGTGTTTCATACCTCAACAATCTCTAGAAAAATAATACATGTAAAAAAATATGTGCAAGCTGACACTTACTTGACTCATGAGACTACAAAGTCCCTTAACCTTGACAGAGTCCACTTTCCATTTTAAATAGACACTTAAAATGATGTGGCATATTTGTAGTATGCATTTCCATAGACCGATAGGAACTAACCTAACCACTAATCCTTCTATCAACAAGTCTTAAACCTCACTTTTGGGCTGCAGCTTCACTATTTAGCAACTACTCAGAGTGTTGGGCCTAGCCAAATACAAAGCAGCAACTTTTTCAATGTGTCTGTTAAAAGTCTCACCATATTCCAGAGAGCATGCATGCATGTGTCTGTACTTTTTAAAAATGGCATCATATATCAAAGAAATATAGAAATACATAGGTAGTGAGTAGTACCTGAGAAAATGCATGACTGGATGGGTAGTGCCTGAGTGAAACGTTCAGTGCAAGAGTACTGCCTGGGTGATTGCATGAGAGCAGCACAACTTAATGGGTGATTAGAACAGTGCAGAAAAAATACCTTAGACAAACCATGAGTGCAAGGCTAATGCATGGTTAAAGACAAGAGTATATGAGTAGTGCTTGAAAGAATAAAAAAGTGCATGGGTACTGCCTGAGTGATTCTATGACTGCAGTGGTAGTAACTGGATGATTGTATGGGTGTATGGGAAGTACATGAGAGAAAATATGAGTGTTTAAGGTAATGCTTGGGACATTCTATCAGTGCATCAGGAGTACCTAAGTGAGTAGATGAGAGCATGGGTAGTGCTTGACTGAATCTTTGAGTGGGATACTAGTACCTGCATGATTGCCCCAATCTATGATTAAAGTCTGAGGGATTACATAGCATTCATATGTCTGTGCCTTTTTCTTAGTGGCATTATATGTAAAAGAAACATACAAATACATGTGTACCAGAGTTTTATACCTCTATAATATATTTAGTCATAACACACAAGACACTACATGTGCACACAGACACATACTTCACTTGCATCAGTAGTACCTGACTGCGTAGATGAGAGCATGGGTAGTGCCTGATTGAATCGTTTAGTGGGATAGTAGTGCCTGGGTGATTGCACGAATCTATGGTTAATATATGAGGGATTACATAGCATGCATGTATTTGTGCCTTTTCCTAGTGCCATCATATGTAAAAGAAACATACAGATACATGTGTACCAGAGTTTTACACCTCTACCATCTCTTTAACATAACACATGAGAGAATACTTGAGCACGCAGACACATACCTGTCATAAGACTAAAAACTCCCTTAAACTTGAGAGACTACATTTCTCATTTTAAAGAGACACTTAAAACTATGCAGCATACTTGAAGTGTACATCTCCATAGACCAGTACAAGCAAACCTAATCACTAATCCCTCTGCCAACATATTTTAAACTTCACTTTTGGGCTGCACCTTCACTATTCACCAACTACTCAGAGTTTTGGGCGTAGCCAAATACAAAGCACCAAGTTTATCAATGTGTCTGTTAAAAGTCTCTCCATATTCCAGAGAGTATGCATGCATGTGTCTGTAACTTTTCAAAGTGGCTTCATATATCAAACAAACATACAAATAGATGCGTACTGGGTAATGCCTGAGAAAATGGATGACTAGATGGGTAGCGCCTGAGTGAATAGTTCAGTGCAACAGTACTGCCTGGATGATTGCATGAGAGCAGCAGTACTGAATGAGTGATTAGATCAGTGCAGGGGAAATACCCTACACAAACTATGAATGCAAAGCTAATGCATGGTTGAAGACAAGAGTCTATGAGTAGTGCTTGAAAGAACAAAAAAAAGTGCATGTGTACTGCCTGAGTGATTTTATGACTACAGTGCTAGTAACTCGATGATTGTATGATTGTATGGGAAGCTCTTGAGAGTAAATAGGAGTGTAAGAGTAATGCTTGGGCGATTCTATGAGTGCATCAGTAGTATCAGAGTGAGTAATTAAGAGCATGGGCAGTTTCAGGCTGCAGCTTCACTATTCAGGAACTGCTCAGAGTGTTGGGCCTAGCCAAATACAAAGCAGCAACTTTTTCAATGCGTCTGTTAAACGTCTCACCATATTCCAGAGAGCTTACATGCATGTGTCTGTAACTTTTAAAAGTGCCCATCATATATCAAAGAAACATACAAATCGATGGGTAGTGGGTAGTTCCTGAGTGAAAAAAGAAGTGCAAGAGTACTGCCTGGGTGATTGCATTAGAGCAGCAGTACTGAATGGGTGATTAGATCAGTGCAGAGGAAATACCTTTGACAAACCATGAGTGCAAGGCTAACGCATGGTTGAAGACATGAGTGTATGAGTATTGCTTGAAAGATTACAAAAGTGCATGGGTACTGCCTGAGTGATTCTATGACTGTGCTGGTAGTAACTGGATGATTGTATGAGTGTATGGGGAATACCTGAGAGAAAATATGAGTGTTAGGGTAATGCTTGGGCCATTCCACGAGTGCATCAGTAGTACCTGAGTGAATAGATGAGAGCATGGGTAGTGCCTGACTGAATATTTGAGTGGGATAGCAGTGCCTGGGTGAATGCATACATCTATGGTTAATGTCTGAAGGATTACATGGCATGCATGTGTCTGTGCCTTTTCCTAGGGACATCATATGTAAAAGAAATATACAGATACATGTATACCAGAGTTTTATACCTCTACCATCTGTTTAGGCATAACACGTGACAGAATACATGTGCATGCAGACACATACCTCAGTCATAAGACTAAAAAGTCCCTTAAACTTGACAGACTTCACTTCGCATTTTAAAAAGACACCTAAAATTATGCGGCATATTTGAAGTATACACCAATACAAGCTAAGCTAATCGCTAATCCCTCTGCCAAGATGTCTTAAACCTCAGTTTTGGACTGCAGCTTCACTATTCAGTAACTACTCAGAGTGTTGGACCTAAGCAAATACAAAGCAGCAACCTTTTCAATCTATCTGTTAAAAGTCTCACAATGTTCCAGAAAGCACGCATGCATGTATCTGTACCTTTTAAAAGTGGCATCATATATCAAAGAAACATACAAATAGATGGGTAGTGGGTAGTGCCTGAGAGAATAGCTCAGTGCAAGAGTACTGCCTGGGTGATTGCATAAGAGCAGCAGTACTGGGTGATTAGATCAGTGCACTGAAAATACCTTAGACAAACCATGAGTGCAAGGCTAACACATAGTTGAAGACAAGAGTGTATGAGAAGTGCTTGAAAGAATAAATACGTGCATAGGTACTACCTGAATGATTCTATGACTGCAGTGGTAGTAACTGGATGATTGTATGGGTGCATGGGAAGCACCTGAGTGAAAATATGAATGTAAGAGTAATGCTTGCGACATTCTATCAGTGCATCAGTAGTACCTGAGTGAGTAGATGGGAGCATGGATAGTGCCTGACTGAATCTTTCAGTTGGATAGTAGATCATTGCACAAATTTATGGTTAATGTCTGAAGGATTACATAACATGCATGTATCTGCGCCTTTTCCTAGTGGCATTATATGTAAAAGAAACATACAAATACATGTGTACCAGAGTTTTATACCTCTATCATATATTTAGTCATAACACGTGAGAGATTACAAGTGCACACAGACACATACTTCAATCATAAGAATAAAAAATTCATTAAACTAAAAAGAGTGCACTTCCAATTTTAAAAAGACACCTAAAATAATGCGGCATATTTGAAGTATACATCTCCACAGACCAATACAAGCTAAGCTAATCACTAATCCCTCTGACAATATGTCTTAAACCTCAGTTTTGGACTGCTGCTTCAGTATTCAGTAACTACTCAGATTGTTGGACCTAAGCAAATACAAAGCAGCAACCTTTTCAATATATCTGTTAAAAGTCTTGCAATATTCCAGAAAGCACGCATGCATGTGTCTGTACCTTTTAAAAGTGGCATCGTATATCAAAGAAACATACAAATAGATAGGTAGTGGGTAGTGCCTGAGAGAATGCACGACTAGATGAGTAGTGCCTCAGTGAAAAGATCAGTACAAGAGTACTGCCTGGATAATTTCAGAAAGCCAACACTAATCCTTCTACCATGTTACTATCTACAAACTATTTCAAAACTCTTTTCATTACAATAATACGAAGTACAATAGAGAGCTGTACATTTCATAACATATTCCATACATCACATTAGTCTTACAATTTCAACACTTGGATTTTTTTTTTTTTTTAAAGTAAAACTATCACTAGAAACAATAAAGCAGTACTAAATAATATATAATACACCTTACAAATTTGTTACTCACATTTGAGGTAGTATTGCAGAATTCCAAATATCAGAAACTCTAACAGATTTCCTTTTCCACACAAGAAATGTAATGCATCTCTCAGAAAGGTAAAACCAGAAATGGCAAACTTTCCCTCTCTTTTTGCACTCAAATAAATGTAAGTATCAAATTGCATTGCTTCCATCATTATTTCATATTATAAATCACATTTCTATTGGTTAGACATATTAACCCTTTCTAAGTGTCTTCAAATGGTGCTCAAACTGGTTCTGTAATTTTCTGGAGTCGGGACTCCACCACGCTGGAGCCGCGAATCCACACAGGAGTTCAAAAACCTATTTTTAATAATACTAGTATAGATTTTCAGCAACACACTACTTCTCCACATACTACTGTCTTAGAAAACCTTAATTTACTAACTTTTCACTTATATATAAGTATCCATTTCACATTTTAAGTCCACAGTTAAGTTTCAACCCTTCTCCCATTCAACTTAATGCCAGTTTCCATCGTAACAGTTCAAGGAACTTTCAACTGTACTCCCAGGTCACAAGTTCACCGTAGTTTCAAGATCAGCACACAAGCTTACTAATGCAAACTGCAGGTGTAGTTGACTTTTGCAAAATATTACCTTATGATATCTACTGTACCTTTCAAACATTTTCTAATAACGAAACACAAACATGATACCTCAGCAAAGTAACATGCATCCTTTTTTTGAGTGCACAATCTTGATGAACAGCCAATCACATATCAACTTTTTAAAAAACAACATTTTCTCCACCATTTTAGATACCTCTCATTCTACCAACTGACTACCTCAGCTACAGACATCTTTTAATTCCTTCCAGACATCCCTTCAAGATGCTCACAGTGTGGATTGTAGGGCACAGCTATGTTTTCTGGTGCAAAAGGTATGCTGAACGCAGAGGTATTGCCAAAGACCTAGCTTTGCAAGATGTGGATATTAAATGGATTGCACAGAGAGGATTAAAGTGGCACCAATTGATGGCTTTGGTTAGAACCTTTTTCCATCTCCAACCCCCTGACCTCATGATTGTGCACTGTGGTGGCAATGACCTAGGCATTTTAACTGGGGTAGGTCTGGAAATGCTAATGAAGGATACCTTTGCACAGTTGATGTTGCTTTTGCCTCAAACTGTCTTTGTATTCTCTAATATATGTCAAAGACAGAAATGGAAGTGGTTAAATCAATTCTGTCCACAGTTTGAGAAAGCTAGGAAGGATGTCAATAAAGCTGTTTCTGCATACCTCAGAAATCAAAGAATGGGGTCCATCTACAACAACAATCTACATTTTGATATGAACGACATCTACAGAAGTGATGGAGTGTACTTCACACATCAAGGAAACAGAGTCTTCCTCAACAACCTAAAGCTGTGCATCCACACTTACATGTACTTACAACAAACTCATTATGAAAACAAGGGCTCTTTTTAGAGCCACCCTATAACCCAACAGGTAATCTTACTTTTTAAAAAACATACATACTCTTTTTTTAATTTTGCTTGGAGTCACAAACCCATCGCGTTTACACTGGGGGGCCGCGCTCCAAACACGCGAGAAAAAAAAAATACCCCTATTCTTATTACTCAAATTCTGCTTCGAGGACCCCATCCCCCGAGGCCCAGCCATTTAAAAAATAATAATTTTACCCCCCCAGGGGCTTTTTTTTGCGCCGGGGACCCCATACCCTGGGGAATGCCCTCACATTGGGGACGCGGGGGGAGCTCAAATACCCCCGTGGTCCCAGCCGGCTCCCAGCCTCCTACGGGAGCCAGCATTGCTTTTGGACAAGGGGAACTGCTGACACGCAGCTCCCCTTGTCCAAAAGCAACATGCTTCGCTTCATGGAAGCGAGAGCAGGTTTTCTGCTCTCGCTTCCATGAAGCGAAGCATAGTTTGCAGTGACAGGGCGGGAGCCGTGCTCCCGCCCTGTAATTGCATACTGCAATGTCCCGGGGGTTGGCACCCCGGGACATTGCTGGAGCTGTCCCTGGGGGGTGGCGGTCCCCAGGGCCATGGAGGGCTCCAGGAGGGGGGCTGTGCAGCCCCCCTCCAAACGTGCACATTGCCCTGGGGAAGTGGTGGTCACCAGAGCTGGGGGTCCGCAACGGACCCCCATATTTTCATAAAAAGTGCCCTGGGGAGGTGGCGGTCCCCGGGGCTTGGGGGGGCCTGTGAGCCCCCCCATATTTTTGTGCAGCCCCGGGGAGGTGGCAGTCCTCGGGGCTTGAAGGGGCCCGCAAGGCCCCCCGCCCCAAAATAAATGATGCCCCGGTAAGTTGGAAGTCCCCAGGGCTGCGTGCCCCCCGCACATTATTTATGAAGCCCAGGGGAGGTGGCGGTCCCCGGGGTTGCGGGGACCCCCGCTAATTATTTGGGCATTGCGCCCGGGACCTGGCCCACCCGGGGGCTTAAAGAAATGAAGCACGGGAGCCCGTGGTTAATTTTTTTTGTTTTTTCAGGCCGAATTCGCCCACCCAGCACAATTTCGGCCAACAGTATAAAAAAAAAGCTTTTTTTGGCCCTGGGGGTCCTTGTGGGACCCCCTGAGCAGGCCTAGGGGGTCAGGGTGTTTCTACCCTGCCCCCTTTTCTTGGTTTTTATCTTTTTGTTTTACTGTTTTCTTGTGACTCAGTTACTGAGTCACAAGATGGCTGCCAACACTTCCTGGTTTGGAGTGTTGGCAGCCAATAACAATGAAGCTCGTGCTCAGGAGGGTTAGCAAATCCTCCTAGGCCCTCAGATATCGATATTTTTTATTTTTAAGTTTCTCAGTAATTACTGAATGGATTTACACCATTTAAAGCAAAGAGTGCACTCTGGAACAACAGCTACCTCTCTGCCAAACTTGGTGTAATTCCGTTCAGCAGTTCGGGCTGTAGCCTTGACAAAAGTTCCTATCGAAATTAACATGGGGAAAATGCATTTTGGGACCCCCTTTTTTCTCGGCCCCCGCTTGACAAATCAACCCAAAACTTCCAAGACAGGAGCTGACCGGAGCGTCCCATTAGTTTTGAAAATTTCACGAAGATTCGTCAAACGGCGCCAAAGATATTGGCATATCAAAAAATGCTTTTCCTATGGAAACTAGGTCCTAACTATATATATTCACTGAAAAAACCACAGGTTTCAGGGACGTTATAGTTAGTTGGATATTTCACTCGTACAAAACCAGAGAAATCCAGCCGTTATAGTTAGTTGAGCTAAGTATAACTTGTGCCTCCGCAATGCACTGCTGATGAAATCACATATTACATCACTCATGACATGGTCAGTGACATCACTGATGACATCACTGATGACATCTCAAATGACATCACTGATGACACACCAATACCAATTACTACATACCCATTCACTGATTCCTAGGTCTACACACACATCCACTCACTCACCCATACAGTCACTCATACATGCAGTCACTCATTAATATAGCCACTATCATATGCACTCATACACCTATACAAACACTCACACACTGCCACTCACCCATAGAGTTACTTACACAGCTAGTCAGTCATGCAAAGAATCAATCACACTCCCATTTACTCACCTATTCAGTTATACACACACCACCTCACTTATTCATACAGATACTAACACATACTTACTCTCTTATACAATCACTGACACAAGCACACACTCATCCACACAGCCACTCTCACAATCACTCACTCTCACATATAGTCATTTATATACTCCAACACTCACATATACTGCCTTTCACATATGTAGTTATTCACACATGCACCACTGAGACATCCATGCACTCACCAACACAGCCATACAAACACTCACCCACCCATACAGCCCCTGACAGATGCACTCTTGTACCCATACACCCAGTGAATCATCCACTCACACATCCATGCAGGGAGTCACACACACCCCACACAAACACTCAGGCACCCATACAGATACTCATACAACCAATCAATAACCAATATAGATACTCATGTAGATACTCACCAACCCATGCAGCCGCTTACACACCAACAGATAGACTGATACAGACATTCACACAGTTTAGTCACTAACCCATGCATTCAGTAAGACATGTTTAATCACTCACTTATACAGTCAGTCACACACCTACTAAATCATCCATTCAGACACTCATACACCCACTCATTCTTCAATACACCTTGGCCTATAAATATACATAAAACATATTTAAACTTTACAGAAACACACAGTTACTGGATGACGTCATCGGTGATGTCATCGGTGATGTCATTTGAGATGTTATCAGTGATGTCATCAGTGATGTCACTGACCATGTCATGAGTGATATAATATGTGATGTCATCAGCAGTGCATTGCGGGGGCGCGAGTTATACTTAGCTCAACTAACAATAACGGGCGAATTTCTCTGGTTTTGTACGAGTGAAATTCCAACTAACTATATCGTCCCTTAAACCTGTGGTTTTTTCAGTGAATTTCAAAGGGTTTTTAAATGCTAATTTCTTACTATAACGTCCCTGAAACCTATGGTTTTTTCAGTGAATTTCAAATGTTTTGTAAATGCTAATTTCTAACTATAACGTCCCTGAAACCTATGGTTTGTTCAGTGAATTTCAAAGGTTTTTTAAATGCTAATTTCTAACTATGCCTACAGAGGTAGGACATGTGCAGAAAGAGGAAGAAAGGCGCAGAAAGAAGGAAAAGAAATGCAGAAAGAGGCAACAGAAGTCCAGAAAGACGAAGAAAGGTGCAAAAAGAAGCAAAAGATATGCAGAAAGTAACAACGGAGGTCCAGAAAGAGGGCTTGTTGCAAAGTCATTCTGTGCCCCCAACTTTTTGCTGACGGGTACTGGTGGCAACTGACTCTGACTAACCAGGCCTAGAGCCAGTGCTATGCTAAAAGACACTTAGATTACAGTGAAAACACCTACATACACTAGGGTATACTATGGGTTAGGGTACCCCTGTGATCGGCATGACCTCCCCTGTAAGGCCCTAGTATATAATAGGGCAGGGGGATTAAAACTACCTCTAAGTCAGAGGTGCAGAAACATGCTACTTTAACTAGTAATCGCGTTTGCAGATTGGTAGAGAAAGGGTGCAGGGCCTCCGACCAGCGCTCAAACATTCCGCTGCATAGGACCTACAGGAGGTACCAGCAGGGCTTCTTGGCCCCCAAAGTCCCTTAGGAGTAAAGTGGACTTCATCCCCCATCCCGTAGTCTGCCAGGAGGCTTGTTTGCAGAGTGGTGGAGAAAGGGGGAATGGCCTGCAAAGACGTCTTAGCAATCCTACTGTGTGGGACTTACTGGAGGTAACAAGAAGGGTACTTGGTGCCCAAGGACATCCTTGGGGGCCAACTACCCCTCCTATTACCTCCAGTAGGTACCACACAGCAGGATTGCTAGGTTCTCATAACAGGCCACACCCCCTTTGCCCACCACTCTGCAAACACGCCTCCTGGCAGACTATGGGTTGGGGGATGAAGTCCCCTTCACTGCTGGGGGTCCTTAGGGGCCAGCTAGCTTACCACTTACCTCCAGTAAGCCCCACTCAGTGGGATTGCTGAGAGGTGGGCACAGGCCATGCCCCCTTTCTCCACTACTCTGCAAACGCACCTCCTGGTGCGCTCTTGGTTAGGGGATGAAGTCCCCTTTCCTCATGAGGGTCCCTGGGGGCCAACTAGCCCACCAGGCACCTCCAGTAAGCCCCCCACAGCTGGATTGCTGAGAGTGGTCCGAGGCCACACACCCTTTTTACACCACTCTGCAAACGCGGCTCCTGGCGCACTGCTGCTCAGGGGATGAAGTCCACTTGTGTCCTGAGGTCCCCGAATGCCACCATAATTAACTTGAGTGATATTACGCTGACAACTGAAGATGAAAAGGTACTGGAATTAGGTCTCTCATATTGTGATGTTAATGATTTTAATTATGCCACAAGCAGAATGGACCTATATAAATTTGCGCGAAAATTCAAGTTAATGAAAATACATAATGGTCAAAATACCCACCCTCCATCCGCACCAGATATGAATGCCCAAAATGAACCGACTACGCTAACTATAACAGATGCACTGATCCTTGAAGATCTATGGTCACTGTATAATGTAAATGGGGAAGGTGCAGTAAATAACGAACACACTGGAACTAATGATGAGGAATTCAGTTTCCATAATCTGCGCCTGACCAAAGAGGATCATACACCATTTTGTCCACGTTCGTGCTTTGTACCACAAATGGCACGTGACAATTTAGACGTCTTTTCAGACAATGTCATACAGGATCTGAAAAACTTGCAGTACAAAATCACACAAGAAAAGAGAAAATCTAATCCCCAACAAATGCAAATTCAAAAGATGATAAAAAAAACTTCAAAATGAGGATGGAATATTGATAAAACCCTCAGATAAAGGAGGAAATGTCGTTCTTTGGGGGCGAGAAGCATATAAAAAAGAGGCACTAAGTCAATTGGAAAACAGAGAGTGCTATAGACAGATTGAAATAAAGGATTATGAATCGGTAAAAGAAAAATTCTTTGAGAGACTGGAACACTGGCAACAGGAGGAATTGCTAACCTGGGACAAACATATGTTTATGAGGCAAAGCAACCCAGTGATACCAGTCTTTTATATGGTACCAAAAGTGCATAAAAACATTGACTGCCCACCAGGTAGACCGATCATATCCTCATGTGGGGGTTTGTTTGAAAATGTGTCAAAATATATTGACTATTATCTTAACCCAATTGTCAAATCTTTAACATCTCATATAAAAGATTCCACTGATTTTTTAAAGCACATTTATGATATACGTTGGGAGGATACAATGGTTTTGTTAACACTGGACATCGCAACACTTTACACAAGTATAAGACACGATGATGGACTCAGAGCCACAAAATATTTCTTAAATAGAAGACCCTTGAGATTCCTGAAACATAATAGAATACTCTTGGAAATTATGGAGTGGTGTTTCACAAAACATATTTTTTGGTTTGGAAAAGATTTGTTCCAGCAGGAACAGGGTACGGCTATGGGCACCTGCTTCGCCCACAGTTATACTAATCTTCATCTTGGCTGGTGGGAGGAGCAGGTGCTCAGAGGTCCGGAACTGGAACAATGGGCCAATAATGTTTTACTATGGGTTAGATTCATAGACGATGTTTTCGTAGTGTGGCAGGGTGTGGAAACAGAAATAACTGATTTAGTCATGGACCTTAACTCAAACAATCTAAACTTGAAATTTGTAGAACACCATAGCAAAACCCATATCGATTTCCTTGATATAAGGGTCAGAGTAGAGGGGGACAAGTTGGAAACTACTGTTTTCCGTAAACCGACAGCTGGGAATACAATCTTACATGCGGGAAGCTCCCATCCTGCACCACTTATTAGAAGCATACCTTTTGGGGAATTTTATAGAGCACGAAGGGCATGCAGTAGTGTGGTGGAATATGAGAAAAAAGAACAGGAAATGACCAACCATTTCCTACAAAGAGGATATTCATTAGAAATTGTAAAGGGAGCTTCTATGAAGGCAAGGAAACTAGATAGGGAAAAAACACTTTTTGAGCCATCTAGAACAGAGCTACAAAAGAAAAAACAAAATTGCAAGGAAACTCAGAGATTTGTCACAACTTTTAATACGAGACACAAGGATATGAGAGCCATTTTAGACAAACATTGGTGTCTTTTGAAAGGGGACCCAGTGTTAGGACCAAAAATAAAAAAAACATCCAGAAATAACATACAAGAGATCAAGATCACTAAAGGATCATATAGTAAGAAGTGAGTATAAAGAAAAAGAAGGAACTCCCATGTGGCTCCAAAGAAAAATGGGTTTTAAAAAGTGTCTTAAATGTAAGGCGTGTTAGAGTGGAGTAAACATAGTGAGTTTTAGAACACCTTTTAACAAAACTATTAATATCAGGGGCTTCTTGACATGTAGATCTAGTTTTGTGGTCTACATGCTAAGGTGTCCCTGTGAAAAGGTGTACATAAGAAGCACTACCTTACCTGCCTACAAAAGGATAATACAGCACCGGAGAGCAATTGTAAACAAGGATAGAACATACCCGGTTGCCAGGCATTTTGAGAGACTTCATTATAGCGACCCTGTTCTCTTACAGTACAGTTGTATTGCAGAAATCCCGAAGAGAAAAAGAGGAGGGAACAGGGAAAAGGAACTCCGGAGATTAGAGACATATTTTATCCTGGAGCTAGAGAGTAAAGAACCAAATGGTTTAAACGTAGATGAAGACTTATTCACATGCCTGGACTAAAAAGAGTTACACTCAGTTGACCAATTTCTTTTAAATTCATTTTTATTTTTGTAAACAGCGAAACATAGGATTTTAGGTACCGAAGGCAAAATATGTTTTTATTATAGGCATTTAAAGGAATTATGAAAATATATCATAATTGTGAATTGAATTAATTTGAAAATATGCATATGAATTTTATAATATGTTGTTTTTTAGACTATTTATTGCTTTTGCACTTTGTATATGAAGTACAGGAAGGAGTGATATAGTATATAATACTGAGGCACTAGTATTAGCACTTTATAAAGCACTTGCACTTTACAAAAGGAAATAACTTTGCACATGGTATATTATAATATTGTATATATATGAAATTTAATATATATACATTTTTTACCATGAAATATTTTGAAAAGTATTAGAACTGTTTAAAAATACCAAAGAGTATAAGCACTTGCACTTTAATGTAGGGAAAGAATTTTCACATATGATGAATTCCAGTATGGAAAAAATGCCTAGTATAAGTACCATTCGGGGAATTATCTTTGTATGAGTTAACCATAAAACATGAGAGGCAATCTAAACAGTATGCTTATGGTTATATTCAGCAGTAAAGTGATGAAGTGGGCTTGCTGTGCAATCCACTGCGCAAATGCTTAAATAGTCATGAAATATGCTCAAAAAATGTTAAAACATGCACTTGCAACATAATGAGTGAAATCTGCATACAAAAAGTGTGATACTAATGCAAAAAAACATGTGTAAAAATGGCGCCCATACAATGTGAGGAACAACCAGGATGTAACAGTGCTGGTTTTTGGTGTCCTATGTTGCTGTTCATGACATATTGATGTGTTTATTATTTAAAAGTGCTGGGAAAATGGCACCATACATCGTGAACAAGACAGCAGGCAGCTGTCGAAACGCGTAGATGTTGCCGTTACTTTGCAAATAAAGAAGCGAGTTAAAATTATTTCATGGAGTGCTGGATCCTTTCTGCGCGAGCGGAGAATCATTTTTAAATATATATATATATATATATATCGAGCGTACTCCACCCGCCACTCGTCGATATTCCACAAGGACTGGAGCATGGACCACCAATGCAGTGCTGGTAAAGTTTCTTTATTTTCCGCTTAACAAACAGCCGCCATTACGCGTTTCAACCCCGAAGGGCCTTGATCACATGACGCGCTCCACAGCCTCAATTTGCTTTTTGTACCATTTTATTAAACATTTCTTAAAGTGACAAGTGCAACATATTTTTTAGTCATAGACAAACTATTTGATGTTTACAAACATTGTGTCATTGTACACCTCACATTCAGAAACCAAATTGTTTTTCCTAGCACAAATTACGTCATGGGGTACAGTGTTTGCCCATTAGTTTCCATCCAGGTATAAATACCTTTAAACAAGTTGGGCTCATCAAGCTTCCAATAGCTGTCAACCACTGCTCGGATGCATTGCTATTGCTAATAACAATTAAAATCTCATTCCTCTTGGTAACGCAAAACTGTTTAAAACATATCACCTAGTTCATGTATAGTGATCCCACTTACCCAGTGGCGCGTCATTTCAAGACAACACATGGAAATGACCTCAACTGCCTTACGTATTTTGTGATTGATGCCATCCCCAAATTCAAACGGGGAGGTAACAGAGAACGCATGTTGAGGCAACTAGAGACCCGCATGATAATAGAACTGGACAGCAAAACACCTTTAGGTTTGAACACCACGGAGGACCTCCATACCTTCTTATAATCTAGATGATTTAATCTCTTTAGTGACTGTATACTCATTTTTTCAACTAGAGTATAAGATTTGTTTTAACTTGTAATATCTTTAGTACACATTTAGACTCTGGTACCGGTATTTATTGCTACCTCGCGTAAAACTTTTTCTTCATTTTAGTATTACCTGTTTTTTATTATATTTAAATTATTTATTTGTTCTAAACACACCTCCTCCAAAATCCCTATGAATCCATTTGATTGGAAATATTATTCAATTCTTTTAAACTTTTGCCTATGATAATCCTTGTGATATCATCTCATGATCTAGGCGTTTTTTGCACAATATTAGCACTTTTGCACTTTATGGCAATCTTTGCACATTTATTAATATGCACTAAGTAAGTTATGGATTATTTAGGAGGGGTTACTCTTTTGATAGACTTTTAGTAGCATTTATTTTTCCATCACATCCTATGATTTTATTAGTGAGTACAATCTTCAGGTATTATATCATTCGCACACATTATCTATTGAAATTAGATAAATTAAGTGGCTATTATTACGAGTTGCATTAATGCATTTCCATACTGCCATCTATCTAGCTACATTTCTAGATTTTGTTTGGTATTGTGCATTTGGCAATAATTACAATTGTTAAAAGAGACATGTTGGGGTTATATTTATTAGTAATATGTAGTATTTATACCAACACGACATTTGAAATGCCCTTTTTTGCCTTTTTAGATCATCTGTGTAATTTATTGATATTATCCTTGTATAATGAGCATTTTATGCATTCATCAGTTTTAAATGTGATCATTAGTATTGTATTCCTATTTATTTATTTATTATTCCACTACTTAATCAGGATGTGTGTCAACAATTTAGGTGCATATTTATTACTTATAGCCACTCTGTTGACTATAAAGTATATTTTCTATGTCTATCGTCACATGACACGGGTGAAGCAACTTTAAAAATGTTCTCTCGCAAAGCTAGCCTCATGTGATCAAGGCCGTTTTATCGGCCGAAACGCGTCATGGCAAGCAGAAGGGAGAAACAATAAAAAATACTTACCACGAAGAGGAGTTTGCGCATTCTTTCTCGCCGTGAGCTGGAAGTCTGGGAATGCTTTTGAGTTGATGTCATTACCGAAGGGAAGTGGGTCTGCTTCCTGTTGCGAATCCCCTCCTCTGAAGCAGGCAGCCGTCATCAGCCACACGTACGAGAAGCAGTCCAGGAGGAGGAAATTAAGAACGGCAGCCCCCTGTGTTGCCCCACAGTCTCTTCACCCAATCTCGGGAACTAGTAGCAGACGGGTCGGAGGACGCGCCAGCAGCAGCTTTCTTGATGTAAGTGGTGAGCGATATCGGCATTTGCACAGGTGGGGAGGTAATGGTAAAAGATTAACACCAGCGTTATTAAACTTCTTAAACGCAGGGACTCCCATATATTTCTGCAATGTCAGCGGACGCTTTGCGAGATCGCGAGGCTGCAGCTGTTGAACTTTTCAGCAACTTACCAAGTACCGTAATGCGGAAACTAACTTCACAAGTTAATGAAAGTCACACAGATGTCAAGTCTTTACTTAAACGATTGGAAAAATGCACCAAAAATGAAATTACTAAATGGTGGGAACACAAATCATTACAGAAGTATGAGGAGGTAGGAAGGGTACCTCGAGGACTGAGAATCTTTGTGGCGCCCTCATATGAAAACCCAAATCCGGATATGCTGAAGGAATGGGCTACAAATAATTTAACAGCCTCAATGAATATGGTCATAATCCTGATCAAATATGCTCAAATCGACCGTGAGATACTGTTGAAAGAAATCCAAAGTATAAATGAACAGCTCAGTAAACTAGAGCAAACTGAATATATCAATAAAGTAAAAAAAGAAATTAATGAGAGAATGAAAAAACATGAAGACAGAATAAAAACCCGCAAAGCTTTCAAATATGCAAGAGACAAAGCGGATTACGAACTGGGACAAGTATTTACGTTCTCACGGAAATACGATTATGCAAAGACAAACAGATCAGGAAACCTTAACCAAGATACTGCAGCACTGAGTAAGGAAAATGTGGCAACTGGAGTAATCATTGAAGAGTCAGGCTCTGAAACTGGTTCACTTACTAGTGATAACGAATCTGATGACGGAACACTGAGAGCACAGAGGCTTCCGAAACAAGCAAACATTCTCAGTCCAGCAGAGGAGCTTACTTTTTTAGCGTCGGATCGCCTGCAGACGCTGCGGCCACGAAATCGGAATGTAACGCAGGTGGCAGGCAACGGAGAAACAAGCGGCGCAGAGAAAGGCGCCAGTGCAGGAAGAGGAAAACCAAAGAAACAATGGCGCAGGAGATAACAGTAAACAACAATACTGTTGTCAACCTTTCATCTACAGTGTTGACCAAAGCAGAAACACAAATACTTGCTCTCGGTTTATCCTACTGCCCAGAGAGCAGCTTCAATTATGGGAGAACACGAATAGATATATATAAATATATCAGAAAGCTTAAACTCCAGAAATTCTTTACTATCAAAAATGGTAACAAACAAACAGAGACTGACGGCAACTTAACACCTTTAGTTGATGATCATAATCTTAATCTCCAAGCATCTGACGCTACCATTATGCTGGCCATTAGTGAATTGAACAATGAAAATCACCATGAAGATATGATGGTTAACAGCCAATCTACAACACAGGAGAGACTGGTGGCCTATAATCTTGTTGAACCGAGTGCGGGTATCAGTCCGTTCAAAGCAAAATCAAAATTCTACCCTATGATGCCAAAGGATGCAATAGACATCTTTCATGAAAGAGTTACTGATGAAATCAAAAAACTATATTACAAAACCAACCACAATAAAGCAAGATATAAATATCGAAATGTGCAATATGAAAATCTTATTCGCAAACTGAGGAACAACAAAAATATAGTTATTAACAAGTCAGACAAGGGTGGCAACGTTGTAATTTGGCCACGTGACCAATATATTCAGGAGGCCTATAAACAACTATCTAATACAGATTGCTATGCCAAAGCCACTCTGGCAGAATATCATAAAGCCAAAGACACCCTTAAAAAGACCTTATGGGATGGAAAAGGCAAGGACTTGTTTCCAATCAGGAGTTTAAATTCATGATGAATGATTTTCCCACTATACCAACACTGTACCTAATACCTAAAATCCATAAAGAGATGAACCCTACACCAGGTAGACCTATTATCTCGGCAATTGGTGGCATGAGCAAACATATCACGGAATATGTGGACTATTTTTTGCAAACTTTTGTGCAGACACTTCCCTCCTATATAAGGGATACTGGGGATTTCTTGGAAAAAATCCAACATGTCACATGGGATGACAATTTATTGCTCATTGCGATGGATATTGAATCGCTTTACACGAGTATAGACCATCATGCCGGATTGACTGCTATTAAACACTACCTGGATAAAAGGCCTTTAACCTTATATAACCATAACATGATGCTTTTAGAGATGGTTAAGTGGTGCCTTTTTAACAATTTCTTTATGTTTGATAACAATCTTTATTGTCAAAAACGAGGGTGGCTATGGGAGCCTGCTTCTCCCCCAGCTATGCGTGTTTGCACGTAGGCTGGTGGGAGGAGCAGGTTCTCATGGGTACTTTGGCCAAAGTATGTGAGGAGCATGTATTGTACTGGCTAAGATATATTGACGATGTGTTCCTGGTATGGAGAGGGGACCAAGGTAGTGCGGAAGCATTTATAACTGAATTAAATAACAATAACATTAACCTTAGGTTCACCGCACACATAAGTCACAAACAGGTTGCATTTTTGGACACCAACATCTATGTATCAGGCAATCGATTGGAATCTACACTACACAGAAAACCAACTGCAGGGAATGCCACCCTCCACGCCACTAGCTCACACCCCAGCCACCTTATAAGGAGCATCCCTTATGGAGAACTCCTTAGACTAAAAAGAATATGCAGCACCACCGAGGAATACACTAAATGTACTCAGCAGGCATTGGCCAGGTTCAAGGCAAGAGGATATAGTGAGGCTATCCTTCAACAAGCAGGTGATAAGGCTGCATCAATAACTAGAGAGTCCCTTTTGGGTTCTCATATAAGAACTAAGGAAAAGAAACATAAAACAGGGGAGAGGAAAATACTGCACCTCGTCTTATTACTACATTTAATCGGCAACACAGGCAACTCAGAGCTATTGTTAACAAAAACTGGCCAATACTTAAAACTGATGCTGTGTTGGCACCCAGACTTTCATCTGTACCTACCATCACTTTCAGGCGGGCAGTTTCTATGAAAAACCAACTAGTCAAAAGCAGTCCAGAATCTATTTTTAAAGGTACATGGTTACAACCCAAAAAAGGCTTTTTAAATGTGCCTCATGTAGGGCTTGCAAATTTGGAGTCAATAGTACCCACTACAATACTCCATTCAGTCCCACACCAGTACAAATAAAAGGGCATTTTACCTGCCGCACTGAATATGCGGTTTATGTCCTTACTTGCACTTGTGGCCTCAATTACGTAGGCAGTACTAAGCTCCAAGTACATGCCCGTATCCTGCAGCACTTGAGAGCTATTGTTAATAATGATCCCACTTACCCAGTGGCGCGTCATTTCAAGACAACACATGGAAATGACCTCAACTGCCTTACGTATTTTGTGATTGATGCCATCCCCAAATTCAAACGGGGAGGTAACAGAGAACGCATGTTGAGGCAACTAGAGACCCGCATGATAATAGAACTGGACAGCAAAACCCCTTTAGGTTTGAACACCACGGAGGACCTCCATACCTTCTTATAATCTAGATGATTTAATCTCTTTAGTGACTGTATACTCATTTTTTCAACTAGAGTATAAGATTTGTTTTAACTTGTAACATCTTTAGTACACATTTAGACTCTGGTACCGGTATTTATTGCTACCTCGCGTAAAACTTTTTCTTCATTTTAGTATTACCTGTTTTTTATTATATTTAAATTATTTATTTGTTCTAAACACACCTCCTCCAAAATCCCTATGAATCCATTTGATTGGAAATATTATTCAATTCTTTTAAACTTTTGCCTATGATAATCCTTGTGATATCATCTCATGATCTAGGCGTTTTTGCACAATATTAGCACTTTTGCACTTTATGGCAATCTTTGCACATTTATTAATATGCACTAAGTAAGTTATGGATTATTTAGGAGGGGTTACTCTTTTGATAGACTTTTAGTAGCATTTATTTTTCCATCACATCCTATGATTTTATTAGTGAGTACAATCTTCAGGTATTATATCATTCGCACACATTATCTATTGAAATTAGATAAATTAAGTGGCTATTATTACGAGTTGCATTAATGCATTTCCATACTGCCATCTATCTAGCTACATTTCTAGATTTTGTTTGGTATTGTGCATTTGGCAATAATTACAATTGTTAAAAGAGACATGTTGGGGTTATATTTATTAGTAATATGTAGTATTTATACCAACACGACATTTGAAATGCCCTTTTTTGCCTTTTTAGATCATCTGTGTAATTTATTGATATTATCCTTGTATAATGAGCATTTTATGCATTCATCAGTTTTAAATGTGATCATTAGTATTGTATTCCTATTTATTTATTTATTATTCCACTACTTAATCAGGATGTGTGTCAACAATTTAGGTGCATATTTATTACTTATAGCCACTCTGTTGACTATAAAGTATATTTTCTATGTCTATCGTCACATGACACGGGTGAAGCAACTTTAAAAATGTTCTCTCGCAAAGCTAGCCTCATGTGATCAAGGCCGTTTTATCGGCCGAAACGCGTCATGGCAAGCAGAAGGGAGAAACAATAAAAAATACTTACCACGAAGAGGAGTTCGCGCATTCTTTCTCGCCGTGAGCTGGAAGTCTGGGAATGCTTTTGAGTTTATATATATATATATATATATATATATATATATATATATATATATATATATATATATATATATATATATATATATCGAGCGTACTCCACCCGCCACTCGTCGATATTCCACAAGGACTGGAGCATGGACCACCAATGCAGTGCTGGTAAAGTTTCTTTATTTTCCGCTTAACAAACAGCCGCCATTACGCGTTTCAACCCCGAAGGGCCTTGATCACATGACGCGCTCCACAGCCTCAATTTGCTTTTTGTACCATTTTATTAAACATTTCTTAAAGTGACAAGTGCAACATATTTTTTTAGTCATAGACAAACTATTTGATGTTTACAAACATTGTTTCATTGTACACCTCACATTCAGAAACCAAATTGTTTTTCCTAGCACAAATTACGTCATGGGGTACAGTGTTTGCCCATTAGTTTCCATCCAGGTATAAATACCTTTAAACAAGTTGGGCTCATCAAGCTTCCAATAGCTGTCAACCACTGCTCGGATGCATTGCTATTGCTAATAACAATTAAAATCTCATTCCTCTTGGTAACGCAAAACTGTTTAAAACATATCACCTAGTTCATGTATAGTACATCTAATGCAAAAAGATGTCAGTTGCGTTTACCGGTAACTTGCCTTATTGTAGACTACCTGCCTATATAAAGTGCTAGTGAAAATGCTATTTCATATTTAGAATTGTAAACATTAGTATTGTAAACTTCCTGACTACATAAAGTGCTAGTGCAAGTAAAATTATTAAAGTGCCTGTGCTAAATACACCAAAGTGAAAAAAAGCTAAAATAGGTGTGAAAAACTGTGAAATAGATTGGGAGGGCGGCTCAGTTCGATAGTTGCTTTGGCTCAATACATTGTATGTTTGAATACCTTATTGCATTATTTGCCAGCTGCCATATTATTGTGTACTGCCAACCCCATCATCTAACTTATAAACAACTGTAAAGATCTTCTGTGGCGGTCAGTCCCCCCGGATGTTTCGAATCTAAATCTAGAATGCAACGTGTCTCTAGTTTGCGGAGGGCCTTTTCCCGATTCCCTCTTATTGGGTAGGACAGCATCTATTAAATAATATTTAAGATCTTTCGGGTCTGCTTTGTGTGTTTCCCCAAAGTGCAGTGCCATGGGGTAAGACTGTTCTTGATTCTTGATGGCCCGTATGTGCTGGAGTACCCTTTTGTGGCCTTGAAGCTTGGTACTTCCCACATATTGTAGGCCACACGGGCACTCCAGCACATAGATGACATGATCTGTCTTACAAGTTAAGGCTTTTGCTAATGACTCGTTCCTGGTCACCAAAAGGTGTCATATATGATGTTTTGTTTACGCCATATTGGCATGCTTTGCATATTTTGCATTTATAGAATCCTTTACGCTGTGCTAGCCATGTGACCCCAATCTGGCTGTCGCGGTTGTTCTTTACCAGGCTGTCTCTCAATGAGGGTGCTCTGCTGTAGGTTATGGCAAGTTTGTTTGGTAACATGTGGCCTATGACAGGATCGTTGAGGACTAACGGTCAGTTTCTTCTAATGATTTTCTTAATGGCTTTTTCCTGCTTGCTGTAGCTTAGAATCATTCTGAAGGCATCCCCTTCCTCTCCTGGCGCCCTACCTGTACTGATGGCTGCCTGTGTAAGTTCTGGTGGCTTAGGGCTCTTGAGAAGGTCCTCCCTGGTTACTGCCTTACTCTTCTTTATGGCCACATTAATACATTTATTGGAGTACCCTCTCGCTAGGAACCTGGTTTTACTTGCTAGTTGTGCTGCCTTTAGATCGTCCTCATTGCTACAGATCCTTTTAAGCCTAAGCATTTCCCCATAGGGGATGCTTTGAATTAGATGTTGCGGGTGGGAGCTGGTTGCGTGCAACACAGAATTGCCAGCAGTCAGCTTCCGATGTATTTTTGTTTCTATCTTGCCCTCATTGATGTATATCTGGACGTCCAGGAAATTAACTGATTTGGCATTAATGGTTGCCGCGAACTGCAGATTTAAATAATTTTTGTTGAGACCCTCAATAAAGTTCTCTGCTTCGGACAATATCCCTTGCCAAATTATAAAAAGGTCGTCAATAAACCGCTGCCACAGTTTGACATTGTTGTAAAAATGTATCTCATGCAATTTTTGTAGAACCAGCTCCTCCCACCATCCCATGTGGAGACAGGCATAACTGGGGGAGAAGCTGGCCCCCATTGCTACACCTCATAATTGCTGATAAAGTGCACTCTGAAACATAAAGATGTTATTATGTAGACAAAACTCAACTATGCTAACTAGCATCTTACTGTGTTGTATACACTGGGTCGGTCTTCTTTCTAAATAAAATTGTAAGGCCCTCAAACCATCTTGGTGGTTAATACTCGTATAGAGTGATGTCATATCTAAGGTTATTGGTAGGAAATCCTCCTGCCACCCAAAATCATGTATTTTAGACAAAAAGTCCCCAGTGTCCCTGATGTAAGAAGGGAGCTGTTGCACATGTTCTTGTAAAAAATAGTCCACATAGTAGGATGACTTTTCCAGTAGACTATTGCGTGCAGATATTATGGGTCATCCTGGGGGCTTCAATGGGTTCTTGTGAATCTTTGGGATGAAGTAGATAATGGGTGTTGTTGGGTTATCGTTTCTCAAAAATTTGAATTCTTGCATAGTTATTAGTCCTGCAATTTTCCACGCTAATAATTTTGTGTAGTATTCATTATATGTGGCTTTGAGAGAAAGTGTGTCACTTTTGCGATAACAGTTTCTATCAGACGACTGCCCCATTGCTTCATCCACATAGTCCTCTTTCCCCCAAATTACTAGGTTACCCCCTTTGTCCGAATTACGTATGACAATCTGGGTGTTGTTCCCTAGTTTAGTCATTAGTAGATGGTACTGAAGTTCTTGTTTGTTGATTTTGTCTCTTTTGGTTCCTTGTACTCTGTGGTTCAGTTGTTTGATACCTGCCACTGTTTTCTCATGGAATATGTTGATTGCATCCCTAGATGTTATAGGGTTAAAGGTAGACCGGGGTTTGAAGGGTGTGGTGACCATACCCTGCTCAATTCCCCTAGTAGTGGGCTCAGTTTCCTGTATGTCGTATGTAGATGTTGTATTTTCTTCCATTAGTTCTTGTAAGTCCCTCAATGTTGGTAAGTCAGATACTGTGAGATTGAGTGAGGGGGATGTTTGTGAGGATTCACCATACTGACTGGTCTGAGAGCTGTCCGTTGTCTTATTTCGTAATAGATGGTATTTGTTCAATTTAAGCTTGCGCACACTTTTAAAGATATCCATTCTTGTTGTGGCATAATTGAAGGTGCTCTCCGGGCAGTATGACAGGCCGAGGGATAAATGTTGATCCTCCGCTTTATTTAAGTCCACATTTGCCAGATTTACTATGGTGCGGTTAACGGTCTGGTTGGTAGTTATTTTCGTTTCCACTTGTTTGTCTCTTGGGTTCTTCTTCGTTGCGCCTTTCGCCTCTCCCGGCGCCTAGTGGATCTGTTTTTCCCTGTTTGTTTGCCTGAGCTCTTGGACGTAGTGTCTGTCTCCACTCTAGACATAAAAAAGTCTAATTCTTCAGCAGGCGAAAGTTTTGATGGTATTTACGTTGCTCTTGGATCGCGGGGGTCTAGTTCAGTTTTGCTTTCAATCACTGAGCTCAAGTCCGAGTTTGATGTGTTTACTGGTCTTGCTCTATTGCTCGCTGAGCTAGATTTTGCAGCGTTTGCTCCGCCGTACTTAGAAACTTTGAGCGAGTCGTATTTCTTAGCAAATGTAAAAATCCGGCCACACTCATAGTCCACCTTGTCTCTGTGGAATTTGAAAGTTTTTCTCTCTCTGATTTTTTCCTCTTCCTTGCGGAGTCTCTTAGTCATTTCCTCTTTTAATTTAGTCAGTTCCTCATTTTGTCCCAACTGGCTCAACTCTTCATTAATTGATTCAATTTGATCTTGCAGTTTCGTTCTGTCTTTTTCAGCATATTTAACCAATATGGTGACCAGTTTCCTTGATGAGTCTAAATTAGTTTCGGCCCATTCTTTCATCATCTCCGGGTCCGGATTTTCATAGCTGGGAGCTATGAGTATTCTCAGTCCCTGTGGGATTCTTCCCACATCTAGATATCATTGTAGGGATTTCCCTTCCCACCATTTACTTTGCTATTGTTTCATAAGCTTCTCCAAATGCTTAAGTTTATCTTTCAGGCTGGTGTTTCTGTCGCCTATTGTTGCATTGTCGGTAAGTGAGTTCACTTTCGGGCCGCGTGCATCATCGAACATTTCAGCCGCCGCTGCCTCCCGGTCTCTCAGCGCGTCAGCTGACATTTTGTTAAGCAATGCGGAAATATTTGCAGATACTCCTGGACGTGGATTTGCCAAGTGCAATCACTCCATGCGTATCCAAGCACACCTCTCTACCCAGTTATGCAAAAGCAGCCCTCCCTCCACTAACTGTAGGCATACCTCGTGTCCTCCGACCCGTGTCCGCCTACCGTGAAATGGATGAGGGTCGCAGATGTCGCTGCTGGGGGGCTTTGCTCACTGATAATCCTCCCAGATTCTTTTTTGAAGTCCGTTGCCAGACTGTGTCTCCTTTGAAAGCAGCATTGCCCTGTAGCGAGAGGGGGTCCGTGTGTAGTCGGAGGAGTCCAAACCGGCTATATAAATCGAGTGTACTCCACCCGCCACTCGTCGATATTCCACAAGGAGTGGAGCACATACCACCAATGCAGTGCTGGTAAAGTTTCTTTATTTTCCGCTTAACAAACAGCCGCCATTACGCGTTTCAACCCCGAAGGGCCTTGATCACATGACGTGCTCCACAGCCTCAATTTGCTTTTCCTACCATTTTTGTTATATACTTTGAACATATTTGTCTAAAGTATTCCTCCTAAAAACAATGCTTAGTACATTTTTAGGCAGTGTTATCGGCGCTCTTAAGTACAGTGATGCCGGTGATTCTGTTTTTTTGTGTGCTTTCAATTGCCTCCTATTCACACTAGAAGCCAGCTGGAATGTTTAAGTTGCAGCTTGGCTCTGCCTGCTATTGGTCTATTCTGTTCCAGAATTCTCTTCCATGGCCTGCTGTGAGTCTATTGGTGGATAAAGTTAGTTATCACTTGAAGTAAACTACTAAAACATAATTTTATTTTTCCAGATACAACTGCTGTCAGAAACCACCTCTAAGAGAAAATACATTATGAGAGTTAATAAATAACGAATACAGTACCGAGATGGCAGCGCAGTGTCACTTTTTTGACTTTCCAGTGGCGCAATGTGCTCCGCCATATTCACAACGCCACGTAAAGCCACTTTACGTGGCTTTTCATGCCCCTGTAAATATGCCCCATTCAGGCAGAACAGTGTGTGAAAAAGGTGCTCCATGGATGTTGATGTGGGTGTTCCCACGCAACACTCATGGAATCTGAAGCATTCCCAGATTTACAGGAAATATTAAACCTGGGAATGAGTCTGAGTCTAACGCCACCACAGGGGTGGCGTTAGGGAGGCGCAACAAGGAGAAATGTTTTAATTTCTCCGCATTTTTTCCTTTTTCTATGTGTGCTACATTCTGCAGCGCACATAGAAAGAGAAAATTGCCTGAATTGATTGATCTTGTGCACATTCAGCCCCACTTTGCAGGCACCCGTGCACCATGGTGCAAGGGTGCCTGCGTTGGCGCATGGCAGTTCATTGTTTGCCGGCACTGGGGAAAAGGACAGGAATGCACTGTATCACATAGATGCTGCGCATTCCTGCCCTTTTGTTTTGACGTAGGGCAGCGCAGCAAGATTCCTTGCGGTGCTGCCCAGCACAAAAACCTCATAAACGAGGCCCCATATTTTTTAAACACATATTTCTAATTGTACGTCCATTCTTAGTCAGTGAATTAAAAGATCATTAGGTTATCAACAAAATTGTTACTCAATTAGAAAGCAAAAATTGATCTACCGATATTACTTTAAATTAGAAACAATGGGCCAGATGCATGAAAAAAATGTTTTGCGAATCTTTGCGATTCGCAATTAGGGAATCGCAAAACGGCTTGCATGAAAGTGTACAGTACACTTTCTGCGATTCCTAAGGGGTCGCAAATGACCTACCTCATGAATATTAATGAGGTAGGTTGCAATTTGCGACCCCCTATGAATCGCAAAATTCACAGGGATGGTGGCCTGCTGAGATCAACAGACCACCATGTCTGTGATTGCTTTTAAATAAAGCAATCATCTTTTTTTTGTAAAGCAGCCTGTTTTCCTTAAAGGAAAACGAGATGCTTTACAAAAAGAAAAATTAAAAGTTTTCTTTTCATTTTTTAAGAGCAGGCAGTGGTCCGTGGGACCACTGCCTGCTCTTAAAAATGCTTTTACAAACATTCACAAAGGGGAAGGGGTCCCTTGGGGACCCCTTCCCATTTGCAAATGTCTTACCGCCTACTTGAAGTAGGTGGTAATAAGCGAATGTTTTAAGACTGCATTCACGGTCACAAAACATTCATGCATACTGTTAGGAGTCGCTATTTGGAAGGGACGCCCTAAACACGCCCCTTCCAAAGAGCGAATCCCAAAACCAATAGATACCAGTGGCAAGTACTCCCATCTTCTGAAAAGGACCTCTACTTCTTTGCAAACCTTGGATAGGTTACTTCCAGGAACGTTGTCCAAATTCTGTGTCATCAGAACTCCTATGTATCTAATTAGCTTTTTTACCTGATATGCCACATTTTCACTAGCCTACATCATAATCTCTGTTTTATCCATATTAATTGCATAGCCAGATACTCTCTCAAATTCTTCAGAATGCTACTCAAGCATAGGAGTAGAATACTCTGAGTTTGAAGTATACAAAGTTAAATCATTATTGGTAGGCCCTTAGCTTCAAATGGGAGCATAGACTTATCGAGCTGGATCATCTGACCATATAGATTCAATATATAAGTCAAAAAGGATCAGTGAAAGTGGACACCCTTTCCTGGTACCACTGGATATTTGGAAGGGAGCAGGGAGCTCACCATTAATCAGAATCTTAGCAACAAGTGCCTTATGTAGGGTTTGGATAGACTTTATGACATTGCTGTTGAAACCATAGCTCTGCAATACTTCCCAAAGTAAACACAGTTTACCCTATTGAATGCTTTTGCAGCATCCACTGTTGCGATCGCCAAAGAAAGTTTGAAAGTCTCAGCCATGGCCCCAATAAAAAGATGGGTCAACTCAAGTAGCTGCCTGCCTGGGATAAATATCTTCTGATCAGGGTGAATTATTGTTTTAAGAATATTTAAAAGCCTTTTAGCCAAGATTCCTGCAAAAATTTGTATAGCAGTTTAACAGCGATATAGGTCTATAAGATCTGCCCTCCTAGCATCTTTGCATGGCTTTTGAATCAGAACAAAAGTAGCTTCATTCCAGGAAGGCTGAATGTAATTGTTGTCCAAGCAGATTGCATTAAATACAGTTTTCAAACAGAGGGACCAAGAGGTTGAGCAGCTGCTTATAAAATTCTGCAGGAAATCCATTTGGGCTGTCTGCTTTCCACGTTTTCATCCCTTTGACCAGCTTCTTGATCTCTTCCTCTATAATTTTTCCCTGAAGGATTGCAATTTGTTCTTCTGAGAGGTGTGAATGTTTTTTATCACAAACCAATCTTTAATCGCCGATGGATCTGGATCTATATCTTCCCTATATGCTGCGCTAAAATTATTTAGCATCTCTGCTTTTATTTCCTCTGCTCAAGACCTTCACTGTGGCTGACTCAATGAGACATTCAATATTGTTTTTCCAAGGTCGACCTTCGTCTTCCAAGCTAGTAGAACCCAGCTATTCTCCCCATGCTGCAAATGATGCACATACTGGTCTTCCACTCATCTTGCAATCTTTTCTCTATGCTAATTGTATATTCCTTTTGTAAATGTGCAAGTTCAGCCCGTAAAGAAAAATTCAGCCTGGACGGCTGCATTGCCTCAGATTTTAAGTCTTTCTCCTTCTGGGCAATTCTCACAACCAGGTCCCTCTCATGATCCTGGCTTTTAAAATTCTAAATGGTCGACAGCTTTGAGATGCACCCTCTAATATAGGCCTTGTACGAGTCCCAAACTATAGTACCTTTAGCAGTACCAACATTATGATCTAGAAAATCTTTCATCAACCCTCTTAACTTCTCGATGAATCACTCATCTTGGAGGAGAACCCTCCTAAAGGTCCACCCCCAGGGAGACTTTAGCAATGATAGCTTCAGGGCCAGCAAGACAGCTGAATGGTCAGAGATTATTGCTGGAACGTGGAATACTGACTGACCTAGGTGAGTTAAAGATCTAAGAGAAAGAAATTGATATGAGAATGGTGGCCACATTTTTTGCTATAGAAGGAATAGCCTCTCTGGTTTCCCGACTTCTTATGCCAGATATCTACTAATCTTAAATCTGCCATCATATCCATTAGCATCTTTCTAACTTTCACCATGCATGAGCGATTCAATTTCTATGTTCTATCACATTCCTTATCAGAATTTACATTAAAGTTGCCATCTACCAAGCATGGCAAGAAAGGCAGTCTGCCAAATGCTGTTGTAGGGTATCCAAATAGTATGGGTCATCACAATTCGGGCCAGAATACCCTGCATAGGTCCAGTCAAAGGAGCCAATACGCAACACTATGATTAACCATCTCCCTGAGCCATCTGTTTTATGCTTGACTACCCTTATCCCAGAGGTACTCCTAATAATTGTAGTCACCCCCCCCCCTTCATATCACCCATCTGGTCAGAGCTGATTACCTCTTGTACCCAGGGACATCTCTTAATACATAACTTACAGTCCCACTTCTATAGATGTGTTTTGTGCAGGATAATGATCTGAGATTTTAAATCTCTTAGAAATTCTAAAACCACCCTTCGCTTCTTTCCCACTCTTAGGCCATTAACATTGCAAGTTATCTCTTCTACCAGGGTACCCATTTTTGGTTAACGGCAGCCCCTCCCCCATTTGTGTCCCACTTGCTTAGAACAGATATTGCCCCCAAATACTTCAAATAACTCTGGCAATGACTATGTGTCCTGAGGATTGTTTTATTTTTCCCCCCTATGCTCCCCTCCCTGGTGCACCCACCCCAAGGAACCCTCCCAACTATATATAGCACCACCTTCTCACCTTCAGGGCATTCCCAGGGACAACATGTTTACAACACTGAAAGTTCATTTTGTTAATGAAGGTGTGAGAGAAAAGAAAATAAGTAAATAAGTGTCTGTGGAGAAAGAAGAGAGAAAGGAAGAGTAAGGAAAAAGGAAGAGGGGGAGAGGAGTAGAACAAGACATCAGCATTAATACACTGTGCTGTTGTGCTTACACTGGCCTATATATCCAAAGCGACACTGTGTAACCCTGTCTTTATCTAGAGCCAACTTGATTGGACAACTATGAAGCTGACCAGATCCTTCCCTTCCTCGAAGACTGTACATCTTGTTTCTCAATATCATTTTAAACATGGTGGGAAGCTTAAAATGGATAGTAGCACCCAAACTTCTAAGCTCTCCCATTTTCTCCTCCAGCTTCCACTGGCGTTGAGCTGTAATACTACTTATGTCTGACCTGATCTGATGAGAAAAAGAGTCACGAGACAGAGCCCCTGCTCTAAAGCTGATGAAACATTTAATTCCTTTATGGATTATCGTTGAAAGGGTCTCTGTGTATCTGCTAAATTTCTGCCTCCAAATTAATATCTGGCCTGCCCTTCAGAATTCCCTCCTTTAGAAGCCCGATAAGAAAGCCCTTTAGGTCAGTCCCTTCACACCTTTAAGAATATTAAAGATCCTCAAATTATACCTCATAGACTGGATCTCTAGTCTTTCCATATCGTCCCTCAATTGTCTGTTCTGCTGTCTCAGTTCATCAATGTGTTGTGTATTTTTAGTTAGCCGAGACTTGCCTGATCATCCTTTCTTTTAAGCATTTTATGCGTACCGCTAGATCATCCAGTTTTACCCCGAGTGCCTGTTCAGAAATCCTACATTTTTTCATGATGTTTAACTTCAGGTCCAAAAGAAGCTGCTTTACTGTGGTGCTATCCTTGATCGGCATGTTGTGATCTTGCAATTGAGGCCCCTCAGTGTGGCAGAGGGCCTGGGAGCCCTGGGGCTTGAATGATTTTAAGCCTGAGACACTACTGTGACTTATACTGGCATCAGCACCTAGTATCTCAAACATATTCCTTACAAGGAAAGTGTTAAGTACTGATGGTGATTTTGGCCTGTCCCCTATATTGATTACAGGGGCTAGATCATCACTAGTCTCAAGACAATCATCTGAGGTTGGACCATGTGACTGATCCTCCCGCTGCAATGAACTTATAACTCTTTTTTGTTATAACTCTGAAAAAACTGTTTAATCAGGGAGTAGGCATCTTTTGAAGGACTTTTAGCCAGAGTTCATGCCACAAACAAAGTTGGGCTGAACTTTCAAAATGTTCCTCGCTGGTTTACTCTTCGGGCAGACTTTAGTCTCTACTGGTTGTTCACAGCACATATCTGAAAAAGTTGCTGGGGCCTTCTGCCTTGTAGACCTGAGTGGACACCTATTTTTAGTTGTAACTGTGGAAGTAGGTGCTGATCACCCTACAACGGCAATACAAATGTTAGGTGAGATGTCAGCTGTCAGAGACGGTCTCTCAGAAAAGCCCCTTCTTCCTCTGGTACTTTCTCCTTTCCCCCTGTTAAAGATCTTAGAGAACCAGCTCCCCCTCTCAGGGCTGGCTTTTGTGCTGGTGGTACCTGGTGCGAGAATAATTTTTGGCGCCCCCACATCCCATGCGCCTCCTTGGATTGCCTCACTACCACCGGGCAAAAGTGCCCCTCATCTCTCCAATCAGAAGTTATTACTAAACACAGCACCCCACCTCCCCTGAGGTCAGCGCCCCCTCCAGGCCAGCGCCCAGTGTGGCTGCACTGGTCACACTGCCCTAAAGCTGGCCCTGCCCCCTCTAGACGTTGAGCAATGTTCTGTACCTGAGCGGTAGAAGGCACCCTCTGAAAGTGCTCACAATATGTTATATGCATGGTTGTGCTGTGGGATGCAACCACTTTCTCCTTGAGCCATCCTTCTCTCCCCATTGACCTTGTCCGTCAAAACATGCCTCATGAGGGCTGAGTCTAGTGCTGGCTCTGCCACTGCTTTCTCCGACATGGACCCACATTGCACCGAAACAGCATGGAAGTGAGCAGCTCTTCCCCTCATCCACGTTCCTCCACCAAAAGCGACCCCGAGGATCGAGGTAAACACACAGGGGGGTGCTCTTGCCTCTCAGTATCCCCTTTTTGTTAATAAACATCCAAGCTTGGAACTTGGATACACTGGTGTAATCACCCCAGAGCTCCCTGCGACTGGCATTTAACCAGCCACCATGTTCTTCCCCCCATTTTCCCACCCTTGGCCCCCGCTTGATGGATCAGCACAAGACTTTTCTTTGGAAAGTTTTTTGCAGATTTGTCAAATGGTGCCAAAGTTGCTAATCACTCTGGGAACTCATAAGCATGAAACACTGAGCTCCTCCACTGTTAACTGAAGCACTGATTGGTCTCCCTTTATACTTTACACAGAGGAAAGTTATCAGTGAGAAGTTCAGGATGTGTCTCTGCCACAGCAAAAGGTCAGATAACATAAAGAAGTCAAACCCTCCCAAATGTTCTTGCAGGGTATTTGTTCACTTAGGATAGGTTTCCTGGAGCTGTTGTGTAAGGTGTCATGTACAGTCTTACACAAATGTAGCTGCAATTAGTCTCTCTTTACCCCGATCTGTGGTCTTATGAATTTCAATCCCATCCCCCTGGTCAGTAGTGCAGAGAGTCCTGAGTGCATTGAGGAAGGGGTGGCCATCCTGGATGGCAAGATAAAACAGGGAAAAAACACTGAAATTGAGGGATGAACATACATTAATGTGCATAACAGCAGCGGCGTCACTAGGGTTGGTGTCACCCAGTGCGGTAACTCATGGTGTCACCCCCTCTTCATGGTGTCACCCCCCCACGACTTACCCCATGACACCATCACATGGGGTGACACATTTCCCAAATGAGACTATTTAGTAAATAGTCTCATTTGGGAAAGGTGTCACCCCATGTGATGGTGTCACCCGGTGCGGTCTGCACCCCCGCACCCCCTAGTGACGCCACTGCATAACAGTATTCCTTTTAATGAAAACACAGGTGACTCCCTATTCTAATGAATACCAGGCCTAACATATGGTCAGTTTTTTTATTTTAGTGTAACCATGTTTTCATTGCTTTTTCCCATCTCTTTTCCATGCTCAATCTAATTTCTTTATATTCCCACCCATCAAGCCTTTAACGAACCTTCGGATTTATATCTGGCCACATTTGAATTATATGAAGTAAAGTTGCTAATCTTAGTGACCTCTCAAAATGTCTCTTTGAGAAGAAAATATTTTATCAAAAAGAAGGGGAAATATTTTATAATCAGCTGGAAGCCTCTGATGTGTTTCCATTTGATAAGTGTCCCAACCAGTGTTTTTGTGCACAGTCCTTTGAATACAGTAGCTCTTAAATACTATGTTTCAACACATACTTTGTTAGGGTACTACTACTGATGCATTCATATTTGCTGATGCCAGGTGAAACAGATATCTACAATGAACAGCTGGCACAGTCTGGTTGGACAAGCATCTGCAATGAGCAGATGTGAGTCTCTGAAGTCACAAAGGTTTAGGTTCCAGGAACCAAAGCAGAAAACATGAGTGATATTCCATGTGCCATGGGAAGCGTTCTTTTTTTCCTTTCAACAGGGGTAACCTAGGACTTTGGACCTGGAAAACTGGGTTCAAGTCTCAGCATCAGCTCAACATCCGGTGATTCTGTCATATTACCTAGTGGCACATTTACTTTAAAATCACGCAAAGTGGTGCAGCAAGATAAGTTGCTGTGCTGTGTTGTGTGAATTGGAGAGGGCTGAAAAGCACAATATCTACTAAGATATGGTACTTTTCAGCTCTCTCACTTTGATGGCACACTTGAGGCTGCCTAGCGCCAGGGTGCCTGCATTATGGTCAGGGTTGTTTTTGTGCAGGAAGGTATACTTTCCTTAACAAAAACTATCCTTAGAGGCATATTCCTCTTTCTATGTGTGCTGAAGAATGCAACACACGTGGAAAGATGAAGTAACAACTACTGGTTTTATGGTATTTAGTTTTTTTTTAAAACATTTCTATCTGTATTTATCCATATATATGTTTTGCTTATTCTGTCTGTATTTATCCATATTTATTGTGTTCTTAGGGGGATATTCACAAGAACGTGCTCTAAACATCTCCAAAAAATGTTAACGCAACTTCACACATCGCAGTCTATCGCGGGAAAATAACCCTGTGTTAACGTGGAATTCACAACACGGCGGTACCAAGCGATAGTCTCCCGAAAACGCGGACAATGTCCGCGATACAACAACCGCGACGGTGATAAAAACCCAAACCCCAACGCAAAAAAACATGCAATGGGCCAAACCGCGATGAGGAAATCAGCGATAAGCAGCACCAGGCCTGCTATACACACACGGCAGGCGGGAAAATCACTACAAAAGTAGAAATAACACACAAACACAAAATGACCAACACCGAAGCACCATGGAGGCAGCCAGAGCAGGCGCAGAGGACGAGCAAAACCCCACAAGCACCCGGGTCGACCAGCCTGGGACCTCGGGGAGAGGGAAGGGCAAGGACAAGAAGAAGAGGAAGACAAAGTTCAGTCCGCAGGAGAATAGGATCCTGGTCACGGAGGTGATGGAACACCATCAACAACTGTTCGTCACCTCCAACGTGTCATTGGACACCAAAAATGGACTATGGAGGTCCATCATGGACAAGGTGAATGCCGTCGGAGAGCACAAGAGGTCAATGGACGAGGTCAAGAGGCGATGGAGTGACATCAAGCGCAAAACCAAGGAGAAACTCGCAGGCAACCAGAAGGCAGCAATGCAGACTGGAGGTGGGTTCCCAGTGCCACAGCTGGAGCTGGATGACATGGAGGAGCTGGTGTCAACAGTCATCAGTGTGGAGACCGTGGCAGGAGTCGGGGCACCGGACACTGCTCGACATGACACAACACAACAGCAACAGGGTGAGTAACCACCAGGTACTGGGGGGACGGGGGGAGATGGCCACAATGGCACACATGCACAATCAAGCAGAGCACAGTGCACACCCACAATGACTCTGGATCATGGCCCTGATCTACAGACTGTCACAATGTACATTGCCATGCTGTCTGAATCTGAACATGTACCATGCGGCTACATACATGGGGTCACATTGTAACAAAGCATCTCCCCTTCACATTGCAGGGGCACCGTCAACACCTCCTGTAGAGCAGTCCCAGCCACTCTTCACTGATGACGAGGGGGACGCCACCAGCTTCGACACCCAAGCCCTCCAAGACACCATTTAACTCATCCGCCAATCACCTCCAGGACCAGGGCAGCCCAGCTGTATCGAGGAGACCCCACCCACTCCACAAACCACCCAGCAGGAGGCACCCACAACCCCGGCTGTCTCCCAAGACGCCCCGAACAACACATGGCCTTCCAATGCCGTGTGTTGGAGGGCCAGAGGGAGATGGCTGAGCAGGTGCGGGTGGGGTTCGACCTCATGGCTACCAAACTTGACGCCATCCATGGGTGTCTGAGTCCCATCAGGGACCACCTCCAGTCCCTAACGGACACCCACAGGCCGCTCCATGGTCTCCAACAATCCCTGGCTGACATCGCTGGAGTCATGACTCGGAGACAAGAACACCTGTCCACTCAGAGTGCCTCCAGTGATCTCAGCCGTGAGCTGGCACACATGCGGAGGCTCATGGAGGACATGGTGCGGATGGAGGTGGATAGGATGGCAGCCACTGCTGCACATCAGCAAAATGTAGCTGGGATCTACCATGCCCTGCATATCCTCATCATGGCATTGCTGCCACAAGGCGTGGCGCAGATGAATGCTGCTACTCCTACACCATCCACATCTCCGCCCCCTGGTGTGTCAGTGCCTCACAGTGCGGCAGGCATTTCCACTCCGGCACCTGATGTGTCACTGCCACACAGTGCGGCCGACAATCCACCTCCGGCCCCTGATGTGTCAGCGGCACACAGTGCCGCAGCCGGAACTGCACCACCCACAGGTGGGGCAGAGCACACATCCGAGGACGAGGACGTGGATGGGTTTGAGATCAGAAGGAGGCACTAGCATTCATGTCCGCCACCTGGCCTGTTGCTGCTTGGTGCCGCACATGGCCCCATGACCTTCCACTTTCCCCCGATACACTCTGCTGCACTCACCTTGGACCGCGACATGGACTGCCATATCCTGTTTGGTGACCAATCACACGGCGACCAGACTGCGGACTGTACCCTTCCTCTTCCGCTGTACTTGTCATTCCCCGATGGACTCTGGCTGGCCCTCCATGGGCCCATATTGTGAAGTGGGGTTGGCATGGCCCTGTACTGCTTCAGCTGCAAAACTCCACTGGATGTGTATTAAACATTCAGAAACGCACTGCTGTGTCATGTCTTTCATCATTCATGTATGAATGTGTGGATGAATGTAGGGTCAGTGATTCCCCCTAACGTCAATGATGCTCATCTAGTGGGATTCCAGTCACAGTGTGCTACATTGCCGATTGCGTTCCGGGTGCCGTAGACTCTACAACAGGGACACACGCATTAGTCACTTCCTTGTCCAGACATGGACTGAGCCACGCCCAGAGCCCCCGAGTCATTGTTGCAAGCCCTGCGCTGGTCCGGCGTACGCCAGGCCAGACCATTCCGCTTACGCTACGAGGGGGGGGCCACATAGCTACAAGTCGCAGATTTACACGCTAGTGGTCTACAGGTCACTGGTCTAGCTGTCAGCATGTCACGGCCACTCCCTGGGGGCAGGTTTGCTCACACACCACACCCATCCGGCACAGGCGTCACAAGCCATGTGACCCCGTCAATATAACTGGCCGACAACGTCACATTCCCCACTGCCGGTGGTGACTGGATGACGGACGTTCCACGATTCTCAATCATAAAGGGCCCATGAGTTGTTGCGCACAGGGTTAGTGGCACGCGGAGCCATGCGGCCATCACGGGCCTACCACCACATGGCACTGACTGGGGTTGCACAGGGTTAGTGGCACCCGAAGCCTTGCGGCCATCACGGGCCTACCACCACGTGGCGCTGACTGGGGTTGCACAGGGTTAGTGGCACCGAAATTGCTGAGCGGGTGTGCAGCCTGCAATGATGACGTGTGCACTGATGTGGTCTCTGCCATTGATGCCTCAGGACTCAGCATCATGTGTGGGACCTGCTGGGCCGCGGTGCGGGTCCGCATGATGTGGAGCATGCCATGGTGGCGGGACCTGGGCCTGGAGCTTGCACGGGCATGTGGTGTGCCCACTGGTGGACACACCATTGGCGGCAGGTGAGCAGTGGGGCCTGGGTGAGCTAGTGCGGACAGCCAGCGTTGGCCGGCAGGCGGGGGTAGGGTGCGGCTGCATGTGTGCACAGGGTCGGACAGGCGTTGTTGCTGTGTGCAGTGAGATGGACTCTGCCATGATTGACTCTGGCCTCGATTACAGATTGCAGACCTGGTGGCTTGCAGTGTATACCGGCACGTGGTTGGCAGCAGGTGAGCAGTGGTGCCTGGGTGCGCGGGGCGGCAGTGTCCCTCCTTCTCTCTCTCTCTCTCTCCCTTCCTTTCCTTCTCTCTCTCTCTCTCTCTCTCTCCTTTCCTTTCCTTCTCTCTCTCTCTCCTTTCCTTTCCTTCTCTCTCTCTCTCCCTTCCTTTCCTTCTCTCTCTCTCTCTCTCCCTTCCTTTCCTTCTCTCTCTCTCTCTCTCTGCCTTTCCTTCTCTCTATCTCTCTCTCTCCCTTCCTTCTCTCTCTGCCTTTCTTTTCATCTCTGTTTCTCTGTGTCTCGCTCCTTTGATGTGCGCATGACACACGTTCTGACTTTGTGCTTTATTTTCCAGGCTGTGACATCAAGATTGTCCCAGACGGACCCGACAGGAGTCTTCCGCATTGGTGTTTTGTGTTGTATTTCAATAAAGTTTTTGGGTGTTACTTCAATGATGAGTGACTGTTTCTCGTTCTTCTGACCACACATGTGTGTTTCTTGTTGTCATTGTGCGACATCATGTGCTTTTTGTGGCTCTTGTGCCATGCACTGTAAGTGTTTGTCCGGGGGAGGTCCGGGGGGGGGGCCTGGGAGTGGTGGCGGTGGGTGTTGTGGCCCTCATGGGTCTCCGAGCTGCATGATCATTGGCTCCATGGCATCTGTGGGTCTTCAGATGTGGCTCTGGCCTGGGCTCCCTTTCATACTGCAGGTAGTCGTCCTGCTTAACACCAGCAGAAGGCAGGTGTTAAATCCCTGCTGCTACCGCGGCTTATCGCCTGTTTTTGGTTCGCATCGCAGATCTGGCAGTTCGTTGTGAAAGTGGTGTAGTGGTGTTTTCGTGTGTTTTTGCACGGGAACGCCTACCCTGCATCTCATTAGGGTTAGTTGGTGGTGTCACCCGTGGAGGTAAATTTTGCGGCAGTTATTGCAGGAATACTGGCGTTGTCTGCAGTTTTCACCCGCTTGTGAATGGGGCGTTAAATCTATCTCCACTTTTGATGCGTTAAGGTGGCGATAACTCGGCGATAAGTCCTTGTGAATATGCCCCCAGGTGTAAAAAAAGAAGCTGCAGTGGGTATATTTCCATGTTTATTTTCCCGGTAAATGCTTACTCATGTTTGATTGTCCAATGTGTTTTGTCCGTTTACTGTACCATACAGTCATCTGAAACATTTACACTGTATAACAGCTTAAGTAGCTGTACTCCTGTAGTTATTTAAACTTCATTAGGAAATATTGTTTTTCTTTTTAACTCCCCTAACTGTCAATCTGAGCAGCTATTGACCTAGCACACATGGTTGACAGTAGTGAGAATCTTCCAGAAGAAAACCTATTGTTGCTATTTTTCCATTTAAAAAAATTAATGCAGATATCTACCTGTAAAAATTAATAAAAATGTAAAACTAGGAGCTTTAATCATTACTGATGTATTTTTAATCTTATCAGGAAACCTAGATCTATAACCTAGATCCCTATAATATTAAGAGCTACCTGCACCAGGTTGAGCCCACCCAGATGCACCATCACTCTGAGTGAGGGTTTTGATGAGAAAGCCTGCCACAAAATAAATCATGGGTAAGGTTCCCAGAAGTTTTTTTTTCTAAGCAGGGTCACAGAACTGTATGGGGACACCTCACATCGTTCTTGGCAGTTGTGAGTACCTTATCCTTTTTGATTAGCATTTTACAATAGGGAGATGATAAGGTTCCCCTGCAATTCTCCTTATTGCCTCTCTTCTTAACGGACCTGCTCTAGTTTAGCCAATGTCCACTCAATTCAGCAGAGCCATTGAGATAGTTCTCTGTGTACGCACTGGTGCACTTCTCTTTATGCAGAGTTGTGGAGTGAAAGAAGTTCATTTTTCAGGTTTCTTGTCTGTGGTAAAATCATGGCACACCTCTTTTAAATTTAATAACAACCACTTGCTTATGCTCTGTGGTGACTTCTTGCTTAATTGCTTGTAGCATAGATCCTTATTTTTTGTACAATTATAAGCAAATTTTGCCTATTGCTATGACCAAGTATATATGCTGAATTTGTTACCTGAATTACAAGGTTGCGAAACATTGTTGACATTAAAACGTTTACTTTACATTTACAGGTACCTACATATGAGTGTGACAAACATTTCTTATTCATACATGGTCCTTCAGCTTTAGAGGTGATTTAGATCATTTGATACAAATTTCATGCACATGCCCTGGTGCGCAGGCCTGGACTGCCAATCATTATCACTACTACTGTTTTATATTTTCCCATGGAAGATTTTAGAGTAGACTATGCACTCAGTAATTCACATGGTTGAGGTGGTGTTCCTCGGCTGAATCACCAGAACTCCTTCTCCTCCTCACCTGATGTCAGGACGCTTGAGCTGAGCTCTGCGGTGTTCGGCGGTTGATGGCGGCCGCTGGTTCAAGGCAGGGAGCCGCAGGAGCCAAGCTGGGACACCGCGGTGTGTGTTTCCTACACTTGAGTGAGCGCGGGCTGTGCCAGGCAGCCACCAAGGCGGGAGTGTGCAATGCTCCTTGTTTTTCCTCATTTTTGCTGAGTCCAGTTTAATGGCAATAGACCACGGAGCTCATTCCTTGGAACATAGTCTGTAGTCTGACTATGAGGTGACGGGAGAGGTGTGAGGCCCCTACACTATGCTATGGACTGGATTTGGAGGAATTGAGGCAGCATGGAGGCTTGTTTGATTGGGCCCTACATTGAAATTTTGCTGGGCATATCATCTTCAGAATTTTACCTAATACGACCCGAAGGCAGCCTGAGCAAAATAACGGTGTCTTTCTGCAGCAGTGGCAGCCAAGTTTCCCACCGGGGTGGGTAAGTGCTCACACTCTGCTTATAGCCATCACAGGGCTGGGAGGTACTACCCAGTTGGGGGTCGCTGGTGGGGCCACAGTGTTTTTCTTTTTCTCACGGTAGCGGCACTCCACAGAGGGAAATGAGCATAACATTGTCTATTATTTGGAAGCAGGCCTTTAAGCTAAATTCTTAAATAAAAAATAAAAAATACCTAAATAAGATAGAAGACTTGAAGGTGCCAAAGATGTGAGGTTACCCAAAAACCTCTAACTCTGCAACGCTTCTTGATGCAACTGTCCTAACCCAAGGATAGAAGAAACGAGTGGCGCGGGCAACAGCTTGAGCTAATCGCACTGCCTCTTCACGTAAAGACTGCACAATGTCTAGTAATATAGATGCTCAGGGTGATAGTATAAGTTCTCAGGGGTGTCACAGGGACATTGCCAGGAGGGAGATTCAGAAGTAGTAAATATAAGCTTCAACCCTGACAAGAGTCCTGACATAAGTTCACCTACTTCTAGTGAGACACCAGGTGAGAGTCCCACCGAAGCTACTGGGGGACAGGAGGTCAGAGTTACAAAGTCCAATGGTATCATGGAATATCCCTTGTTTATGAAGGTTAAAACTGGAGTGTGCCAAGGTTTGAGCGCCGGTGCAGATTTATCAGAGGTCTCAATAAGTTGCTCCACAAATTTCATCATCAGGGGGGCACTCCACTAATTTTGCAATTGGATGCCAAGTCTATGTTCAATCTAATTCTGGGGGAGTTAAGGGATCTTAAAGCTTCAGAAATTGCAGAGATATCAACCCTGCATATCAGATTTGCAAAGATAGAGGAGTCTGTGGCCCAAATACCTTAGAGACGAAAAGAAGCTGAGGCACGGATTTCACAGCTGGAGGACCAGGTTACCATAATGCAGGAAAGGGTAGCCATATTTCAGAAACAAAAGCCCTCAATGGAGTTTAAGCTAGAGGAATTGAAAAATCACTCCTGACGCACCAATCTATGCATAGTAGGGGTCCCAGAGGGACTCGAGGGTCAGAAAACGCTCCAATGGGTGGATGCCTTCATTAAAACACATGTGTTTCCAAAACATTCTGGGAATCTTACACTTACAAGAGCTCATTGTGTTCCAGCACATCAGCTTCCAAAACGGGAATTCACACATACAGTCCTTGTTAATTTTGAAGACTTCTGTGTGAAAGAATGAGTATTAACTAAAGCCATCAAGCTGAGACAGTTCAGTATGCCAGAAGTCCCTCCATGTTGCATATTTCTTAACATGTCAGCTTCAGCGGCTGAACAAAGGAAGGAATTCATAAAAAATCGTCATTTGTTCAAAGCGCAGTGCACTCAGGCAATGATTGCACAGCAATCCAAATTGAAGGTGCTGGTGAAAGGACAATTTAATTTATTTTGTGATGTTTCTGAGGCACAGGAACTGTTACAGCAGATCTCTAATAAGTCCTAGTTAAGCACACATGGTACAGCCTTAAGGTCAAGCCATAGTTATTTGACCCTGTGAGGTTGTGATTCTCCCATGGCTCGGACTACACTTTTTTGCTTTGTATTATCCTGTCAGGGGCTGAGGAGGAAGGCCGATTGATTTTGGCACTAAGTCGTTGAGCCCGTTTTCACGGAGTGTGAGCATGCCAGGTGTGAGTGGGAGGGCGATCCACTCACCGCTGCTCAAGGACGGTGGGAGGTGGCTTGGGTTGAAGGGGTTATTAAAAAGAGATCTACATTTGCGATTGTTCGTCACATGCTGCAGTTTCAGAATTCTGGAATGTTTATCTTTTATAGAGGGGGGCATGGCCATCGAGTCAATTCCCTCACTATTTTACAGGGTGTTTTGTTTGAGTGCAAGAGACATACTAGAGGTACAGCGCAGACACATAGGGGCCGATTCCGATCTCGGCCGGTAGGGCACCGAATCGGATTTGGCTTAACCGGATCCGATTCGGAGCCCTATTTCCCGACCGAGTCGTACGTGCGTCCGGGCGAGCGAGTACGATGCGTGCGTTCGCGAAATCTCCGACCGACTCGTTCGCAGGACCCGACCGCTCCGACCGACTCGCACGGGGACGACGCGCACCTCGCAATGGAGACGATCCCCGGCCGGGTAAGTACGATGCGCACCTCGACCGCTCCGACCGACTCGCGCATTCCGGCTCCAAGGAGCTGTCGGAGCCGCACTTTGGGGGTCCGTGTCGGACCCCCCTGGAAGCGTAGGCGTGCGAGTCGCACACAGGGGGGACCCATGGGTCCCCCCTACACGTGCATGTACGGTGCGACCCGCATCGACGCAAACACGCTGTAGGGGCGCCCTTGTTCGCGTCGTGCCCATTGAGTCAATGGGAGCCCGTGTATGCGTCGTACGACTGGCTCCCATTGACTTCAATGGGAGTCTGACCGAGTCGAGTCCGATAGCATACGTGCGCATCGTACTCGTTCGGTCGGACTGCTAGGGTCCGATTCGGTCGGAAATCTCTCCGGGTCCGGCTCGGTCGGGGAGATTTCCGGCCTGAATCAGAATCGGCCCCTTAGTTGGAATAATTCAGACTCCATTATTTACGTGGGGATCATTGACAGTCTATTCGTTTTATCCAGATATGGATATGCTCAAATAGGAAAGAAAAGATGCCAACGAAGAATATCTTGAAGGTTGTCTTGTTTAATGTCAATGGCCTTAATAATAAGAAAAAACTTAGGGCAATAAAGGCCTGGAGTTTAGCTGAGAACCCATCTGTGATTTAAGTCTATGAAACTCATTTACTAGTTGAAAAATTGTCGGAATTCTCTATGTTTAAAACCTGGGCAGCATATACAGGCTTCTCTTCCTCCCAGGCGGCACATCGAGCCACCGCGATCTTTTTAGGCAAAAGGCCGGGAGCCACAGTGGTCAATCTTTCTAGCGATAGAAATGGTCAGTGGTACTGAGTGAGCTGCTTGGTGGGGTTTGTAAGTTTTTATGCCACAGTCTGAGATAATGTTTTGCTCTATAAGGAGTTATTCCAGTCACTATAAAAAATTCCTGGCAAAATGATTATTGGAGGGGATTACAATTTCTTGCAAAATCTGAAAATTGACTCCACTGTTAATCTAAAGTTGCAGCTAAAACCAAAAACTCTGAAAGCTGTGTGAAACTATCAGAAGATTCTAGGATAAATTGACCCTTGGAGGGAGGCCTTTCCTACAAAAATCGTATATACTTATCTTTCAGGAAGATTTCGTAGCTTTTACCGTATAGATTTTTTCCTAATTACAAAGGCCTTGGTTATTAACTTTCAACGAATCTTACCCAATCGTTTTTGGGACCATGCAATGATTGTTTTGGAGTTTGAGATGGGGAAAGCCTTGGTTCACCCCAGATGGTGGGTTCTTAATAAACAGTACTTACAAGAGGAAGGCTGGGTGCAATTATGTAAAAGCGAGATATCGGAGTTCATGGCAATAAATCATGGGACCGCCTCTCCTAGCATTTTATGGGACGCCTTAATGGCATACATCAGAGGGCTGGGGATAGGCAAAGTTGAGGAAAACATTAAAAGGGTTAAATTACAAAAACAAACTCTAGAAAGAAATGTCCAGCAAAGCTGTGAATGCTTTCTAAGAAATTAATCTCGGTTAAATTACAGAAAATTGGATAAAGCTAAACAGGCGCTGAGCACGGCATATTATGTAAAATGCGAAGTTTTAAACCACGCCTACACGCAAGCTAGTGGCCAATAATCAGATTGATAGCCTGAAATGCCCCACCACTGGCACTAGCTCTAAGGATTTTGAAAGGGTAGGGGAAATTATGTTAGACCATTATATACAGATTAATACAAAATATCAATTAGTGGACAAAGAATCACTAGATACATTTTTAGCGAAACATAATATTCCAACCCTGAAGTTGAAGGGGCAAATATTGCGGGCCCCTTTTCTAAAGAAGAACTGGTTGAGGTTATTAAGAATCTCCCAAATTGTAGGCCTGTGGCCCTGACCGATTTTCTGTGGAATTTTTTAAAACCTTTGTAGATGTCCTAGTGGAAGATCTTTTGTTGGTCGCCAATACAATGCTAGAAGGCGGGCCTATACCTGCATCATTTTATAAAGGGAATATAGAGAGCTTTTTAAAAAAAAGTGGAAAGATGAGGAGGATCTAAATCCATACCGTGCAATCACATTATTAAATATCGATTAAAAAAATATCACAAAACTGTTAGCTAATAGGTTTAACTTAATAGCATCTAAGTTAATCCATCCAGATCAGAATGGTTTAATTGCTCAGAGGCAGCTTGTGACAAATAAGCATTAGATTATTTTACGACTAACGATACATCTGCCTTAGTGCTTCTGATGGATGCAGAAAAAGCATTCGACCTCGTGGTCTGGGAAACACTCTTTTGTATTTTGTCCAGATTCGGTATCTCACCCCAGATCACTGGGTTGGTTCAAAGGATGTATTGTAAAGCAGAAGCCAACATCATTGTAAACGCAGTAGAGGTGGGGAAAATACTGGTTTTGTACCGAACCGACAGGGGCGCCCATTATCCCTTATTTTATGTGCCTTTTTCATTGAACCGTTGGCAATAGCAATCAGAGAAAATATCAATATCCACCCACCTCTGCCACAGATGGGGAAGATAAAACTTTGCGCCAGCAATATTATGTTAATCCTCATAAGTAGTAAAGAGGCCCAGGATAAGAAGAAAACCGAAATAATATTGTGTGGATGCAACCCAGGGTTCTTGCATCCCGATATAGCCTCATGTGTGAATCCATTCCCGAAAAGATATCTGGATATTATATATTCATCACGGATCGAGGACCTGTATGATCTCAATTTTTCCCCACTTCTATTAAAAGTACAAGACTTATTCTCTCACTGAAACTCTCTCCCTTTAACCATTCTGGGGCGGGTCGCCTTGATAAAAATGTATATTCTCCCGTTGTTAAATCTTTTGTTTTCGGCCATCCCATGTGTCTTAACTACATCTATGTTTACATCTTATATCTGAAAGTTAAAAATAAGTTTTCCCTTTGATGGGGATTTTTTAAGATGAATTAGACCAAATGTCCGACCACATTCACACTAGGCACACTCTATCTTTCATTCAAGATGTTTAAAGCACTTATATTCACACAAGTGGATATGCATGTATAAAAAACATTTCCCTTTAATTAATACAAGAAATATACAAATATTATCCTTCCATGGACAATTTCATAAAAACTTTAAAAACAGCAAATTCTCAATTAAAATATTTTTGTAATAGCTAAACACAAAAAAAAAGGAGAAATCATATAGACAATTACATTTGTCATGTACATGTTAATCTGGACATATTATAGACAGCACAAAGCATCGGTATACATTCCCTGTCTCAGAGTAGTTACCGTCTTAACCAAATTTAACACCAATAAACACTGGGCGTCGACGCGTTTCGGTGGTATATAGACAATAGGACCACCTTCTTCAGGACTGAGCTTTTTTTTCCTCCTTATACAACGAAACTTCTATTGATTAAGACTTCAGCCGGTGCAACTGCACTCAGGTAGTGGAGTCTCTAGATCACAGGGAGAACATCGGTGTTGCTCCACACGAAACTTTCATCATAGGTTGGTAATGAAAAGGATGATCTCTTTGTAGCGTTAGATATCACGGGTATTTAGGAGAATATAATTTCTCTCATCACTGTTTAGTGATTTTTGTCCCCTGTGACTTCTGACTTCTGTTTTATTTACGGAGCACGACGAGAGCTGACACCTGGAGAAGCCAAGCCCGTGAGATTAAAAAGCTACGGATACGTGATCCGGGTGTCAGAAGTCACAGGGGACAAAAAGACCCATAATATACTAGTTACGAGTAACTGAGATATGTTCCGGTTGCGGTCCTAACTACATGCTAATAAAAGTCTCCGTCAAAAATCACTAAACAGTGATGAGAGAAATTATATTCTCCTAAATACCTGTGATATCTAACGCTACAAAGAGATCATCCTTTTCATTACCAACCTATGATGAAAGTTTCGTGTGGAGCAACACCGATGTTCTCCCTGTGATCTAGAGACTCCACTACCTGAGTGCAGTTGCACCGGCTGAAGTCTTAATCGATAGAAGTTTCGTTGTATAAGGAGGAAAAAAAAGCTTGGTCCTGAAGAAGGTGGTCCTATTGTCTATATACCACCGAAACGCGTCGACGCCCAGTGTTTATTGGTGTTAAATTTGGTTAAGACAGTAACTACTCTGAGACAGGGAATGTATACCGATGCTTTGTGCTGTCTATAATATGTCCAGATTAACATGTACATGACAAATGTAATTGTCTATATGATTTCTCCTTTTTTTGTGTGTTTAGCTATTACAAAAATATTTTTATTGAGATTTTGCTGTTTTTAAAGTTTTTATGAAATTGTCCATGGAAGGATAATATTTGTATATTTCTTGTATTAATTAAAGGAAATGTTTTTTATACATGCATATCCACTTGTGTGAATATAAGTGCTTTAAACATCCTGAATGAAAGATAGAGTGTGCCTAGTGTGAATGTGGTCGGACATTTGGTCTAATTCATCTTAAAAATCCCCACCAAAGGGAAAACTTATTTTTAACTTTCACGTTACTGGGAGCTCCATCCCTTTGGATTCTAGAGCCCCTCTCCTTGGTTTCAAGGTACATCTTATATCTGGCAAAAACAAATCAGCAGAATAGCACTAAGCACTTTCTATGAAGGGTTGGAAAAAGGTGGGCTGGCACTCCCCAATTTTAGAAATTGTTATTTTGCTTATTTTGCACAGTACATGTCTAGGTTTAAAGCAAAACTCCACGTGGGATTATTTGTGAACTATTTTATGCAGTTGATTTGTACAGAATATCATATAAGTAATCTGCTAAATATTGCGAAATCTCCTACAAAAGTTTGGTACAAGAGTTTGCATTGATTTCTTTGGAAACGTAGGGATCTTTTTAGGAGATATGCTATTTGCTATATTAATCCTGCAACACCCCTGTCAGAACTCACCATGGATCCAGGTACTTATTTGGCACCTGAAATTGTCCAGAAATAGGCAAAAGTAGGGTTTAGGAATCTTATCAGATTTCCTTCTGGCAGGGAGATGGCTTAATAGTGAGGACATTTATGAGTTAATACAACATGATTTTCTGCTCCTGGGTTCTTATAGAATATTGTATAAACTATTTAGCAATCTGGACTTGTGCTAGGTAAATTGTAGTAAAAATATAGTTCTCGCACTATTCGGAAACTATGAATATAAAAGTCATGGGGAATGGAAAAGTATGCTCGCTTCTATAAAAAGTCCGGAACTCACCCAAAGAGTAATCAGAAAACGGAAAAAATGACAGGATGGAATTAACAACTAAGATGTGTGATGAAGTCAATAAACTACATTTTAGTGTGTTAAGAGGAGCCCATTGGCATTGGATGTTATTTTTCAGTAAATGGCTCCTTTATAGAACCCTGCAGTTTCTTCAGCAAGTAAACCCTAACCTGCTGAGCCACTGTTTTCGTTGCTTTGACGGGTCTTTTGCCAACTGGACACATATAATTGGTCAGTGTTCTTTTGTCCAGGGATTCTGGAATTACATTTTTTAGTATTTGGAGACCGCCGAATGGCAAGTTAAATTAGCCTCCAGTACCAGGTTGAAAGTTTTAGGGTATGACCCTTCCCTTGGCCTGAGTAATAAATGGACAAAATTATTATATGTTGCTATGGCTGTGGCCAGATCACTCTTGCTTCAAAAGTGTCAGGCACGGCAGGTTCCAATAATAAGGGATTGGTCGCAAAAAATGAAGCAAGTTAGAAAGAATGGACAGTTATATGCAATGCAAAATGCGGGCACCAAGAAATTTGATAAAATATGGGGGCAGCTGTTTGAGTGAAAACAGGGGTGTGAGCAGATGAGCGGATCATTCTATTGCTTTTCTTTTGCATATTCAGTTTTAGATGTATGATATGTACTTATAATTGCTTATTCAGGATGCCGCTTGGGCTATTTATCCTGTGCTTTTATCTGATGTGGAGTTTTTAGCTAGTATTTTTCTCTTAACTGATATTTGATGTATTTAAACATGTAATATGCATTTATTGTTGTTTGAAGCATAAACGATGTTTATCAACTTATATGATGTCATGGTATATAATATTTTGGATCTCAATAAAAATATTTTTAAAAATAATAAAATATTTCACATGGTAAATTTGTAAACCATAAAATAATTTGTGAAGTAGCTGTCACAATGAGCAGAGAAAATCAATGAATATATTAAACGTATATCAACTACAGGATCTTTCCATTTGAATTTATATATAAATCTGTTCTTCTCTTTCTGTATACCATGTAAAAGTGAGTCTGCATTAGAGTTTTACACCCCTTTATATCTCTTTTCCTAGATCTGAGTGTCCTAATTGAATAGATGTACTACATCAGTATAAGAGCATGTACAATGAAGAAAAATGGATAGACTGTTTTAGGATGCTCCATACATACGGGAGTGAGACTGGGTACCTGAACGACCACCTGTGCCTTCCTTTTCAGGTTTCCTCCATAGCATCTTAGCTTGATCTAAGACATTTCAGACTTGTATAATGAGATTGGAATCTCCCTTGTGTTGTTTACATATTTCCATGACAGCCTTTTCCATTGCACCAAAGAGCTTATCCCTGAACACAGTTACTAATTCAGCATGCCCCTTGCCCTCATTATACTCCTTCTCCATGATACAATCATGTTCAGAGAGTTCACCACTTAGTGGGTTGAGGTGTTGAATTTCTAGATATTCTTTTGTGTTATGCCCCATGAACCCATATGCCCTCATAACAGATGCAGCAGCAGGTTATTGCAACACTCTGGGATCTTGTAAAATGGAGCCAACCTATCTGTCCCCATTTATTGCGTTGGTATGAATGCAATTGTGGAATACTCTAAATGTTTTGTGGTCCACAACATTCCTTTGGTCTGTCCCTGCTCCAATTGATGGCTCCTGTTCAGCAAAGGAAAGGAGTTTCCCAATAATGCCCTCTGCAACTGTGAGGTATAGATGCCCTCATGTGGCACACAGTGACTATGCCACTAATGCCTTCGTTCACAGTTTGACCTTTATTATTGAATATTGACTGCAGGCTCCTTTGCCAATTATTTACCATTTCAGAATTATAGGCCGTTTCTTGAAATGCCCTTAATACTAGCTGTTCATGTGCAGTGTAATATTTGAAGCGTCTACATGCCATGCACCTGTCGTCCTTCATCTTATCTGTTTCTTCAAACCATTCTATTTATTTCTATCAATAGGTCCTGGTGTATCGGCTGAATTGAATATACTGGTGTCTGTCTTAAAGCCCTCCCACAGTATTCCTTTTCTTTCTTGAGCTTTCATCGTTTGCTCTCTCTTCCCTATGTTTGTGACACCCTCTGTGTTTAGTAAGGTTTTGTGCTGTGTTGTGCTATTGTGTCCGTAATTCCTTTTTATGTGCACCTTATTTTGGCATAGTCCAATCTGAGAAGATTATTTCAATCGGCATATATGCATTTGCAGAATCAATCGAGGGAAGGGGAGAGAAAAGTATGAAGGGGTTCACTCAGTGTTTTACTACAATACCAGAAACTCAAAGGGGAGTGAAATCACACCATTCTAGAAACCAGAGTTTCTTAAAGAATGTTCTTGGAGACACTCATCCACTAGTTTCTATCAGTGGTATGCATGTTATGCACTGATGTACTTGTAGCGGATCATATCATCATTGGCTCTACTACCTGGGCATTGGGTAGTCCAGGTAGGTATGGCTTCCACCAGGAGGAAGAGTTTCTACGTGTAGAAATATGGTGGGATCTGCAAGGGTAGTTAAAATGACCTCCTATCCCAAAAAGAGTGCCTCTTTAATAAAACAGCGATGGGGGTAAGATTAAAAAAACATTGGATGTACTCAGGATAGGTTATCGATCCTTCACATCTCACAACGCCGTCTACATGTTTCACCCATCTTCCGCCTAAGTAGGTTGGTAGGCTTTCTTCAGGACCTATGGTTATCAGATCCCAATATCTTCTGGAACCATACAAACTTAATAGTAAGTACATTTGCTTACAAACTTTGGAGAATTAGTATGCCATACCCTGGGGAGATAAAAGAGAAAACAATTGCGAAAAGAAAGGTACATATATCATCAACACAAGTAATCTCTATAAACTAGTCCTGATGTGAAATGCACACTTTTGTGTGCCAGAGTTCATGAAAAGAAGGGGAAACGATTGTTACCTGCATTTGTGTACACATAACCATTTGTATGTGTCATGCACATCAACCATGTAGTGAGGGATGTCGGAGACATAGTAATTTGCAACATCAAAAACTGCTTTTGATTATCATTATGGACAATTATTTAATCCTAACGCCACTTAAGTTCATAAACACTACAGTGTTCCCCAATTGTTCCTGAGTACTTAAAACTATTAGAGTTGTGGTCTGTAAGGAATTCATTGTTATGTCACCTATTTTTCCTTCTTATTCCCACCACCAAGTGGGGCTTTCCATTAAATTGTACAAGACTGTAGACTGCATTTATTCATAGTTGCTCACTACTCCTGCTCTATCTCTAGTCCTAGGCTACTTTTTATGCGTTTGCCCCATGGACCCTTCCACCATTCTGTTCATTATGTCTAAATCTATCACATTCACCATCATTTACCATTATGTGAGGCCATGCATTTGTATCTTCTACTAGCATATTTGGAATATATTTACAGTCTCCAAAAAAGTATATAAAAGCAACTGTTTCATTGGACAAATCAGTAAATGCAAACGTGGAGTAGGGGTCTGTAAAGACTTCCCCAAATAACATAGTTAGTCCTTGTTTTTTGAATTTCATAAATCCAACATATTGAACTACATAGCGAATGGCAAGTACGTTTTACATACAGAAATACATGTTCACCATCATTTGTTTTAAGCAGAGAAAGGGAAAATATCCAGATGTGTTGGTGTTCCTTTCTTCTCATACGTAGTGCTAAGCGTCATCTAAAAATCAAACACAGGCATCAAAACACATTTCTCTTTTTTCACTATATATGCAGGTAAAATTGCCTATGTACACATTCAATTGCATCATTCATGGAAAGTCTTCAGCTTGTTTTTAAGTCATTTCATCAGTGCTTGTGTCACTATTTTTCTAACATAGTCAGGAATGCTGTCCCAGCAGACCATAGAGGTAGCACACTGATCAATTTTTGTATGTTTCTTCTTTTGAAAGTTTTAACTTCCCAATGTGGATCTAATGTTTCTGGTCCACTTGAGAGATACGCACGTGATACACAGCAGGGTTCAATTTGACTGTGATGACATATGCCTTTAAGCTGGAAAACTGGAAAAGGGATATATACTTATCAGAATGATTGATCATAACTTTATTGTCAATAAACATCTTTCTAATACCTGAATGGATGTTATATTGAAGCTTCATCTCCTCCTTAAGTTGTTGGCCTGCAGAAACCATCGCTTATGTACTAATGTGTCAGTCATTTCCTGTATAATTGTCTTAGGCACTTTTTCCCATTCTTTTGGAGGACCTTGGTCTGAGGACATAACAAAATTAGACCACTCTTGCATTGGCCTCCCAAAAATGCATGGTAGGGGTTGGTGTTTACTCCTAGGTGGTTTTATGCACTTTATGCCTGAAATACATATGGCAAATGCTCATCCCAAGCACCTCATTTCACGTCTAGCATTTTTCTCACCCGTCTCTTCAATTCTGCATTCAGTCCTTCCACATTTCATGCACTTTGGTGTCTCTAGGGAATGTGGAATCTCTCATGAGTGCCCAAGTGCTGGGACATTTGTCTGTTCACATTAGCTACAAAGTGTGGATCATTATCTGATGAGATAGAACTTGGAAGACCAAAGAGAAAAAATATATCACACAGCAAAATTGTGCATGTTGTGAGTGCTGTGGTATTCCTTGTAGGATAGAATACTAGCCATCGTGAAAAAGAGTCTGTTACCACTGGAATATATTTATTCCCTGTCTTTGTCCCAGGGGAGACGTTAGACAAAGTCTATGTAGATTGCGCCCTATAGTCCTGATAGAAAGGATTTACCCAAAGCTCTTCTCTCTTTAGTTTGAATTTTTTTTTCTATTGAGGGTATTTCATAGTTTCAAAAATCTTTTTTTTTCTATTTGCTCAATCCTAGAAAAGATTCACCTGGTGTAGGTAAGAAGAACACAGGTGTTGTCACATTCACATTTTGCAATTTGAAAGCACAGTTATCTTGGCTACCCTGATTACTTTTTCTGTCTGTGAAACAACACAGTGCTTGGCACTTGAATACTAAAGAGGTAAGCAAACTTGAATTACAACGTCACTTTTTACATTTAAAAAATAACTTTCAGCTTTCTAGTGATGGACTCAAAATGTGCTTGATACTGCAGTACTTAGGGCTGCAGATGAAGAAGTTGTGCCTATCACCTATCTTTTGATAGACAAGACTGGAATGTTGTGTTCACCAAATTTATTGTTATAAGCTCCAAAGTGTGCCTATCAATGCTGTATTTTAAAATAGTTAACAAATATCACATTTATTGTGAGAGCCTCAAAAGTGAGCCTATTGCTGCTGTAAATGTAACACACATCTGCCAAAGTTTACAAATAAAGCCATAAGTCTCGACTTAATAATAAAACTATTCTTCCCAACAGGGAACCAGGTGTGCCTATGACTGATGTTGCATGCATTCAAGTGTTCCACCCTGCAACTTCCACCAAAACTGCAAGCACCTGCTTCATGCTAACACAGGATCCATTATGTCATATTGAAACCATCCCAAATATCGAGGATGGCTGCTATTACGTTGCTTATGCTTCATTTCCTAATGTTGGTTATTCTCACTTTGAGGGTAACCCAATGCTGTTGCAACCCTCCAAGATGTCTGCCATGATGCTGCCTGATCCTCTTTTAACATTTGGTTTGGCTTGCAAGTGAAAGGCGTAATGCATTATTGCAATTGCGCTCGTGCTTTCAGCCAAAATGCCTTCAATCCAAGATCTTTTCCCCAAAATCTGCTGCACTGACTCTCCGCTACACCGTTCATCCACCAGATGAGTCTTAGTTTCAGGTGTCTGTTTAAACCTTTGAGGCTATCAACTTGCTCTTGGCTTGATCCACAATTAGTGCACCCCTGATGCATGTTGAGGTGCCTCTGCTTCCTATGTAGCTCATCGCCTAATTGTGGTGTGGAAGTACATCAAAAAACACAGCAAAGCAGTGTTGTTGTGAACAGCTGCAGCCCGTGCAGATAAGAGCGATGGGGCTGGGAGGGGGGGATTTCCACAGACGACGAGGGTAAATTAATTATTTATTTAATTTTCCCTCGTCCTCTGTCAAAATACCCCCCCCCCCACCCGGCCCCACCGCTCTTACCTGCACGGGCCGCGGCTGGTTGTGAGCACCCTTTATTTAGGCACCTCATGCAAGCCACCTTCTGCATAAACTGCCTCTGGCACCTCAAATACAAACATTCCACTACTTCTCAGAACAGTCTATAACTTCATGAACCAACTCAACTAAGAAGGAAACTAATAACAGATAACCACACACTATCTATGTGTGCTAACTGTACACAAAAATGCCCTGAATACTCCCTTTTAGATGATTAAGGCCATCACCACAAAGGTATTTGAGAGAGTGTGTGAAGTAGTACAACATGAGTACTCATTTATGTACTTATGAATGCCTTTGTGAATTGGCCCCCTTTTATCAATGATGATGGGTGATGCATCTGGTGCCTTTTGAATCAAGAGAAAACGGTACTAGTTCGGTCAGCATCAGGCCAGACTGTAAGTAGTCCCAGATTTGCATGTCATCGATTGCACAAATGGCTGCTACTCTGATGTAAAATTCTCAGTATCATCAGGATCATAGACTCTTATAACATCCAACAGCCATCCAACATCTGAGAGTTATTTGTATTTTTATAGTGCCATAGGGTATCTATGGTATTTCACAGCATTACTGCTGTATTTAAATTTGTGGCTATTCAGTTACTCTTATTCCTATGGAGCTGATAAATATTCAGTATTGTAAATAATAATGGAAAACATGTAATACTAGAAAGGAATTGGTGGAGTATGAACTACAGCCTAGTAGGACATGTATCCTATTTTTTTGTTTCAAAGTATGTGTTACTTAAAAAAATAGATTTTGTGTGTGCCCAGCAGTGTCAAATATAGTACAAATAGAAAAAACTGTACACAGTTACAAAAAGTTATAAAGATGAAATGCAATTTGTTCACATCTTTTTGGTCTAAAGAGTTTCAAAGATTTATCAATGTGTACATAAATATATTGTGACGGAATACCACACATGGAGTGCCAATGTGTTATAAAAGTTACAACTGAATATGTCTGATTATATACTGGTACCCCATTCTCCACGAATACAATATATAAATAATGGAATGGATTGCAATTGCCAATTTTATTCCAGGGCTGTGTATTAATAGAAGTTATCAACATTGGCTTTGGGGTGGACAAACTTTGACAGTGTAGGCTCGCAGACTTATAGTTCTTCCACGGTAAGGATATACACCAGCCTATTCCACTCATGAACACAACACATTGTAACATTTCAATCAAAAACATATGGGATATCCAGGTACTACTGTCCTTGGAACAAACACAGGACACCACTTCTTCAGTTTCACAAATCATGGAAGATTTGAGTATCAGTCACAATTTGGATATTGACTGTGGTCTTAAGACCAAGCCAAGTTCACACCATGCCTTGCACCGGACAATGTGATAAACATCTTCTATCAGGTAGTCACACAGGAATAATACAAGCAGGAAGACACACACACACACGGGGCCACATGTATGATCATTTCATTTTGCGACTCGCAAATTGCGATTTTAAGCAACTTGCAATTTGCGAGTCGCAAAATGAAATGTACTAATGTGTCTGAGAAACATTAGTGATTTCCAATGGGGTCGCAAATGACCTGACTCATCAATATTCATGAGTAAAGTTGTAATTTGCGACCCATTGGGAATGGGCCAGAACACAGGTATGGTGGCCTGCCTGGGAGATTTCTTTTAATTTTTTAAGGGCAGGCAGTGTTCCGCGGCACCACTGCCAGCTCTTAAAAAATATTTTCGCCACCATTCACAAAGGGAAAGGGGTCCCTTGGGGACCCTTCCAGTTTGCGAATGGGCTTCCATGAAAATGGATATGGTGGTAAAATGTGACTGTTTTGCGACCGGTCATACATGCCTCTGCAAGCCACTATTAGGAAAGGAATGCCCCTTCCTAATACCGCAAAGCCATTTTGCGATTCAGTAATAGGTTACAGTATTGCAAAATTGTATTTTGTACATAGGAAAATGCCTTTTCGCATTCGCAAATGGCCTGATTCTGCAAATCGGCCCATTTGCGAAAACAAAAATGGTTCGTACATGTGGCCCAAAGTCACAAACACATACGACACAACATTACCAGGGAAGAGAAATAAGCTTTTTACTCTCTCTCTATGACATCTAATACTGTTATCAAGGAAGCCGATAAAGGCGGGAATGTCCTAGTTATGAACAAGGTTGACTACAATAAGGAAATAGACTGACAATTGTCAGATGTCACAGCATATCAGAAACTTGCACATAACCCACTGAGTGACACAAACACGATCATCGAACACAGACTCAAACATTGGAAGAAGCTATGTCTGATTTCAGAAGTAGAGTACCGATACAAATACAACCCTACAGCAAGGGCACCTTGCATATACATCTTACCCAAAATACACAAGCAGGAGGACTTCCCACCGGGTAGGCCTATTATGTCAGGCATTGCCTCACCAACTGAGAGACTATCCGAATACATCTATCTGTATTTACAACCATTTGTATGCAATCTTCCTTCTTACATCAGAGACACCAAGGACCTTCTCAGTAAAGTATCAGACTTTGAATGGACGGAAGGGACTATGCTCGTCACAATAGATGTTTGCCCAGTGTACACAAGCATTCCTAATGATCAAGACATCTCAGCTGTCCAACAATTTCTGGACTCCCGGGATTTCAACCTGTTTGAGCACGCTGAAATGCTGTTGGACTTCATTAAGGTTGTTTCAGAGAACAATGTGAATGTACATAATGGGGAGTGATATTGGCAAATACAGGGTGTAGCAACGGAGGTCAAATCTTCTCTTTCTTTTGCAAACTTGAAAATGGGATTATTTGAGAAACTGCATATCTGGACCGCATATCCCACCAAACTCATGGAACACATTATCTATTGGGGGAGGTACATGGATGATGTGCTTATGTGTTGGTCAGGTGATAAGGATGTACTAAATCTTTTCTTACAACACCAGAATACCAACACCTACAACATTATGTTCACTTACCAATATAGTACGCACATAATTGACTTCCTTGATGTCACTCTGTATGTGGAGGGCCAATACATAGGTTCTGAGCTATTCAGTAAACTGACTGCATGCAATGCTGTGTTACATGCAGCAAGCTCACACCCGCCATCACAGATAAAAGCGATAACATGTGGGGAGATGGTCAGAATCAGATGAAATTGCAGCAATGACTCCCAGTTTCTATTAGAACTTCAGAGAATAGAGATTAGATTTAAGACCAGGGGGTATCCAAATGAGACTCTGAGTGCTCTGAGTGCTCAGTGATCAGCCAGGAGCAAGATCATGAAGACTAAGTGGAATGACTTGCTCACTAACTCTAAAGCTAGAAAGAACAAGAGACACAAGAGGCTCACATTTATCACTCCATATAATGCACCGAGCTCAGATGTATGCAAAATCCTAAATCCTTAATAGACTCTGGCACTTTTTATTAATGCAAAAGACACACAATTGATGGATGGAATGCAGAACAAATCAAAACATTCACCCGCAGTAAAGAGAATGGGTTAAATCCATCGTTCTTTTGCTCACCATGCCACCCCAGTTTAGACCTGGCTATATGAAAATCATCATCTGTGTGTCTTTTGCTTTCTCGCCCTAAGTGCGCCGGGTATGCCCAGATGTATGTCCCGGGCTCACTGTGCCACTGGATTCAAGCTAGCCTGGCTGATGAGGGGTGATGCCCCGAAACTGGTCCCAGGATGCTTGTTTCCGGTCCAGGGAGGACCTGGCTTGGCAGTTCGGTCTGGACTGTTCCCATGAGGCACAGGGTCAAGACTGATTTGCATATGGCTGGGTCTAAACTGGGGTGGCATGTTGAGCAAAAGAACAATGGATTTAACCCAGATCTATTGACTGGGGGTGAATGTTTGATTTTGTCTGCATTCCGTCCATCATCTGTGTGTCTTTTGCTTTCTCACCTTAAGAGCGCCGGGTATGCCCAGACGTGGGTCCCGGGCTCACTGTGCCACTGGATTCAAGCTAGCTTGGCTGATATAGGGTGATGCCCCGAAACCGGTCCCAGGATGCTTATTTCTGGTTCTGGGAGGACCTGGCTTGGCAGTTCGGTCTGGACTGTTCCCATGAGGCACAGGGTCAAGTCTGATTTGCATATGGCTGGGTCTAAACTGGGGTGGCATGGTTAGCAAAAGAACAATGGATTTAACCCAAATCTATTGACTAGGGGTGAATGTTTGATTTGGCCTGCATTCCGTCCATCATCTGTGTGTCTTTAATTTTTTATTAATGGACGACAACCTAAGAGGAGCGATCTCAGAGGGAGGACACTCAGGAGTCACTGTGCCCCAGTTACCTGACACCTCCCATCCAGAGATCTTGGTTGCCTTACCCCCCAAAGGTTTCCATAAATGTGGGCTGTGTACTGTCTGTCGATTCGCTAAAGACAAGACTGTGACTTTCAATACAACACTAACAGATTGCACAGAATTACAAAATTCATGAATTGCAACAGTAGATATTCCTTTCCAGAGATAAAACCGGCTGTTGTAATTTTAAGCATGACTTTATTAATAGGTGTATCACGGCCTCCATTGCCACGCTGTTACTTTTGAGGGACTAGGCGTGCACTCCTCACTGTGTTTGGAGGCGAACTCTATGCTTGTGGTAAGACGGATTCTGTATTTTGCTGCTGGCACTGTAACACGCAATTACATTAGTTTTCAGAGATAAAAGGGGCTGTTGTAATCCTAAGCTTGACTTTCTTTGTTGGCTTATTACGGCCTCCATTTTCATACTGTTACTTTCCAACGTCACTACGCTTAAGGTAGGGCCCCCGTAATTTTCACACTGTACTATATTTGTTATGTTACAATGTGGTCACTGTTTACATATATATATATACCACTCTTAACTGGGTCTTGCATCATTGTATTCCAGACTTAACGCATTTGGGGGTAATTGGAACAGAAATTCGGCATGTACACCAGATAATGGGGTGGTGGCGAGTTTATTCTATGTGAATAATTTTTACTGATGCACAAGGTGAGGAAATGTTTAGAGTGTTCTATTATTGATACAGTTAGCATACCTGTTCTGGTTGAACACGAGAACATTTACTCCTATGACTGGCAGAGTGGTGATTTTGCGCACTTGTACCCTTCCTTGATGGGCTATTAGTTGTTTTTCCGCAGACTATTGTTTTTCACTTTGGAAATGAGTGCCTTATGGTCTTCTTGATGTACACCGATTTACAGTTATTCAATCACTTCACATATAAATAACACAAGATGGTTTGGTCATATCTCGGGGATACACCCAGGTTCTCAGCTTTGACAATCACATGTGGCACTTTGGCTTTTGGGATCCTTTCACACGTTTCTTGGAGCAATATCACAGGCACTCGGTTTACACTGGCACCTTGCTACAATCCTCACAACGCACATTGCTGACACAGTGTGAGTTTCTTGCATGCTCTTACTTTCAGACAGGCCTTTGAGAGGATTTCTATTTCGTATACATGTCTTTTATTGGTCCTCTGTCACGGGTGGACAATATTTCTTTGGCCTTTCGACTTTATTACTCCTCTATAGAGAATATCTTAGTTCCTCTTAGTTGTCATCCAAACTCACAGTAACACAAGCCTTTTTATGTATACCATTTACATCCTTGAAAAAGTCTTGTAGATGAAACACATGTTGGCTGCCATTTCGTTCATATGTTGTAACATAATACGAAGATTTGGAGAAATAACATGAAGAATAAAAAACCTCTGTTCACTTCTAATACATTGTTTGAATTATTATATATCAGAATTTTCTAGACTCAATTCTGTGCTTTGCTACTCTTTATTTATAAGTTCACCATGCTGGGAGTCTGCTCCAGAACGGGCAATTCACCCTTGGTGGCAGGGTGACTGTACCAGGAGTGCACCACTACAGGGAGCGGTTCTGGAGCAACGGAATATGACATCCCCTCACTTTGACTACTCTTGGATGTGGGAACTTCATAGCATAGCCATCTTCTTTCATTTGCTGGATCGCAGACTTATCCACCTAGAGTAACACACATCAGTTCTTACAAATTAAGTTCATGAGTATACACAGATGATTGAAAGTAAACAAAAGCCATTTTGTCAGCACTGTTATAAATCTGAAAACAGACAGTCACATTTTAACAATGAAACCAGGGATCTGTTTTTATATTAACATTTATTAGTTTTTCTTGTTGAGCACAATCAGTGTTTAGGTATATTAGAAACTGAACAAAATGACATATCATTGATACAGCTGTGTAAAACTGTCTTTTCTATTTTACAAAAAAATATTAATATTTTTTCCAGAGTAGTGCAGGTGATATCAAAAACTTCTTACATGAAAAAACATTGGAGAATTTCAGATTGCAGTAAAAGCAAAGTGACAGAAAATCACTGGTCATAATGGGTACCAAGCATCATCATCAACAATTATCAATAAAATATTCTATATCTCTCAACCTTTTGAGTGTATCATGTTGGTAGGCTAGCCCTTTATGTATCCTTCCTGAAAATATTATTATGTTAAACTTTAGGATTGTAAAAACAGAAGCGAATACACTTTGAACTCCACCCTGCCACAAAATGACCACCTAACCCAAATGAGAAATAGTACAAAATGAGTTTGCCTTCATACTTCATGCAGTGACAGTAAAAACAGACCTCATGGTCTTGGCAAACAGATGCAATGCTCTCCATCTGTTGGGGCATGTTACTTCCACAAATTTGCCTTCCACATAAAATTATATTTGTGCCAAACTACTTGAAGGTTATCACTATCCTTCATGCAGAGTATTTTAAGTCTCTCCCACTATTGTTTCCCAGACTTTCCACTTCACAAATATAGAGTTAGACTGGAGATCTATTTCCAGTGTGATGGCCATTCTAGGTATCAATAACAACTTAAAGATCAGCATCTAGTCTTTAAGACCAAGACCTAGAATAACTGTGTATGGATCACCAGGACTAGGAAGCCCACCTCGTCTTTGATGGCTGACAACACTTCCTTACAATATATTTTCAGTGGATACAAGACACATACCAGACATGTATTGGTGTGCCGGTGTTAGAATAGAAAAACTTGCTTATGTAGTATGTTAGCATTCGCCGCGCCATTTTATATGCCGGCGCCATTTTGGGTTATAATCAAAACTTATCCTTCGTCATTTCTGAGAAGAGGCCTCAGTTACGTTTCATTTCCCCGAAGCCGGAATTCACCTCACTAATGAATACACTGTTCTTATTAACGCATACCTATCCCTTTAGATAGAAGCCTTCTCCCACTTGTCTAGTGGTGGGCACTGGCAGAATGACCTGGACTGTTAGATAGTGTGTGCCCGGCCCCAGAATCGAAACTTAATTTTTTGTACTTTTTTGTTTTACTGTATTTGCTTGGAAAATTCCATTATGGGCATGCCTTCTTTGGTTCTGAATGTACATTATGTAACTTTATGCTTGCTGATGCCAGTCCCTCTGCAGCACTCCTAAGCGACTGGGCAGATTGGGCTCCACTCTGAGTGTACTCTAAATAAATAGATATTAGTTTGTATTCTCTACTGTCTGACCGACTCTTCATTTGGTATGGAAGGCTGAGAGTTGATCGTGAGTGACCCGGGTGACCCTAATCGGGTCACTTCCTTCAGTTGGCGCCCGAACAGAAACTCCTTCGGGTGAGTGACCCATCCCCTTCCGCGGACGGGGGGGAGGTCGAGGCCATCGTCGGGTGAGACTGACGGATCAGGGATCCCTGTACAAGGAACATTGATTGCTAGCAGCTGCCCCTTCTGTCCTAACGGATGGTGCCTCGCCCAGCGGTCATCCCGACTGGAGTCCTAAACGGCGGAACCCTCTGCATCTGACCGTTTGGTCTGAAGAGTCGACAGTGGAGAATTAGGTCGTTTTTGACTTGCATATATCAGGTGAGTTTGTTTTGGTTCTTTGTGGATATGGTACCATTTTGGTTTGCATTTGGTACGGTCTGAAGACCGTCTTTAAGGTAAAAGCATTTGCAATTGCTTTGCCAGGCATAAGTAGTAGACTCGTTTTCTTTTGAAAATGCCTGGAGTTAGCAAGTTGATTTCTTTGTGCTGTTGTTCTGCAGATGCTCGATTGGAAGAAGCTCAGCCGGCGCCTCCAGAAGGCACTCCAAATTTTGATATGTATGTGAAGCATGGTCTTGGCCCTATTATGTTTAGTACACTATGGCACAAATATACGAGGGACAATACCGAGTTGCAGTGGCGGTTAACGGACACTTTCGATGAACAAAAGATTGGGTATTTACAGGAACAGTTATTTAAGAGGCGACGTAGACTGTTTGATTCTCTTAGAACGTGGCAGAAGGCAGCTAAGCAGAGACGATTGAAGTCCGAGAAAGAGGCCCGGAAGGGGAAGATGCAGACATTAACTCAGAAAGCTGTAGCATATGATAAAGAGAAACAGGAAAAGGGAGTTGAATGTGAAGAAAGGAGATTTCGATTGTGTATTGATAAATCGTATTTGGCCCAAGAGGAGACTGATACTTTTATGAGAACTGTTAGATACTCGGCCCCGCCTCCATATGCTCTGAAAAGGATATATCCTACTGTCCCTGTGCTATCAAAGCCGCCTGGTACAGCTGTCCTCTCTGTTCCTGTGTCTACTACTGTCGTTTCAACTGCTGTAGCCTCGGCTCCTCCTCCTTCTTCTGTTTCTTTGCCCTCGGTGGCAACGGTGACTGTTAGTACTCCTGCTAAACCTAATGTCTCAGCATCCTTGTCTCCAGCTCTTTCTCCTGCAACGCAACCACCAGCAACGATTGTGCCTGTCACTCCTGTTGCTTCTCCCTCTTTGGTTCTCCATCCCCCGATATTCGTAGGCACTGAGACACCAGCTCATGGGTTTGAGGATAGAAACTTACCAAAATGCCATGAGTGGATGGGCCCTTTTGTACGGTCTGCGGTGGGAGATGAGGAGAAGAAGGTTGTGGCTAATCAGGCTGCGCAGTGGGGTCATAATCCCATTTATAGTGTGGAGGATGTTTGAGTGTGATGAAAGATTATGAGCCCTTTATACAGCAGCATGCTCTTAAGCATATGTCCTCAACATTGATTGGTCTCTGGCAGCAACATTTTGGTGACGACGCGCCACAAATTTTATTTGATATTAAAGATCGTGTATATACTACCGGTATGGATCCAGGCCAAGTCTTCAGTAACATTACTACATTGGTCGCCTATAGGGGCATGCTACATGAAAAGAGTCCTACTGCAGTTTCCCAGTTTCCGATGAGAGAGGTTCATCCCATATATCACCCCGCGATACCAGAGTTAACGGACCAGCATGGTAATGTTACTCGAGCGGCAGTGACAGCTAGGTTCCAAGAACAATGGGTTTATACTCCGTGGAAAAGAAGTTGCCAGCCGTATTAAACTATAAATGGAGTACGCTTGCTCTTGTGACATTTAAGGTTGCAATGTAACAAAATTAATTGAAATGACTGCAACAAATAAAAACCTTTGTAAGTAGTATCAATATCCCTATAGACATGAGTGTAATCCCCTAGGGAGGTGATAGGTAATGGAATAGATATAGGCATAAAGGGAATGATAAGGCTGCAACCTAGTATATCTTAGCGACGGAAGTAATGTATAACCTCTTCATAAAAAAAGATATAGGCCAGTGGTCCGGTTGAAGAATAATAATAATAATCTTGTTTCGTAAGCCTGCTGAATTGTTAAGTAGACGACGACGTATTAAATGAATAGAACAATAAAGTTACATCAGGTAAAAAAACACGATCGTAATAAGGCAACCGTCATGGAGCTGTCCGTAAAGGAGATAAAAACAAATAAAGTTTAGTTAGAATTAGAACAAGTAACACATGAGCGTATGCATACTAGGCTTTCGTTTGTATAAAAGGAGACGGAGAGTAAGACCAGGTTTCATTTGACTGAGCAGCAATAGCCGGAACAGTAAGTCATCTGGAATAGCGCCCGCGGTGAGTGTAGAAGTAGAAAACGCCCAGAGCACTTTGTTTTGTCTTTAGCGGTTCAAACATCTTGCCAATGCTTATGTAACTTGTGGGTAATTTAATCATCACAGCGGTACTAAAGTGGGGACCCTGATTCAAAGGGCATTGATTATATTTTATTGAACCCCCTGCGGGTAGTGTAGAAGCACACGAAAACTGGAGCATTTTGTCTGCAGTGGTCCAAATATCGCGCCACCTTTTATGTAATCTAATTATCACGGGGGTATTAAAACTGGGACACTGATAAGCTGGGCCTCGTAAGAGATGCATCTTGGACATAAATGTGTGAGTTTCTAGCAACATTAATTATAAACTGAAAATAAGGAGACCGTGTTTGATTCGTAAAGAGGGATAGATGAGTCTGGAACTTAACAATTCCGTACTGAATATATAACACTGCGGCATTGAATCACCCTGTGTGTAACAACTGAATGATTATAGTAATTCAATAATAACTTAAATGTAATACAGTAAAAACTGTGCTAGTGCCTAATGGGGTGTGAAATTGAAATCGCATGTGGATTTTGTCTACCATCACAGAATATAAAAGGGTGCCATTGCCAAGATTGAAAAGAAAATTGGTGTTGCCTCACCGAAATTGTTTTTAAGGAACTACAATCCATTTGTCCACAACAGAATTTAAAAACGTGGAAAAGGCTTTTTTAATTAAAGGTGAGAATTATAACTGTCTAAATATAGGGTATGTCCATAAAATTCACTAGAGAGGACTATTCTCTTTAATATATACTGTTGTACTCTGTAGGTCACATCGATCCCAGTGGGATCATTTACCTGTGTGACTAAGGTCAAATAAATAAAAACCAGTCAAGGGGTAAGATAACATCGGTATATTAAAACAATCAAGTGGTGGTGCATCTTTATAAAACAGAGCACCCTAAAAGTGGTTTTTATGTTATAGAATCCACTGATGACAAGAAGCATGAAATTAATTAAGTGCCAAACTTGGACAATCATATGAATGGTAATTAACCACTCTTCTCCTTTTAAAAAAAAAAAAAAAGTAGGTCATTGTAGGAGAGTAGGATCTGCTTCACATGGGTACCCCCACTTTTTGCTGATGCTTCACTGTTTTTCGACCTTAGTCTGGCTGGGGCCCTGCTAATCAGAACCCCAGCCTAGCTGCTTCCTCTCTAAAATGGTTTCCATGTGCCTTAGGCACATCTCTGATTGGAATCTGGAGTGCCCTTATAAGTCCCTAGTATATGGTATACTATGTACCCAGGGCATAGGTACCTCAGAGGCCTACCAGGGGCTGCAGCATGTATTGTGCCACCCCTGGAAGGCCATCCAAAATGACACCACAGGTCTGCTACTGCAGCCTGGGTAAGGTGGTGCATGCACCCCGTACTGTGATATAGGCTACCTATATCACTACATACATACACACATATAAACCTATAAGTCACTCCTATGTGAGAGGGTGCCCCTGCATGAGCTGGGCCCCTCTGCAGCGTTCGGAGACCCTTCTCTGATGATGTTTGTAGTGCAGCACGACCATATACTCTTAAGCGCATTATAACCTCGCGTTAAATGCTAACTTTGGGATGGCTGCACGGAAACATGTCGTGTTTGGTGTCAAACATCTTGGAATACTACCCCCCGCCAGTTCTGGTGGCGGGGGTAGCATTCCACCCTTCTAGAGGGAGAGACATGTACACACCGGTATACCCGGTACTGACTTTCCAGAGCCCTGGCATCACAAAATGGATGCCGCTGCCACAGACACGAGTCTGGCCTCCTGCTGCTGACCGAAACTCCGGCAGGGGAGGCCTGGACAATAGGTTTCCTGTCCCAGGGAGGTGTAACCACCTCCCCAGACAGGATAGTGTGTATTGGGGCTGGGCAGGAACACTCTCTGGTGCTTTGAAGTCCTGCACTGGGGGCACATTTGGTGTCCCTGTGCATACCCCAGTTCAAACCGGCTCAGGGGCTTCCAGCCCCTGCTCTCGCACGAAACTGGACAAAGGGAAAGGGGTGTAACCACCCCTCTGCCCTGACCCTCCCATAGGTGGGGCCACAGAGTATGTCCAACCCCCTACCTTAGTATAAGTATGGGACCCCAAACCTTAGGACTTTAGATTTACCTGGACGAAACTCTGATACAGAATCCTGGACATTCGACGCTCTACTTCAAGATTAGAGGACTGAAGAATCTCCCTTGGGGTCAAGGAGTGACTCCCCTGCTTGGCAGGCACCAAAGAATCAATTGTCCGGTCTGCATCGCTGAAGCTCCCGCCGGACGCCGAAGTCTTTGCATCACCAGAGGTACATTTCCAGACTTCCCCGAGGCTGCCCTGAGTCCCCAGCAAAGCTGAGGCCCGTAGCTGTCGTGGGTAACGTGGAACCGTGACCCCTGGACACTGATTGCATTTGCAAGTGCATCCTCTTCTGGGTCTCCCACAAAGTCGTGCTTTGGGCTCCGAGTAGCCCCAGCCTCCAGCACCAACTGCACTGAAGATCACTGGCCTCCACTCCTTGAGTGTCCTGTGACCCAGCTCCACGTGCATCGACTAGAGGCTCCTTTGCGGTCGCTAGTCCGTTGGCTAGTAGGCCCTCCTGAAGGCCAATCTTTTTCTGCTTGGGCTCCCTGGTTGCTCCAGGCGTGCCCTGACTTACCCTTGCTGGGTGAGTCCCACAGACCTTGCTGGTCTGCAACATCGTCCTTCTTTCATTTCCACAAGACTTGCCGTTGCCAAGGCTTGTTGGGTCCAATCCGGTCGACGACACCCCTGCAATCGACAGACGTCGTCGGACAGCTCGAATCCAGCTCCTGGTCATCGTCGACACCTCCTGGACCTCGTGGCTGAAGAGTCAAGATGACCATCAACCTACCTGAAGCACTCAACATCGGTGGGCATCTGCTCATCGCCTTCCTGGTCACTGGCTAGTGACCCAGACTCTGTCCCCTCTGCTTTCAGGTTCTTCAGATCTTCAATCCACCTTTGGATCCACCCGAACACTTTCGACTTGGCCGCCAGCAGCACTTTGCAGCAGATCGCCATTGAAAGCGACGACGAAACCCGACCCCGAAAGACACCTATGCACCCGGCTCCCCTGGGTGAGGTAACTCGAGTACTCCGGTGCTCCCGTGGGTATTGACACTAGAACAGCCTAGTTCTCAAAGGGTTTGCTCCAAGTCCTCTCTAAGTGTCCCTTTTCTTTTAAATTCAAATCGCGACTTTCCCCATAGAAGTTAACGGCGATTCGCGGCTGTGTTCATACACTGCACGCGTCCCCGTGGGTCCCCTGTGTCACTACCTTGGGTGGTTCCTTGTGGTCCAAGCACTTCTACAGGCTCTAGGCCCTGTGTCTAGCTCAGTCGTGGTTCTTATACCACTTTATTGGTATATGGTTTGGTACGACCCTAGGGCTCAAACGTGTATTTGTGCTATTACTGTAGATAACTAACTTATAATTTATGTACTTCGAACTCTAGCCTCATAAAGAGACTAGAGGGGTGTGTTTAGCAATAAATACATATATTTTGAATATATACCTGGTGTGGTCCTCTTTCATTTGGTCACTCAAGAGATTATAGACTGGTAAAACAAGCTGCTTTACATTCCTTCAAGACTTAGCCTGAAGGCTGCTCTCCATAGCTACCACTAGGATAGTTTTCAATAAAGGTTGTCTTTAACCTATCTCCAATAAGGGGTTGTTTGGACTGGTGCAAGGTGCCCACTATAATTAGTGGTCAGCATATGCCAGGCCAACTTCTCACATTGGTGTGCAGCGTGTGGGATTCCAGCTTGCTATTGTTTTACCAGATAATCTCAATTGAATTGATCATATGAAAACCACTAAGGGTACCTAAGGTACATATAAATCAAGCTTAGTAATACAGTAAGTTCTACTGAACTTAGAGTTGTGTGTTAAGGGATAGCACACCCTTTCTACAACTCAAGAGAGTTTAGTAGGCCACACTAGTGTAGGTAGTGCATACACCACACCTCACTAGTAATGTCTTCAAAGCCAGGACCCAGTGAGTCCTCGCCAGAAGCCAGTGGGCTTCTTCCCTCCAAGTATGATAAACTCCCATTCTTGGAATTGAGAGCATTATGCAATACTAGGAAGTTGAAGGCAGGCAAAAGTGCCAGCACCCAACACCTCAGGGAGGTGTTACTAGCTGATGATCTCAGCAGGCCCATAGGGTCTGAAGGGGTAGGCAAAGAGGGTGGGGCAGAAGATGAGGAAGGGGCCAGGGGTGAAGAAACCCAGCCCCCCCTCTGAAACTGGCCAGGAAGGTGAAAATGACCTTGTCCTGGAAAACCCAATTCCTCCTGTGGAGGAGGAGGAGGAGGATCAGAATGACCTCCCCTTTGTCCCCCCAGGAAGAGTACCGAGTGTGCCCAGAAGGTCTAGATCTCCTTCTCAGGAGTCTAACCACTCTGACACCTCAATAGGGACCTCTGTCTCCTCTCATAGGAGGGAATCCTCTCATGAGAGGAGGAAGAGACTGATTCAGTATGAGCAAGCCCAGCTTGAACTCAGAAAACTGCAATTGGCTATAGACAGGGAGTCCCTAGATCTCTATAGAGAGAGACAAAAGTTGGGAGTAGAGTCCCATGGTGGTAGCAGTTTCCCCAAAGATAGGGAAAGGTCTTATGACCATAGAAACCGGAGCAAGATTGTCCCTCCCTACCAGAGTGGGGATGACATCCACAAATGGATAACTGCTCTAGAGAGGGCCTGTAAAGTACAGAGGGTCCCTCAGGAGCAGTGGGCAGCAATCTTGTGGCTCTCCTTTGCAGACAAAGGTAGAGACAAGCTCCTCACTGTTAGAGAGGAGGATGCTGATAATTACAAAGTCTTGAAGAGTGCTCTAATTGATGGGTGTGGCCTAACCACTGAACAATACAGGTTAAAGTTCAGGGATACCCAAAAGCACAGACTCAAGACTGGGTGGACTTTGTTGATTGTTCTGCCAAGGCTCTGGAAGGTTGGTTATTGGGCAGTAAGGTGTGTGACTTCACAGGATTGTACAATCTGATCATGAGGGAGCAGATTCTTAATAACTGTCAAAATCAGCTGTTGCATCAGCACCTAGTGGACTCTGATCTGACCTCTCCCCAAGAATTGGGAAAGAAGGCAGACAAATGGGTCAGAACCAGGGTGAGGCAGAAGGTACAGAACCAAGGTGGTGACCCTAAGAAGCAAGATTCGAAAACCTCTGATAAGGGTGGGGAGAAGGGTAAAGATCAAAAGTCTTCACAAGGCCCCCAAAAATCTTCTTCAGGTGGGGATTCACAGTCTAACAAAGGGAAAGGCCAAAGGAAACCATGGTGCAAGGTCTGTAAGCAAAAGACCCACTGGACCAGTGATTGCACCAAGTCCAAAGACTCTACTCCGGCCCCCACCAATGCCCCTAAGGCACCTGCTCCCCCTAGTGCAGTTACAGTTGGTGGTGGGACTACACAAGAAAGGGTTTAGTAGGGTTGACCCTGGGTAAGGAGATGAGCTCTGACCTAGTCAGAGAACTCACTCAGGCTGTCCTAGTCTGTGATGGAGGCATGGATGTGACCTCCTCTGTGAGTCCCAGTAATCTGGGCAAGTACAGGCAACAGCCCTTAATCAATGGAAAAGAGGCTTTGGCATTTAGGGACACAGGGGCAAGTGTCACCATGGTAACACAAGACCTTGTGAATCCTGGGCAGATTATACTTGGTGAAATGTACCAAGTGACCAATGCTAGCAATGTCAGAACAGACCATACTCTGGCAGTTGTTAACTTCTCCTGGGGAGGGGTAACTGGCCTTAAGAAGGTTGTGGTAAGTGCAGACCTACCCGTTGAATGCTTGCTTGGCAATGACTTAGAAACTTCAGCTTGGGCAGAAGTGGAGCTCAGGACCCATGCAGAAATGCTGGGCATCCCTGCAGATGTGTTTGCTGGGACCAGGTCACAAGCCAAAATGTCTAACACTGAACAGGCCTTGGATTCTTGAATAATGGACCAAGTGCCCTCCAAGAAGAGGAGTAGTAGGGTAAAGGCAGTGCCTTCCCCCTTGGCTCAGAAGGAAGATCAGTCTCTTGAGGGGGATTATCTCAGTCCTGAGGAAGGAACTGTCCCAGAGGAGCTTGAACCTGACCAGGTTGAGTTCTTGAGGATAGGGGGCTCTTCCAGGGCAGATCTGAGCCAGGAGCAGCAGAGCTGCCCCTCTCTTGAACCCCTCAGACAGCAAGCTGCTGCTGAGGCAGCTGGGAAAGCTAGTGGTCCCCATACTGTGTATTGGGATGATGGACTCTTGTACTCAGAGTGTAGAGACCCCAAGCCTGGTGCCACCAGGAGGTTGGTTATACCTCTGAAGTTCAGGGGCTTCCTATTGACCCTAGCCCATGACATTCCCTTAGCAGGTCACCTGGGCCAGAACAAGACTTGGGACAGAATTGTCCCTCACTTTCACTGGCCCCACATGTCAGAAGACACCAAGGAGTTTTGTCGCTCCTGTGTAACCTGCCAGGCCAGTGGCAAGGCAGGTGGCACTACAAAGGCCCCCCTGATACCACTACCTGTGGTGGGGGTTCCCTTTCAAAGGGTGGGGATTGACATTGTTGGTCCCAGGGATCCCCAAACAGCATCTGGGCACAGGTTTATCCTGGTGGTAGTGGATCATGCCACCAGGTACCCAGAGGCTATTCCCCTTAGGACCACTACAGCACCTGTGGTGGCAAGAGCCCTCCTGGGAATTTTCTCAAGAGTGGGCTTCCCTAAGGAGGTTGTATCAGACAGGGGTGCTAACTTTATGTCTGGATACTTAAAGGCAATGTGGAAGGAGTGTGGAGTGACTTACAAGTTCACCACACCCTATCACCCACAATGCAATGGTTTAGTTGAGAGATTCAACAAAACCTTGAAGGGCATGATTAAAGGGCTCCCAGAAAAGCTTAGGCGAAGATGGGACATACTCTTGCCCTGCCTTTTATTTGCATACAGGGAGGTGCCTCAAAGGGGGTTGGCTACAGCCCTTTTGAACTTTTGTTTGGTCACCCTGTCAGGGGTCCATTGTGCTTGGTGAAGGAAGGATGGGAGTTACCTCTCAAGCCCCCAAAGCAAGACATAGTGGACTATGTACTTGGACTCCGCTCCCGGATGGCTGAGTATATGAAAAAGGCAACTAAAAACCTTGAGGCTAGCCAGGAACTTCAAAAAGCCTGGCATGACCAAAAGGCTGTGCTGACTGATTACCAGCCAGGACAAAAGGTGTGGGTGTTGGAGCCAGTGGCCCCAGCAGCTCTCCAAGACAAATGGAGTGGACCCCATACCATTGTTGAACAAAAGGGTGAGGTTACCTATTTGGTGGACCTAGGAACACCCAGGAGTCCCCACAGGGTTCTCCATGTCAACAGGTTAAAACCATATGTGGACAGGGCAGACATGGGCTTGCTCATGGCTACTGATGAGGGACAGGAGGAAGAGAGTGACCCACTCCCTGACCTGCTCTCACAGAACCCTGATGATGGGTCAGTGGATGGTGTAGCCTTGGCAGGCAGCCTCACTACCCAGCAGCAGACTGATTGCAGACAGGTGCTCAATCAGTTCAGACACATATTCTCACTGACACCCAGACAGACTACCTGGTGCCCTCATGAAGTGGACACTGGGGACAGTCTGCCTATTAAAAATAAGATTTATAGGCAACCTGACCATGTCAGGGACTGTATCAGGACAGAAGTGCAGAAGATGTTGGATTTGGGAGTTATTGAACCCTCAGATAGCCCTTGGGCTAGTCCAGTGGTCCTTGTGCCAAAACCTCACACCAATGGTGGGAAAAGAGAGATGAGGTTTTGTGTGGACTACAGGGGTCTCAATGCAGTCACTAGGACTGATGCCCATCCAATACCGAGGGCAGATGAGCTAATAGACACTTTGGCCTCAGCCAAGTATCTAAGCACATTTGACCTGACAGCTGGCTACTGGCAGATCAGACTAGCTGATGATGCAAAGCCAAAGACAGCATACTCAACCCCTAGTGGGCATTATCAATTTGTGGTGATGCCCTTTGGTCTGAAGAATGCACCTGCCACTTTTCAGAGGTTGGTGAATACAGTCCTTACAGGTCTGGAAGCCTATAGTGCAGCATATCTAGATGATATTGCTGTCTTTAGCTCCACCTGGGAGGATCACCTGGTCCACCTCAGAAATGTTTTGCAGGCCCTGCAGAAAGCAGGCCTGACTATCAAGGCCACAAAGTGCCAGATAGGGCAGAGTCAGGTTGTGTACCTGGGCCACCTTGTGGGTGGAGGCCAGGTTCAACCACTGCAGAGCAAGATCCAGACCATCATGGACTGGACTGCTCCAACTACCCAGACTCAGGTGAGAGCCTTCTTAGGCCTGACTGGGTACTATAGGAGATTTGTCAAGGGGTATGGATCAATAGTGACACCCCTGAATGACTTAACTTCCAAGAAAATGCCCAAAAGGTTCAGTGGACAGTTAGCTGTCAAAAGGCATTTGATGACCTAAAGCAGGCCATGTGCACTGCTCCCATTCTACAGAGTCATGATTACTCCAAGAAGTTCATTGTCCAAACAGATGCATCTGAATTGGGGGTAGGGGCTGTACTGTCACAATTGAATGATGAAGGTCAGGATCAGCCAGTAGCTTTTATTAGCAGGAGGCTGACCCCTAGAGAGAAACGTTGGTCAGCCATTGAGAGGGAGGCCTTTGCTGTGGTCTGGGCTCTGAAGAAGTTGAGGCCATACTTGTTTGGTACTCACTTCCTTGTTCAAACAGACCATAAGCCCCTCTTATGGCTAAAACAAATGAAGGGTGAAAACCCCAAACTGCTTAGGTGGTCCATTTCCCTACAGGGGATGGACTTCACAGTGGAACATAGACCTGGGAGTAACCATGCCAATGCAGATGGACTCTATAGGTACTTCCACTTAGAACATGAAGACTTAACTGGGCAAGGTTAGTTTAATGTCCCTACGTTTGGGGGGGGTTGTGTAGGAGAGTAGGATCTGCTTCACATGGGTACCCCCACTTTTTGCTGATGCTTCACTGTTTTTCGATCTTAGTCTGGCTGGGGCCCTGCTAATCAGAACCCCAGCCTAGCTGCTTCCTCTCTAAAATGGTTTCCATGTGCCTTAGGCACATCTCTGATTGGAATCTGGAGTGCCCTTATAAGTCCCTAGTATATGGTATACTATGTACCCAGGGCATAGGTACCTCAGAGGCCTACCAGGGGCTGCAGCATGTATTGTGCCACCCCTGGAAGGCCATCCAAAATGACACCACAGGTCTGCTACTGCAGCCTGGGTAAGGTGGTGCATGCACCCCTTACTGTGATATAGGCTACCTATATCACTACATATATACACACATATAAACCTATAAGTCACTCCTATGGCAGGCCTTATCAATCCTGAAGGCAGAGTGCGTGGTTCCTATGTGAGAGGGTGCCCCTGCATGAGCTGGGCCCCTCTGCAGCGTTCGGAGACCCTTCTCTGATGCTGTTTGTAGTGCAGCCCGACCATATACTCTTAAGCGCATTATAACCTCGCGTTAAATGCTAACTTTGGGATGGCTGCACGGAAACATGTCGTGTTTGGTGTCAAACATCTTGGAATACTACCCCCGCCAGTTCTGGTGGTGGGGGTAGCATTGCACCCTTCTAGAGGGAGAGACATGTACACACCGGTATACCCGGTACTGACTTTCCAGAGCCCTGGCATCACAAAATGGATGCCGCTGCCACAGACACGAGTCTGGCCTCCTGCTGCTGACCGAAACTCCGGCAGGGGAGGCCTGGACAATAGGTTTCCTGTCCCAGGGAGGTGTAACCACCTCCCCAGACAGGATAGTGTGTATTGGGGCTGGGCGGGAGCACTCTCTGGTGCTTTGAAGTCCTGCACTGGGGGCACATTTGGTGTCCCTGTGCATACCCCAGTTCAAACCGGCTCAGGGGCTTCCAGCCCCTGCCATGGCACGAAACTGGACAAAGGGAAAGGGGTGTAACCACCCCTCTACCCTGACCCTCCCATAGGTGGGGCCACAGAGTATGTCCAACCCCCTACCTTAGTATAAGTATGGGACCCCAGTCCTTAGGACTTTAGATTTACCTGGACGAAACTCTGATACAGAATCCTGGACCTTCGACGCTCTACTTCAAGATTAGAGGACTGAAGAATCTCCCTTGGGGTCAAGGAGTGACTCCCTGCTTGGCAGGCACCAAAGAAGCAATTGTCCGGTCTGCATCGCTGAAGCTCCCGCCGGACGCCGAAGTCTTTGCATCACCAGAGGTGGATTTCCAGACTTCCCCGAGGCTGCCCTGAGTCCCCAGCAAAGCTGAGGCCCGTAGCTGTTGTGGGTAACGTGGAACCGTGACCCCTGGACACCGATCGAATTTGCAAGTGCATCCTCTTCTGGGTCTCCCACAAAGTCGTGCTTTGGGCTCTTAGTAGCCCTAGCCTCCAGCACCAACTGCACCGAAGATCACTGGCCTCCACTCCATGAGTTTCCTGTGAGCCAGCTCCACGTTCATCGACTCGAGGCTCCTTCACGGTCGCTAGTCCGTTGGCTAGTAGGCTCTCCCGAAGGCCAATCTTCTTCTTCTGCTTGGGCTCCCTGGTTGCTCCAGGCGTGCCCTGACTTACCCTTGCTGGGTGAGTCCCACAGACCTTGCTGGTCTGCAACATCGTCCTTCTTCCATTTCCACGAGACTTGCCGTTGCCAAGGCTTGTTGGGTCCAATCCGGTCACCGACACCGCTGCGATCGACAGACTTCGTAGAAAGCTCGAATCCAGCTCCTGGTCGTCGTCGACGCCTCCTGGACCTCGTGGCTGAAGAGTCAAGACAACTGTCAACCTACCTGAAGCACTCGATATCGGTGGGCATCTGCTCATCGCCTTCCTGGTCACTGGCTAGTGACCCAGACTCTGTCCCCTCTGCTTTGAGGTTCTTCAGATCTTCGATCCACCTTTGGTTCCACCCGAACACTTTCGACTTGGCAGCACTTTGCAGCAGATCGCCATTGAAAGCGACGACGAAACCCGATCCCGAAAGACACTTATGCACCCGGCTCCCCTGGGTGAGGTAACTCGAGTACTCCGGTGCTCCCGTGGGTATTGACACTAGAACAGCCTAGTTCTCAAAGGGTTTGCTCCAAGTCCTCTCTAAGTGTCCCTTTTCTTTTAAATTCAAATCGCGACTTTCCCCATAGAAGTTAACGGCGATTCGCGGCTGTGTTCATACACTGCACGCGTCCCCCGTGGGTCCCCTGTGTCACTACCTTGGGTGGTTCCTTGTGGTCCAAGCACTTCTCCAGGCTCTAGGCCCTGTGTCTAGCTCAGTCGTGGTTCTTATACCACTTTATTGGTATATGGTTTGGTACGCCCCTAGGGCTCAAACGTGTATTTGTGCTATTACTGTAGATAACTAACTTATAATTTATGTACTTCAAACTCTAGCCTCATAAAGAGACTAGAGGGGTGTGTTTAGCAATAAATACATATATTTTGAATATATACCTGGTGTGGTCCTCTTTCATTTGGTCACTCAAGAGATTATAGACTGGTAAAACAAGCTGCTTTACATTCCTTCCAGACTTAGCCTGAAGGCTGCTCTCCATAGCTACCACTAGGATAGCTTTCAATAAACGTTGTCTTTAACCTATCTCCAATAAGGGGTTGTTTGGACTGGTGCAAGGTGCCCACTATAATTAGTGGACAGCATATGCCAGGCCAACTTCTCACAGTCATCTATATACATCTGGAGACCTAGTTAGTGATTAGAACTTAAGTTAAGACTCACTTCTTTGATATTAGACCAAAGTCATTTAATAGGTTAGGTTCTGGGTCGAATGGGATGTCTTATCTGGATACTAGCGTCATTGAATTTACTGAACTCTGTATATGTAAACCTGTCATGTATATATCTGATTTGTAACTGTGTTTCATGTGTATTTTTTATAGATTATTGTTGTCATTAACTAAAGTCCTGAAGAAGGTGATATATCAATTTACTTCTACCGAAACGCTGCGTCGACAACTATAAGCTGTATAGCCTTTTTTTAACATTTTTTTTCTTTTTTTAATTATTTTGTTATATCTGTCTAAGAAACTTTGTTTATTTTACTTTGCTTACTTGCACCTGGAAAAAGTAATAAGCTATTTTCAAAGAAAATTGATTGTTTCAATGTAAGTTGTTCTCCTTATAATACTGCATGAATACATTGTCACAAAAAGAGATATAGGAAATCAAGTGTATAGCGAAAATTAATCGAATGATTTTTTAACAGATTTTTTATTCTTTTTAACTGTTTTGTATATGTACATTGGATTACTACAATACATATCAGACATTTTGCATATATTTGGGTTCAGTGTTATGAGACAAGAGAGTTTTGGGAGTTTGCAAATGCTGTATGAATGTTTGGATCAGATTTAGATAGTGTTTTGTAGGGGATATCCTTTCTGTTCACACTATAGTGTACCCTGTCCCCTACTTTTGTAAGGGTACCTCTCAATATCTGATAAGTCTTCTCCACAGCTTGTTAGCTGGAGAGGTTGTAAGTGGCGTAGTCCGCCCAGTAATTAAGCAACTACTTAAATCAAAGACAAGATAACCCGATGGATACATTAAAAACATTCGGGTTTACCGAAGATCAATTTAATAAGATCATAGGAGGTAACTCAAAGAATATAAGTACCTTGACTCTATCCAAAGATGATAGTGAAAAATGGAATTCTCTTTGGAATTTGAAAAAGAAAAGGATACGTACTGAATTACACTCTGAATTCTTAATTGAGTACTGTAAAAAGGGTATTATTCCCATTGGCTTACAAGTAAGGAATGAGCCAGGTTTATTTGTTAAAAATTAGAAATTTAAGGACCGTTGGACTTTATTAGCCAATCGCTGTAGCCGTGATTGGATGTTGCTGATCATCGAAACAGCACAAGAAATAATCATCCTAGAGAGAAAAGAAATAGAAACTCTAGAGTCTCAATTAAGAGAAAGTACTGCATTAGATGAAGCAAAAAGAAATTAAGCGAAATCCAAGATGATATAACAGGCTACAGGGAATATCTGATAAATAAAAAAACGAATAAACTACGCAAGGATATTAAGGGTATACCCATATCTCCAAAAAGATTACTATGAGAGAGTGGAAGAAGAATCAGTGCAATTTAAAAGAAATTTCCATCCATATAGAAGAACAGGTAAAAAACATGGGGGTTTCTCTGATACTTCTTAAATGAGCTGTGAATCTGAGCTAGAAGGCCTCAGATAATCCAAGATTTAATAAAGAAAATAGATATAGTGGAGCCAGCACTAGCAGAGATAATACTTTTCCTTTTTTGGGACAACATCAGAGGCGATACAATCAGAACCCAAGGGGGAGGGGAAGAGGAAGGGGATACTATCAACCCCAACCTTGAAATCAAAGAAATCAATACATGAGAACGAGAAGCCAAAAAGACTGGGAATAGATAAGGATAATAAGCCCCCCATCATTAATCTATCATCTAGGAACTTAAAGCAAGCAGAAATTCAAGTCTTGGAAAAGGGGTTAGGCTTCGCTTCCACCAGTAGACATAACAAGTATGGAATTGAGAGAGATTTAAATGACCTCTACAGAAAAATTAGATTAAAAAAATTATTTGAAGGAAAGGATCCACTACCCAGTGATAATAAATCTGGTTTGAAACCACGGTCCACTTGGACCCCACAAAGAAATTTAGTAGGTAAAGAAGTAGAAATGTTTGAAAGGGTAGTTGAAAAAGGTGTTGAAGTCTTATTTGTAAAAAACTTTAAAACTAATAATAATCTGCCCAAAAATCAGAGAGCTGCCCTGAAAAATCTATCTACGTGTGATAGTATAATGGTGAAGCCTGGGGATAAGGGAGGCAATATCGTAATAATGGATACTGAAGACTACAACAGGAGGATTTATCTACTCCTTGAATTAGAAGCGCACTATAGGAAATCAAACTATAATCAGTGGAAGGAGTTGGGTAATAAAGTAACTAGGTTACTAAGATTTGCCAGAGATGATGGGATCATCTGTCAGCAAGACTGTGACTTTTTAATTAATCAACACCCAGTAACACTAGCCCTTTATGGGCTACCAAAAGTTCACAAAAACATCAATTATCCTCCAATGAGGCCCATCATCTCTAGTATAAACTCTTTAACAGAACCTCTTAGTAAATATGCAGATCACTTTCTGAGACCATTAGTGTCCAAGCAACCTTCATACATTAAGGACACAACTGATATGATCAGACAAATTGAAGATGTCCATTTTAATCCAGAACAAGAATGGTTGGGTCCTTGGACATCGAATCATTATATACTAATATACAGCAAAAAAGACACTATAGAGCTGATTGGTAAAATGCTAGAGGATAGTGAAGGATACCTAAACCCACATTCTAGATTCATATGGGAGTGTGTTGAAATGGTTTTGAATAACAACATCTTCTTATTTAATGGGGAATACTATTGCCAAACCAAGGGGACCAGCATGGGGGCCACATGTGCCCCCAGTTTGGCTTGTCTGTATGTAAGCAGTTTCGAGGAAAAACATGTTTTTAATGAAGTTACGCCGCTCTATGAAAATGTGAAATATTGGTCACGATTTATAGACAACGTTTTCTTTATATGGCAAGGTGATAAGTGCACATTAGATGAGTTCATTCAATGGATTACCTGTGGAGATGTGAACTTGAGGTTCACATCTACCACAAGTCAGAGAGTCTGTAATTTTTTAGATATTAGCATTAAGGTTGTAGACAAAAAATTAGAAGTAGAGCTCTATACCAAACCATCTGATAGAAACACAACCCTGCATTACAGTAGCAATCATCCAAGTTCCCAAAGGGATACTATACCCTTTAGACAATTTTTGCGACTGAAAAGAAACTGTACTAATAAAAATGATTTTGAATATCATGCAGATTTTCTGAAAAAGAAGCTACATAATAGAGGATACCCAAATAAGTTTATTAAGCAGGCATACAAACGCGCTAAATATTATAATAGAGATATGTTTACAGATAATGACAACAAAGAACCCAATAAAGAACAAAGGATAGTGGCTGTAACAAACTTTTCAAGTGTCAGTAATAAAATCAAGAAGCTGATAAATAAATCATGGACCCTACTAAATGGCAAAGGTAAACTAGTAATTCCTAAGCCCATTTTTGCCTTTAGAAGAAACAGAACTGTTCGGAATGAATTGGTTCATACATTTAAGGAAGCAAAGGTGCCCCTATAAACTAGTCTAATAAATGGCAAAAGGATAGAAGGGAATTTTCCGTGTGGAAATTGAGTTAATTGTGAATCTATGATTCAGGGTGCCTGTATAGAATATAATGTTATGAAACAGAGATATAAATCCCTCTTGAATTGTTGAACCAAAAATGTCATTTACATGTTAATCTGTCCCTGCGGAAAAGGGTACATAGGTGAGACAAGTAGAGAGATGAGAACTAGACTGAATGAGCACAGGTCAGCAATTAGAACCAACAAGAAGAATGCACCATTGACCGAACACTGGCAGCAAAGTAAACATAGTGTGAAATACATTAAATGTGTGATTTTGGAATGTATTAAATGCTCAAGTAGGGGTGGGGATGTACATACTAAAAGAAAAAGAAGAGTGCAATTTTATATGAGCAAATTTGATACATTTAGGTCAGGATTAATTAACAGAGAAGAATGGGAGAGGTTAATACTGTAGGATAAACTGTCTTCAATGGCTGTGATAATTAGCAAGGGCTTTTAAGTGCAAAAATATGGGCCAGAAACGGTGGCTGGTTATATATTACCGGTTGTATTCAACTATAAATGGAATACGCTTGCCCTTGTGACATTTAAGGTTGCAATGTAACAAAATTAATTGAAATGACTGCAACAAATAAAAACTATGCAGGTAGTATTAATATCCCTATAGACATGAGTGTAATCCCCTAGTGAGATAGTCAATGAAATAAATATAGGCATAAAGCAAGGGCTATTAATTGCAAAAAGAGGCTGTGGAAACGGTGGCTGGTTATATATTACCGGTCGTATTAAACTATAAATGGAATACGCTTGCCCTTGTGACATTTAAGGTTGCAATGTAACAAAATTAATTGAAATGACTGCAACAAATGAAAAACTATGTAAGTAGTATCAATATCCCTATAGACATGAGTGTAATCCCCTAGGTAGGTGATAGCTAATGGAATAGATATAGGCATAAAAAGAATGATACGGTTGCAACCTGGTATACCTTAGCGACGGAAGTAATGTATAACCTCTTCCTATAAAAAGATATAGGCCAGTGGTCCCGTTGACGAATAATAATAATAATCTTGTTTCATAAGGCTGCCAAATTGTTAAGTAGACGATGACTTATTAAATGACTAGAACAATAAAGTTACAATAAAGTTACATCAGGTAAAAAGACACGATCGTAATAAGGCAACCGTCATGGAGCTGTCCGTAAAGGAGATAAAAACAAATAAAGTTTAGTTAGAATTAGAACAAGTAACACATGAGCGTATGCATACTAGGCTTTCATTTGTATAAAAGGAGATGGAGAGTAAAACCCGGCTTCATTTGACTGAGCAGCAATAGCCGGAACAGTCGGTCATCTGACACAGCGCCCGCGGTGAGTGTAGAAGTAGAAAACGCCCGGAGCACTTTGTTTTGTCTTTAGCGGTTCAAACGTCTTGCCAATGCTTATGTAACTTGTGGGAAATTTAATCATCACAGCAGTAATAAAGTGGGGACCCTGATTAGAAGGGCATGGATTATTTTTTATTCAACCCCATCGGGTAGTGTAGAAGCACACGAAAACGGGAGCATTTTGTCTGCAGTGGTCCAAATATCCCGCCACCTTTTATGTAATCTAATTAGAACGGGGGTATTAAAACTGGGACACTGATAAACTGGGCCTCATAAGAGATCCATCTTGGACATAATTTTGTGAGTTTCTAGCAAAATTAATTACAAACTGTAAATAAGGAGACCGTGTTTGATTCGGAAAGAGGGATAGATGAGTCTGGAACTTAAAAATTCCGTACTGAATATATAACACTGCGGCATTGAATCACCCTGTGTGTAACAACTGAATGATTATAGTAATTCAATAATAAATTAAAAGTAATACATTGAAAACTGTGCTAGTCCCTAATGGGGTGTGAAATTGAAATCACATGTGGATTTTGTCTACCAGCACAGATTATAAAAAGGTGCCATTGCCAAGATAGAAACGAAAATGGGCTTTTCCTCACTGAAATTGTTTTTAAGGAACTACAATCCATTATCCACAACAGATATTAAAAACGTGGAAAAGGCTTTTTTAATTAAAGGTGAGAATTATAACGGTTTAAATATAGGGTATGTTGATAAAATTGACTAGAGAGGACTATTTCTCTTTAATATATACTGTTGTACTCTGTAGGTCACATCGATCCTAGTGGGCATCATCTACCTGTGTGACTGAGGTCAAATAAATAAAAACCAGTCAAGAGGTAAGATAACATTGGTATATTAAAACAATCAAGTGGGGGTGCATCTTTATAAAAACAGAACACAGTAAAAGTGTTTTTTATGTTATAGAATCCACTGATGACAAGAAGCATGAAATTAATTAAGTGCCAAACTTGGACAATCATATGAATGGTAATTAACCACTCTTCTCCTTGAATTTTTTTTTATTTTTAAAGTAGGTCATTTATATACATCTGGAGACCTAGTTAGTGATTAGAACTAAAGTTAAGACTCACTTCTTTGATATTAGACCTAAGTCATTTAATAGGTTAGGTTCTGGGTCAAATGGGATGGCTTATCTGGATACTAGCGTGATCGAATTTACTGAACTCTGTATATGTAAACCTGTCATGTATATATCTGATTTGTAACTATGTTTCATGTATAATTTTTATAGATGATTGTTGTCATTAACTAAAGTCCTGATGAAGGTGGTATATCGATTTCCTTCCACCGAAATACTGCGTCGACAACTACAAGCTGTAAAGCCTTTTTTAAATGATTATTTTTTTTTTAGTTATTTTGTGATATCTGTCTAAGAAACTTTGTTTATTTTACTTTGCTTACTTGTATGTGGAAAAAATAATAAGCTATTTTCAAACAAAATTGATTGTTTCAATGTAAGTTCTTCTCCCTATAGTACTGCATGAATACATTGTCACAAAAAAAGATATAGAAGATCACCTGTATAGCGAAAATTAATCAAATGATTTTTTAACAGACATTTAATCTTTTTTAACTGTTTTGTATATGTACAGTGGATTACTACAATAAATATCAGACATTTTTGCATATATTTGGGTTCAGTGTTATGAGACAAGAGAGTTTTGGGAGTTTGCAAATGATGTATGAATGTATGGATCAGAGTTAGATAGTGTTTTGTAGGTGATATCCTTTCTATTCACACTATAGTGCACCCTGTCCCCTACTTTTGTAAGGGTACCTCTCAATATTTGATAATAGTTACAGCTAGGTCAGCCAGGGACAGAGTGAGGGACCAGTTCCGATACCTGTAGACCAGCGTGGTCCTTATGTAAAAGTTTAACTGCAAGGTTCAATTAAGGAATTTTTGGTGGACACAGGTGCGACGAAAAGTTCTGTTTCTCGTAGTATGGTCCCTGGGGCGGCTCTGTCTGGCCATAATAATGTTTCGGTAGGTTTTTCTGGTGTACCGGTTGTGAGCCCCATTTCAAGACCTCTTGCATTGACTATTGGTCCTTTCACTGTGGATTCTCCATTTTTGTTGACATCTAATTGTGGTGAAAATTTGATGGGTTTAGACTTGTGGAAGAAATTGCATGCTACTATTTATTGTTCCCCGGAAGGTGTTTATATGACCATGGGCCCAAATGTGAGTACTACACAGTGCTTGTCTCTTCCTGCTGAATTTGCTGACATACCATCCACCTTGTGGGCGACTGGTGATACAGATGTGGGATTGTTGCAAATCGATCTAAGTTAAATACAATGCTGTTTTACCTCGTATTCCTCAGTATAAAATACCACAGGCTGGAGAGCGAGCCTTATTGCAAATTATTCAGGACCTGATCAAGAAGGGAGTGGTTGAGGAGACGTCTGCCAATATTTGTAATAGCCCTATTCTTCCGATTCTTAAACGGACACCCTCAGGTTCCCCTGATGATCATGAAGATGTTTATCGTTTTGTGACTGATTTGCGGGAAGTTAATAAAATAGTAATTCCTCAGTTTCCAGTGGTCCCAGAAATTACTACACTTTTGACAATGATTCCTTCCACTGCTACATTCCTTTCTGTCATTGATTTGAAAAATGCGTTCTTCAGTATTCCTATTCATTCAGATAGCAGATATCTGTTTGGGTTCACCCTAGCTGGAAGAAGCTTTAGGTTCTGTCGAGCTCCTCAGGGCTATACTGAGAGTCCAAGTATTTATAGTCAGGCTTTAAAGAGTCAATTGGATTTCCTTTCGCTTCCTACAGGTAATGTATTTGTGCAGTATGTTGATGATCTCCTTATCGCTTCTAACACGGAACAAGGTTGTAGAGACAGTACAGTTCAATTGTTGTTGCATTTGGCTCATCATGGCCATAAGGTTTCTCTTTCTAAATTTCAGTATTGTCAACAGGAGGTCACCTACTTAGGTCACCTACTGTCGAAGGAGGGTAGGAGATTGACCCCTGAGCGCATCAGTGTAATTGTTAAAATGCCTGTTCCACAAACTCCAAAAGATGTTCGTGCTCTTATAGGTATCACTTCCTACTGTCGGCAGTGGATACCTAATTACTCCGTACTAATCAAACCCTTGCTTGCTCTAACAATGTAAGAAGTGCATGAGCCCTTGCCTTGGACGCCTGACTGTCAGCAGTCTTTTGAGCAATTGAAAACTGTGCTTTGCTTGGCTCCAGTACTTGGCACCCCAGACTATAATAAACCATTTGTGTTGTACGTCCATGAGATGGCTGGTTGCACGCTTTCTGTTTTAACACAAACATTTGGAGATAGGCAATGGCCGTGTGCTCATTTCTCTGCTGTCATTGATCCAGTCGCAAGAGCCCTCCAGAGTTGTCTAAGAGCGGTCGCGGCTGTGGCCACCTCTATTAGACAATCGGCTGGACTTGTACTAGATACTGATCTCACAGTCATGGTACCCCATGCTGTGGATACACTTTTGAATAAGAGAAAGACACAGCACCTCACCAGTGCACGTCTAACCGGCTATGAATTGACCCTTTTTGCTAAGCATATTACGATCAAAAGATGTGCCACTCTGAATCCAGCCAGGTTACTCCCCCTCCCTTCCGAGAGTGATGAGGTCGACAAGCATGATTGTATTTTCCGGATGGAAGAAGAGACGAAAGGACGGGTATACATGACTGACGTTCCCTTATCCGACCCACAAGGGGAACTATATGTCGATGGCTCTTGTTTTAAATTACCAGATGGCACTACAACTGCAGCTTATGCTATTACCACAATGCGTACAGTAGTAAGGTAAACATTTTTTTATTATGCTTGATTAATTAAAACCATTGCATACATTGAAACATTTAAAATAAAAATATCTTGCTCATGTACAATAAAAGGCACTATTAAAAGACCCACATATTTACCACCAATAAACAATTAAAAAAAGTCATTAAGGGGTAGACTCAAGTTATTAAAACCTTCTGCTCCATGCTCTTGTAAGTCTATAAAGATTGATCCAGATAGTGGCTATTCTGATGTAGGTTTATTCATAGCCAGCGTGGACGTATTTTTCAATATTTTTGCAGTTATATCAAAAATGTTTGTAAGCCGGCAGTTTAGCTGCACTATCTCTGGACAGTAGTAGAGACATCACGAGTTCCCTATCAGTCGGCTCAAGCTGCTGAGCTTGTTGCCCTTATACATGCTTGCGAATTAAGCGAGGGACTGGTTGTCAACGTTTATTCTGACAGCCAGTATGCCTTTGGGGTCGCGCACAATTTTGAGCGGCTCTGGGCTGAGAGAGGGTTTCTTACTTCACATGACACCAAAATCCAGCACGGGCACCTTATATTGAGGCTTTTGTCTGCTTTGACACGCCCTAAGAAATTGGCCATAGTGAAGTGTAGCGCCCACCGAAAAGTCACTGACGATGTAGGAAGGGGAAATGCTTTTGCGGATCAGACAGCTAAAGAAACGGCCCGGACTAAGATGAAAACAATGTTTGTAGCAAGCCCGGCTAGGTGGGTGCCTGAAGTTACCATGTTTGAGAATACACTTGAGAATGAAAGAGATCGAAAGTGAAGCCACAGTTGAAGAGTTGGCAAGGTGGCAGGAAAGTACAGCACAATTGAATGATGAGGGATGTTGGATTGATAAGTCAGGAAAACAAAGATGGATGTTGCCTGGTGCATATGTTCTTCCTGTCGTTACAATGGCCCATGGTCCAGCCCATATTAGTGCTAAGGGTGTTTGCAAGTTGTTAGATCCCGTATGGCAAAATGACACCATTTCGAAAACGGCTGCGCATTTAATGAAGTACTGTATGGTGTGCATGATGCACAATCCTGGAAAGGGTACCCCCATACCGCCTGGTAATTTTGCACCACCCACTATCCCTTTTGAGGTCCTTCAGATGTATTATATAGAATTAGAAAGGTGTAATAATTGGAAGTATGTTTTGGTGGTTGTCTGTGCATTCAGTAAATGGGTTGAGGCTTATCCCACTGAAGACAATACAGCCTTTATGACTGCAAAGGTACTGCTGAAGGAGTTTTTTTCTCGCTTCGGCTTGCCCCGTTTGATCTGGAGTGATAACGGAAGTCATTTCAATGCAAAAGTGATTCAATTGATTTGTGATGGTTTATGTATTAAGCAGAAGTATAATGCTGCCAATCATCCACAGTCAGCAGGCTTGGTTGAGAAGTACAATGGTACTCTCAAACTTAAATTGGCAAAAATTCAGAAGACCACAGGCTTACAGTGGCCAGATGCTTTACCATTAGCTCTTTTGTCAACAAGAACTACAGCACATTCTAGGACAGGATTGTCACCATACGAGGTCGTGTTTGGACACCCGGCAAATGTCTGGGGCGTCCCGTGTCCTCGACGGTTTTCTTATATTGAGTACCCGTTGTTGATTGACTATCTTTGCCAGTTAACTGAAAGTTTGCGTTCTATTCACCAAGAGGTCTGGGAAACTCTGCCAGCTACACCAGAGGAGCCCGGACATGACATTCAGCCTTGGGATTATATCCTTGTAAAGAATTTCCAGCGGAAGAAAAGTTTGGAGCCGCGCTGGAAGGGATCTGAGCAGGTCCTCCTAGCTACACGCACAGCAGTCAATGTCGCTGGCCGCAAGAACTGGATTCATGCGACGCACTGTTGCAGAATACCCCTACCTCTGCCCTATGATCAGTGGGTGAAAGATGGCATAGGGGACTCCGAGTGTGAAAAGGTGCCTCGGTTTGTCCCCTTTAGTGATGCCAAGCTGACCTTGACGCGTACAAATGAGGAGAATGATGAAGTGCTGAATGCAGCAGTTCCTCCGGAAATACGAGCTATCCAGGAGCCAATTTTTACTGATCCTTCTGTGTCTGGAGTCACTAGGTACAATTTGCGCCCTCGGCTGGAAAACAGTGCATCAAAGGAGAAGTCAGATTAGTTAGGGATGGACTGTGTAAGTTAGAATGTACTTTGCTATAGTACCAACGGAGTTAGTTTAGGGTGGTGAGAGATTTGTGGACTGTTTGAATACTGCACAGGATAGATCAAACGTATCCCCTTAGGGATATATTATCCTCGACAAGGGAATACAAGCTTAGGACAGAGCAAGCTCCACCGCCGGTGCTCAAGAGCACCAACGTTTTGATGAACAATAGGAGCCTGTACCAGTGAGGCTCTAACGGACACTGGGAACTCGTATATTTCTCTTGCTTGCATTTTTCCCCCATTTCTTCATTTGTTATGCATCCCTTTGGCAGAATGGTTGCTGAGGAAGAGCATCCAGTGTTTCCCCCTGTTTATACAAATGGTTTTTGGTCTACAAAAAAAAAAGATCATATGTGCTGTTCTTGTGATCTTGTTGCTATTGACCTTGGGTGGGGTGTCATGTGTTTTGGAACATAACAAGGATGCAACATCATGTACCAAGGGTAAGGTCACTCCTCAGGTTCGGCAGAAAAGAATGACACCGAATAATGTTTTTTTAGATACACATAAAAGATTTTTGGGAGAAGGTACTGCTTGTTATCCTACTGAATCTGTCACAAGTTTATGGACTGCTTATCCATTATCACTTGTCAATTATACGTATACCCGCCCATCCCAATTCGTAAAGGTAAGGGGTGAGTTTGGTATGGGATATCCTGGCCTCTGTCTGTATTACAGAAAGCCAAGAGGAAAGGGGTATCCGGGGTGTGATAATATGTATTGTGATCATTTGTACATGAAAGAGCAGAACATTACCTTAGTGGGTTGACATTACCAAGATTTAACGGTCACCCGGAAAGCTGGTCATTATCCTGCATGTTGTCCAATAGTAAATAGTACTGACGCATTTTTGTATGTAAATTGTTCCGGAATAATATTGTTCAAAAATACGATGTCTCTAGTGAAAAATAAGGATCTGAGTACCTTTTGAAGGAACACCAGATATGCTCCTGTAGATTATCAAGGTCCACTCTATGCACACCCAGGATTTTATTTTCTGTCTAATGGTACCTATTCAAATGTCTATAATGGTACAGATGATGTTGCTCTATGAATGGTGCTCCCTCTGGGCGTGCCTTGTAAGTACAGTAAGCCAAGTGTAAGATGGGTAAAAAGAATGTTGACTGCGGAGTTTTGTGATGGAGTAACAGATTTGGAAGTCAATAATTACAATAATGGGATCACTTTTGGATACATTCTCTCCTCCATAATTACGTTTGGTGGTACTGCAATAGCTAGGGGTGGGAAACCTAGAGAGTATTTTGGATGTAAACTGCAGATATTATCTAACTCCACAGTAGCAGCTTTGCGTGACATCACCACTCAATTGGAAAGTATGCCGATCTATTCGGTGCAGACTAGGTATGCAGTTGACTTCATCTTGGCAAAGAGTGGTGGTGTGTGTGCTGTAGTTGGGGACCAGTGTGTTGTCGGGATCAAGAATATGGAGTAAAATATGACTAAGCATATATTAGATATTTTAGAGAATGTCAAAGGAATGGAGAGTGGAAATTGGAGTTGGTCATTGTTTGGAAATTGGGGTTGGATTTTGAAGAAAATAATTTATCTGGTTGTGGTGCTGATACTTTGCTGAATTCTCATTCAGTGTCTCCCATTTTTCTGTTCCTATTGCACCACTCTTCTCCTTCCAAAGAAAACATCCATCCATGATAATAATGCTGCAATTATGGTACAGAAGGACATAGATGACCTTATGCATATTGATGAGGGCATTTTTGAGACATCTTCCCTCCTGACTGTTTCTGTCCCTGTCCCTGAGGATATGGACTGCTCATAGTTAAGTTTACTCATGATATTCGTTCTATCTTTATGCAAAGTGTATACTGTTTTAAAATGGTTAGCTCATGCTAAAAGGAGGGTCTGTTAGAATAGAAAAACTTGCTTATGCAGTATGTTAGCATTCGCGGCGTCATTTTATATGCCGGCGCCATTTTGGGTTATAATCGAAACTTATCCTTCATCATTTCTGAGAAGAGGCCTCAGGTTTCATTTCCCCGAAGCCGGAATTCACCTCACTAATGAATACACTGTTCTTATTAACGCATACCTATCTCTTTAGATAGAAGCCTTCTCCCACTTGTCTAGTGGCGGGCACTGGCAGAATGACCTTGACTGTTAGATAGTGTGTGCCTGGCCCCAGAATTGAAACTTAATTTTTTGTACTTCTTTGTTTTGCTGTATTTGCTTGGAAAATTCCATTATGGGCGTGCCTTCATTGGTTCCGAATGTACATAATGTAAATTTATGCTTGCTAATGCCAGTCCCTCTGCAGCACTCCTAAGTGACTGGGCAGATTGGGCTCCGCTCTGAGTGTACTCTAAATAAACAGATATTGGTTTGTATTCTCTACTGTCTGACCGACTCTTCATTTGGTATGGAAGGCTAAGAGGTGGTTGGTCGTGAGTGACCTGGGTGACCCTAATCGGGTCACTCCTTTCACCGGTATCCCTGGATCATTTCCAGCAAGCATAGGAAGCCGCAGAGAAAACATTGCTCAGTTTATCAGGGGTCAGATAACAACCTCACATTATTTTGAGGAAGGATTCCCTGTGCTCTGCCACCATGTACTGTTTGGTAGTATCATTTCTGATTTGTCCTTATTTATTGACCTACCCAATGTGGTTATGCAGTTCTCAATGTACTGCATTTTTTCTTCCATCACAGTTTACTGTTCACTTTATATCGCCCTGATCCCAATCCACGTCTCCCTTTAAATATATTAATCATCATTTTAAGAAGTAACCGCTGTCTTAATTGCCCCTTATACCTCCTAGTGTCAAACATATTGCTAGTGGAAATGTTTCAACTACTTCCCCAAGACACTTTTCACAGTTCTCAAATGATTTAGTCCATACATGTTTGTGGAGGGTGACTGTGGATAGTTAAAATGAAAAAGGAATTTGGTGGTGGGGGGGAGAGAGGTTTGGGATGTTCTTGTCACCATAGAGTGTCAAACAAAGCAAATAACTTGAAAGCAGAATCTAATACAAACACTGGCACATATAGAATTTAGAATGTCACATCATGTCCATAATAATCATCATATCAGGGCTTGATCCATATGAGCCTGATGTTTACTTAACTGTCTTTAAGTCAGTTCACTCAGAAGGCGCAGCATAGCTGTCTTACAGTAATCCCTAAAGTCTAAAAGTCAAGTCCACACCCATCTACAGTGCTTTCAATGCCTTAGGGTTTATTCAGCCAGATAAATTGCAGTGAGTCTTTCTGAAGTTTGACAAAGACCCACAAACAGGGAGGGCATAAAATACAAACAGAAGCCTGGGGATAACATTAATTTTGTGGGCTGATAAATGATCATGGCCATGATATCAGGGATAGACTGCCAAGTACCTAACATCCTACAACACAATAGAAAGACTGCATGGTGTTTGGAAAAGAACACAGATTGTCAGAAATCAAAGACCTGTAGTGTACTAGGCAACTATTGTTGCATATGCCATGGTAAGCACCGAGCCCAGAATCCACCCCTGACACCTAACCAGTTGATTTTATTTGTCTCTAAAGTATACTCTTCAAAGTATCTACTAGTTGTGTCCCAGGCGGTTGTTGCCTAGTGCAGACTGTGAATGCAGCAGGTTCTGCCTCCTCCTCTCTCTTACTAAAGCCTTGATTGCTTGCTTGAATGTTCCTTAGTAACAACTAAACAAAGAGGAACCCCTAATGGAGAACCCACATCTCTACAGATTTATTTATTTGATGATGTATGTCACAACATCTTCAGAGACCTTTCTCTTCTTCAGCTGCATGTGTGAATCGTCCTTAAAAATAGAAAACAAGTACCTTCTGGAGTTAACTTCCATTTTATTCCTTATTGCTACTAAGAATTTCTCTTTTATTTTGAAAATGTGGATTCTTGCCAAGATGTGTATGACAAGGCCTTGCTTGGCTTCATAAGGTGAGAAGACCCATCGAATTCTGTCTGGACCATCTGTAATTTTAAAGATTTCTTTGAAAAGTGTCGGGACATACTCCTTCAAGTCAGTTTTGCTATGTCAGTACTACTGCCATTACAAATTGTTCATTTGTGATCAGTTTTCACCATCTCCAACACATCTAAGATGAACATTTGTTGCTTTTCTGCTTTAATTGCTCTCATTACCAGTTTGCTATATTAATGAACTGTTCAGCTTGTGCTGTTTCAAGCTTCTCAACTTCACTTCAAACACCATGACTTGTTGAGGTCCACTGATTAAGGCAAGTCTCATTTCACCATAGCTATGTTCTTGTCTTCACTGTGATAGCATAAGAAAACATATCTTCTTTAGTTGCTGAGGTGTCGTTTTCAATGGTGACTTTAATTTATGGAGAACAATTGGTGTACCAATATCGGCATCTTTTCTCTCCCTCTATCTCTTATTGAATTATTGATTTATTATTTATATATTGAGCAGTTTTTTATAGTGATTGGCACTGAGGACCTTTAAGGAGAAAATATGAGACATCCATATACAAATATGCAACAGGTCATATGTCGTATTACCAGGATCTATGAAGAAACAAGTCTTCAATCTCTATTTGGGCCCCCGTTCCCTTAATCAATGTTGAAAAATGTTATGGAATAGGCTGTGGTCCAGAGGACTACTGGCAACTCTCAAAGTTTAAAAAAAAAGAAAACTATTTTTTTTTAATGGGTTGAATGAAAAATAAAAGGTTATTTTACTTAAATTCGATCACGATCGTGGTGTTTTTCTGACCTTAGCACACCACCATCCCTGTGATGACCACCTATCGGCGTTTGTAGGTCAGACAGTGACCCAATACTATTCCAAATTTAGTGAACTGACCTATTAATACATATGTCATTTTGCTACATTCTTTACTGTTCACAAAAATATTGGATGCAAATTGCAACCAGATTTTGTGACCAGTAATTAGCACATAATTTATTCTACATGTTTGCCTTGGTTTCCAATTACGAGTTTTAGTGAGGTCAACTGAATAAAGGCTTGAGATTAATATAATAGATGAATTCACTATTCTAGCCTGCGGTCTTCGGTATCATTCAGGTAGTCAATTGTAGCTGAGTAGGAGGCATGCAGTGTTGCAACTGCCTTTGCCTTTTATGGTGTCTGCTGAAGATAAAATCCATGTCAAGAAACCAGCCACAGAAATGAGGCCACAACGTGACATTACTTTATATGATCTGATCAAATCAGGGCTTAAAGAGCATTTGCTGATTATCTATTAAGTTGAGAACAAAGGCACAGCTCCCTTTTCCTGTTCTGGACCTTTTTGAAAGTTAAAAATGGTCTCCTTTGTGCCTGCTTACAGTAGGCTTAAGGAACTCTGAGTCTGTCCCAATTGTAAGATGTGAACAACCTCCTCGGAAAACATAAATAGCCTTGCACCCATCTGCACTGGCTTTTCCTCATGGATTGCTATTGGGATGTCAGTTTTAATACTATCGAAACATTTATATAGTTTATAATAATGTGCAGAATTAATGTGCAACCTTTAATGAAAATAATGTGTTTAAAATGTAATAACAGTAGTAGACCCTCTCATTTACCTGTACTAGACCTCAAATGGCTACAGCAATATTGCTTCAAAAGCTCACGTAACAAAAACACTGACTATGCATAAAATGTTAAATTCTTGAACTTCCCATGAACACGTTTTCATAATAAATAATAGCTGCATTAATATTTTCATTTATTTTTGCAGAACGTTTCTATTTACACCAAGATTACCATTAGCAAATGATTAGAAATTAGACCCTCACTATGATGGCGGGCGGTCAGACTGCCGGCTACAATTGCAGAGGTCAGGAGGCCACCGACAAGCATGCATGCGCTCTGACTGACGCATTCCGATGCGACCGCCAGGTTGACGGTCAGAAACTCATCAGAACCACGGTGGGGGCATGCTGCAGCCATGGGAAAGGGCCCCAACACATGCCTCCACCTTGCAGCACCCCCTGCACGTTCTTGGACCGTGGGGCACCCAATATCCCTTTCTGACAACCTTTTCATGGTGGTGTTCCTGCCATGAAAAGGTTGTCGGAAAGGGATATTGTAATCCCGACAGTGGTGCCTGCCTCCCACCGCCACCATGCTGGGACGATGTTCTGACTGCCGCTCGTGGAATCTCTGATCCTGGTGGAGGTGGCGATCTGCTGTCCGACAGCTGTGGGTCCGACCACCATTATCGTAATGCGGCGGTTGGACCGAAGGTATGTCGGGGGTCGGACTGCCTAACATGGTAATAAGAACCGTAGCCTTTTAATGGGGTAATGAAGAGTTCATATATGAAGATGCAGCATTATTTTAGGAAATTAGGGCCAGATGTAGGTAAACTCATTTTTGCGAGACCTTAATAGCGATTTTTAGTGAATCGCTATTAAGGACTCGCAAAATGGAATGTAGGTAGGAATCGCAATATTAATTGTGATTCCTTAATATTCCTTAATTGCGAATCGCAAATTGCGATTCGCAATTAAGAATACCTTCCCATTCATTCCTATGGGCCTAGAGGCCCATAGGAATGAATGGGAAGATATTCGCAATTTGCGAGTACCCATTAGGTACTCGCAAATTGCGAATGCATTTTCAGGGTGCAAGGGTGTCAAAGGACACCCTGTTGCACCCCTGAAATATGTATGTGTGCATATGTGGCGCACATACATGCCCTAAGGGCATGTATGTGCGCCACATGGCACTTGAAAAATGCAAAAAGTGAATTTTTCAGGAAATTGTAAATTACCACCAACTTGAAGTTGGTGGTAATTTGCATTTCTTAAGCCCAAATCACAGACTTTCTGGGCTTCCTGCATTGCATTTAAGGAATCGCAATTTGCGATTCCTTAAAGGCAGGCGCAAATAGGGAATCGCAAAATTTGCGATTCCTTATTTTGCGAGTAGGTTTTTCATACCTACATTGCACAGGGCTATTTTGCGGGCGCAAACGTTGAAATTCTGCGAATTTCAGCATTTGCGATCGCTATTTCGCTTCCTACATCTGGCCCTTAATGATTTTCTTTGCTAAATGTTTTTCTTTCCATTATAGTTGTGTTTCGAATTTTACATAGACCATTGTTAGAAACTTGATATATTAGAAGGTTAGAAATGTAGTTAAATGTAGGAAAACTGAACATGAATGGGAAATTGACTCATATGAACTTAAAATCATTGCAATTTAGTTGCAAACATAACATTGCTGTCTGTGGATTATTGTTTTCCCGTGAAAAGACGAGGAGTGATCCCGTTCCAATGAAAGCATTGAACGCTGATTGGCTGACTGGAGAATGAAGGAACAACATGTTGCAAAGCTTCAGAATGTATTGTCTATATTAGCTTGTGTTCCTAGTGTAGGTTACCTCTCTTAAAATTTCCATTTTCCCGGTCCCTTATGGCACGTTGCTTGAGACTCTACTGAGTTTCTTGAGCCTCTCTTTACGGGAACTGCTGCTAAAGCTTATTCTTTTCTATCACTCTCTCTCGAACTTATGGGTTTTGACTTACACCATTCTTTACCCATTCGCAGGGATTATTTTCCTTTATGGAACCCGCTTTAATGCATTTATAGTAATTTGGTTAACCAATATTGATATTGTATGTCTGTCATATATTGATGATTGAGATTAATATGAACTTAACTTGTGATATGACAAAAAAGCTGAACTACAAACATATTTGATTAATAAAAACTCTTCAACTAATAACAAACTCTCATTATTAGCTGAAAAATTAGATTAGTGATTGTGATTATAATTTATGTGATGTATAGCTCATGATCTTCTCTAAAACAACGGCAAAAATCCATTTGGACCTGGTGAGAAAGCGGGGGTTCGTTCGAATGATGGAAAACCAAACTACTTTAACTAAACCAAATCCCCCCTGCATCACTAGGTTGATTCACGTCACCATCACTCTGAAGTCCAAATCTTGCATTGTCCTCACTATTGCAATCACCCAGCTAATCCAGCCAACTCATGCTGTCTCCTTTCGATGCTTAACACTTATGCTATCTGTCACTCTTGAGTGATGGTCATGAGCTATGAATGAGGCAAACAAAGTGTTGGCACAAGAGTTTAATTTCTGACTTGTCTTCGAAAGTCTGAGCCTGTTTGTCCTGGGGCACATGTACCCCATCATTTGCAGTTGCTTGTCATGGGCATAGTGTCTTGATTCTGTCCCTGGAAGTTGATATGCCAGGATAGAGATGCAGGCCTTCAGACTCCATATGAAATTTCCATCTTGTATTCAGGACTATGGGAGAAGCCATTTTTGGCACTTCATCCCACAGCCAGTTCTATAAGCCACTTAAGCTAATTGTGGCTTCAGCTTTTTGGCTTAATGTCCTCAGGGGAAAAGAGCGAGAGTCCAGTGCCATTTCAAGCTCAGCTGCAGCGCATCTTGTCCTGCCTCAGCTTTATATATATATATCACTTTTTTATTCCTAAAACAAATGCAGTAATAAATGTGCATTTGTTTTATGTTGTGCTGTTTACTTTTGGTGATTCTTTTTTTTTTGTCAAAGTTCTTTTTATTGAGCCTTTTCAACATCACATGAACAAAACCACTTACAATATAGTATCTTACATTTGTCCCAAGCTCATGTTAAAGGTATTGTACAATTACAGTTGCCTTTCCATCTGGGACTAGACCCTACATATTTACGCATGTGAAGCATACCTTTGAATGTGGAGATGTTCCTTAGAAAATTTCATATCTACGATTCTGAATGATACAATTGGCATCCGAGAGAGCAGGGTTTAACAGTATTAGTCGAGCAGTATCAGGCCGGTCTACAGTTTGCATTTAAGAATGTCAGTCTAACTCTTTCCATAATGAGTCGTATACAGGCTAAAACGTCTAACACAGTCAACAGCCTGCTGAATTTTCAAAGGAATTTGTATATTGAAGTCTCTGCAGTGAAAACCCTTTTTCTTGCTTTCAAAGTTTATGCACAATGCATGATGCTGCTAAGCAGGTTATATAAAATTTGCATATTATGTCTAGTATGCCAGACAGAATACATTATTGTGGTGTGATGCCCGTGGGATTGGGTTGCTCTCATGTATGACAACTGCTTCATTGCAGTGTGTTATGGATGTCAGCGCTCAGAGGGTCTGGCATTGCTTGTAGGAGTGATGGAAGTAAAATATGACTAATAAAAGCATACCCTCCTATCCTGCATTCGCTTGGTGTCTCGATATAGCAGTTTCTACTTGATTATACATGTCAGGAGAGGATGTGTCTGCAAGCAGAGAGAAGCAGTATGTCAGCAATGTGCACATTTCCATCTCACATGTCATTTACTTAAGTGCAGTACCTCATCTGGACACACTGAATTGCACTTACAATGCACACAGAAGGACAGATTTATTGGACACTCTTCCATTCACAAGGCCTAGAATGTAGAGAATCCTTCTGCTAAAGGAATTGTCCTGCACTCACAACAATGGCCCTTTCTGCAGGGTTACCCCCAAACATTTTGCCTTCCTCTTCCCCTTTTTGTTGAATTTGTTTTGTTTGCTTTACGACTCTGGGCACTTTACCTCTGCTAACCAGTGCTAAAGTGCATATCTTCTGTACTCTAAACATTGTAACAATGGCTTATCCATGGATTAAAATTGGAATTGCCTTAAAACCTCTTTTAAGTGTAATTTCCAATTGGGAAAAGATAAAATTTGGAGTTTGGTGTTTCTGGACTCACAATTTAAAATTAGAACTTATGGTGCAGTCTGAATTTTAAGTCTGAAAATGGCTCTTTTAGAAAGCTGATTGCTGTGCTGTAGGAGGGACTGCCACTTTGCTGCCTGTTCTGCTGTGTTGGCCTACTGCTTCTTGCATGGAGTGAGAAGGACTGAGCCTGGATCTACATCCTTGAACCCAAATTTCTCCAAGGTCTTGTTGGCTTGCCTCCTGTTCTCTAAAGTCTTAGGGTCACAAAATACTTATTGCAACTCTATGGGTGCTGCTGGACTTCACCATCTGTGAGTCCTACCCTTGTCTGAGGTGCCCCCCCCAGTCCTAGTCCTCAGAAGTGGGTTCTGCAGCTCTTTCTGCAAAAAGCGACACAGTGACCCCTTTTGCGCTGATCGGAACCGGCGCAGTGCCCTCCAACGCAGTGCCGATTCGATGACGACATGAGTCTCGACTGCAAGGTTTGATGATGATGCAGCACCGATCTGAAGACGCTGCTGCGATGCAGCTCTAATCCTTCAAAACTGACTGCGAGGCTTAACTCCGACGCATCGACCCGACTGCGTGAATCAGAACCGACGCCTCAGGTCTCCGATGTTGACACTTGCGGCATACAAAGGTTATTTTTCAATGGGCCATGCGTGGGTCCTGTAGCCGGCCTTCTTCTATCGGCGTTGGCCTGAACTTTAGATGTACCCCGTTCTAGAGTGACCTCAAGTAACCTTTTAGCGTGCGTGACTTCTAAGCACTGTTTTTAGATTTAATCTTTAAAAAATCAGATCTTGAATTCTACTGATTGCATTTTTGTCATTTTGGTCTTGTTTTACTCAGATAAATATTCTCTATTATTCCAAACTGGTGTGGAGTCTTTTTGTGGTGCTTCACTGTGTTACTGTAATTAAAGTGTTGCACAAATACTTTACATATTTCCTTTTAAGTTAAGCCCGACTGATCTGTGCCATGCTACCAGAGGGTGAGCACAGGATAATTTAGGTTGTGTATCAGCATTACCCTGACTAAGATTGTGGCTCCTGCTTGGACATGGTGTACAATATGCTAACCAGAAACCACACTTTCGAACATGTGGTAAATTGAAACTCTTTGCCTGGCTTTGGTGTTTTTTTTTAACAAATTCTCTTAATGTGTCTGATATGTTTCCAAGTATGATGCAGTGGCCAGTACCATATCAGCATTTCTACTACTGTGCAATACTCTCCTTGTATATATGTCTAAAATCTCAAATTTGAAAATACAGAAAGTGCTAGAGCTCCATTGATTGAACTGATTGGTTGACTAATAAAAAATGCTGCAATTAAAGAGTATGTTAGCATTAGATGATAACTCTCCAGAGTTCTAATACTCAATTGGCTGCACTATGTGGGCAATTGGTGCATAGATGTGGCCATAAATGCCCAATGGTTGATTACTCTACTGATGCTTTGACCATCAGCTACCATCCTTAGGTTTTGTCAAATAAGCAACTTTGTCCAAAAACGTTTCAAATATTGTCGTAAGTCTGCAGTTGGTTCCCTGAAAGTAATGATCAATTGCTTCCCGGCATGTTCATGCCTTTAGGTCACGAAATAATTGGTTTAAGCAATTTTCTTCTTTCGGAAGTAAAAGTTGTGCAAGCACAATTAACGTGTGCCAGTGACTGTTTTAAATAGGTACACAAACTACAGGATTTACCAGCTCTGGCATATGTACAGCTTTTGAAGATTTTGCCCACATGAAACAGTCCCCAACACAGACTTAGAATTTAAAATGTAAAATTAAATATACATGACATAGGTGTCATTAGGTATTTTTGTGGCATCAGTTCTGTGTAGTTGGCCACTGCGAATGGATTGTGACGTTTTGCCTGCTCCCTATGTTGGTGCGTATCAGAATAAGAAGGTACTTCTTATTCCCCTTTCAACTTGCCAATGCAATATAAAATTCTTGACTTCACAGGGAAACTCATCTTGGCACTATTTGATCTTTATAAGTACCTCCCATTTGCCTGCCGTGTGTTTTAGCAAACTTTCCTGCAGATGGTTCCTCATGTGCCTTTCTGCAGCCTCATTTCCTTTTGCCTGAATGGAGGAGTAGCTTTACTATGGACTTTTTTCATGATCAAGGATAAGCATGTAGTATTTGGTGAAGTGGGCTATCTCACTAGATTCTATCTTTTCCCTCTCCTGGCTTTCCTGCGTGCAATAACTTGGTGATTAATGGTTGAGAATCTGGTGTCAGTGGTTGGTCCATATGTGTGGCTTGTTGCCACCTGATGTCTTCTGGATGTCTGTGAGGTACGTAGTGTCTGAAATGAGGTGTGTATGGATATATCACCAGATCTACTTTAGGAATGAGGATCTAAGTTTTTCTGGTGCGGCTATTAATTTGTGGAATCACTTCACAAATCATTCCACCTCAATCAGCCCACCATTGAACTGATGCACTGAATCCTGTACGTTTTTTGAATGTCTAACTTGCTGGCCGTTTATGGATGGTACTACATATGAGGCAGGTTGCAGAAGTGGGTGGTGCTGGGTCAGGTTCCTGATAGAGTTGAATTTAAAACTTACGTTCCCTGGGTGGTGTGTGAATGTGAAATGACTGCAAGTATATTTCCTGATTGTATGACATGCCATTTTGATCAGGTTAAGGCTTGAAAAGTTTAGTGTTTGAGAAACTAGCATCTTGGTTTGTGAAGTTGCAATTGAGTTGAGATGTGGCCTCCTAGTGTGTAAATCTTGATATTCTGGAGCTCTTCTCGCAGTTGCTGTTGACTATAGGCATGGAAAAATCTAGACATTGGGTAACATGAACCTGCTAGTTTTGGTAACTTGTCCTGTCCATTTGCAGAGCACTTCATACTGTCCATTACGCTGGAACCTGCAATGGTCGAAATGTATGGTAGATGATTTGCCAGAAGGCTCTTTTTGCAGTTCTGGGGTCAGGGTGATGATTGCAATATAGGTAAGTGATAGCTATCCAGAGGACATATTTTATGGATGCTGTGAGTTGTGCCCTTAAATATGTGAATGGTGATGGCTTATTTATCCACTGTGAGCTAATTGATGCTTCAATTCAGACTGTTTTTGTCTCATAGTATTGTTTGCAATTTCTGTATGCATACCCTGATATGGCCTAACGTGCTAAGGACCCTGCATTATTTGTATATTCTTGTTCATTATGTGACATAATTGTTCAGGGGCGGCTCCTCCACTAGGGTGGAGGAGCGTCGCCCCACTGCTTTCTCGCAGTGCGAGAAAGGCAATCATAAAATGGTTATAACTTTTGGTTATTACCCTTTTCTGTTTCTTTGCGCATTGCGGGCGGGCTGGTGGGCGGAGCTGCCCGGGCAGGGCAAGAGTGATTTGCCCACTCCTGTTTGCGCAAAACCTGTTTGGTCGGCCCTCTCGGGCCGCCCAAACCAGTCATGCGCATTCTGCACTTCTCCATGCAGGCTGCATTGCAGCCTATATGGAGAACATAGCGATACCAAAGGGGACGATGGACGGAGCGTTAGAGCAAATCAAACACTCACCCCAGTCAAATGATCTGGGTTTGATCCATCATCATTCTTTAGCTCACTCCACCACCCCAGTTCATACATGGCCATATGCAAATCAGTCTGACCCTGTGCCTCATGGGAACAGTCCAGCCCGAACTGCAAAGCCATGTCTTCCCTGGACCGGAAACAAGCATCCCGGGACGGGTTTCAGGTTCAAAACCCTCATCAGCCAGGCTATCTTGAATCCAGTGGCAAAGTGAGCAAGGGACCCACGTCTGGGCATACCCTGCCAACTTAGGGCGAACAAAGCGATACCAAAGGGGACGATGGACGGAGCGTTAGAGCAAATCAAACACTCACCCCCAGTCAAATGATCTGGGTTTGATCCATCATCATTCTTTAGCTCACTCCACCACCCTAGTTCAGACATGGCCATATGCAAATCAGTCTGACCCTGTGCCTCATGGGAACAGTCCAGCCCGAACTACAAAGCCATGTCTTCCCTGGACCGGAAAAAAGCATCCTGGGACCGGTTTCGGGTTCAAAACCCTCATCAGCCAGGCTATCTTGAATCCAGTGGCAAAGTGAGCAAGGGACCCACATCTGGGCATACCCTGCCAACTTAGGGCGAACAAAGCGATACCAAAGGGGACGATGGACGGAGCGTTAGAGCAAATCAAACACTCACCCCCAGTCAAATGATCTGGGTTTGATCCATCATCATTCTTTAGCTCACTCCACCACCCCAGTTCAGACATGGCCATATGCAAATCAGTCTGACCCTGTGCCTCATGGGAACAGTCCAGCCCGAACTGCCAAGCCATGTCTTCCCTGGACCGGAAACAAGCATCCTGGGACCGGTTTCGGGTTCAAAACTCTCATCAGCCAGGCTATCTTGAATCCAGTGGCAAACCTATTGTCCAGGCCTCCCCTGCCGGAGTTTCGTCCAGCAGCAGGAGGCCAGACTTGTGTCTGTGGCAGCAGCATCCATTTTGTGATGCCAGGGCTTCAGAAAGAAGTTACCGGGTAAGCCAGAGTTAACATGTCTTTCCCTCTAGAAGGGTGGAATGCTACCCCGCCGCCAGGATTGGCGGGGGGTAGTATTCCAAGGTGTTTGACACCAAACACGACATGTTTAGGTGCAGCCATTCCAAAGTTAGCATTTTACCGCGAGGATATAATGCGCTTAAGAGTATATGGTCAGGCTGCACTACAAACAGCATCAGAGATGGTCTCCGAACGCTGCAGAGGGGCCCTGCTCATGCAGGGGCACCCTCTCACATAGGAACCACGCACTCTGCCTTTAGGATTGATAAGGCCTGCCTTAGGAGTGACTTATAGGTTTATATGTGTGTATGTATTTCGTGATATAGGTAACCTATATCACAGTAAGGGGTGCATGCACCACCTTACCCAGGCTGCAGTAGCAGACCTGTGGTGTCAGTTTGGATGGCCTTCCAGGGGTGGCATAATACATGCTGCAGCCCCTGGCAGGCCTCTGAGGTACCTATGCCCTTGGTACATAGTATACCATATACTAGGGACTTATAAGGGCACTCCAGATTCCAATCAGAGATGTGCCTAAGGCACATGGAAACCATTTTACAGAGAAAGCAGATAGACTGGGGCCCTGAATAGCAGGATCCCAGTCCAACTAAGTCATAAACCAGCAAAACACCATAAAAAAAGTGGGGGCAACCATATAGTCAGATTCCACCTTCCTACATAACCCCCCAAACGAAAGGAGATAAGGCTAACCTTGGCCAGTTGAGCCTTCATTGACTAAGTGGTCATATAAGGAAGCACCTGCACTAGCATGGTTGCCCCCTGTCTTATGGTCCACTAAGCAATCCCTCACCCTAAGGGTATGAGAGGGTCTCCACCATGGGGAATCACTACCTGTGGGGTGCTTAGGTAAAGTACAAGGCTGGTGAGGTGTCTGAGTAGAGAAGTGAGGCCCTAGGAATGTTGGCCTCAGCTTCCTCAGATCACTGGTCACCATGTATGCCTGTCTTTCCATGACTGAGTTGCACTTTGCTCTAAGGGTCAACCTTTGGCTGCCTACAGCTGGGGGTTGGGTCCCTTTGGATGGACTACTGGAGGGACATGGCAGGTTTGGAACCTTCTGGTCCCAGGTTTGCCCTGGCCTACCAGAGTCCTTCTGGGGAGGTCCCTACATAAAGGTATGGGGGATCCCTCAGTGTGTAGAGGAATTTTCACCTGGCTAGGGCTACTAGCCTGGGTGCCCCTAATCTGCTGATGGGGGCTTCCTCTGGACAGGGGGCCCTGGGGGTCCACTGACCTCCCTGACCTCTGCAGCCCTGGGCTGACTGAGGCAGGGTAGAGAGGGGCAGGTTACCTGCTCCAGACTGGGTACCACCTTGGAAGGGTCCTCTGCCATCAGGGGTGTGGCCAGGCCAGGCCTGACTACCTCTGTGGCAGTTCCTTCACTAGGGGTAGGGTCAGTTCCCTGAGGAGGCTGACCCTTACCTACTGTCTGGGGGAAGAAGACTTTCTTCAACCCTTGTGCTCTCTTTTGGGGGAGAGTGGGCCATTCTTTCAGGCTCCATCTCTCCAAATTCTTGGGCTGGGGCTGTGGCCATCACAGCCCCACTAACCTTGCAGGGACGCCCAACATCCTAAGATGGGTTTGGTGTTCAACTTCAGCCCAGGCTGAAATTTCCAAATCATTGCCCATCAGGCAATCTACAGGTAGGGTTGGGGACACTGCCACTCTTTTGGGCCTGTGACCCCTCCCAGCTGAGATTGACTATGGCCATGGGGTGATCTGTTCTGACACCATCAATGTTGGTCACCTGATATTTAAACTCAGGTAAAAGCTGGTGAGGGGGACTAGTTTCCCTGCCACCATGGTGACACTAGCCCCTGTGTCCCTAAATGCCACAGCTTTCTGACCATTAATTATTGGCTCCAATCTGTACCTGCCCAATGCTATGGGACCCATGGTAAAGGTGGCAAATCCTATACCACCATCAGAGTCAGAGGAGTCTGTTGAGGGGTCCCTGTCTAAACTAGGGCCCACCTCTGTTCCTCTTGCAAAGGCACCCAACTTTTTGGGTGCACTACTCCCAACTGGAGGATTACTACTGGTAGTACCAGGAGGGGTGGTAGTAGTTGTGGGAGGAACATTTTCTTTATTGCCAATCCTGGGGCAACTGGGATCAGTTTTCCAGTTCCCAGGCTTTTTACAGACATGGCAATATGGTTTCTTTTCAGGAGAGGAAGGAGTTTGGGACCCACCCCCAGAAGAGGAATTTTGGGGCCCTGTAGGGGACTTATCCTTAGATTTATCCCCACCTTTCTCTTGGGACTTAGTAGAATCTTTCTTCTGGTCACCACCCTGATTTCTAGTTTTTACTCTGGTTCTGACCCATTTGTCTGCCTTCTTTCCCAATTCTTGGGGAGAGGTCAGATCAGAGTCCACCAGATACTGGTGCAAAAGCTGGTTTTGACAATTATTAAGGATCTGCTCCCTCATAATCAAATTGTACAATCCTAAAAAGTCATGCACTTTGTTGCCATGTATCCAACCTTCCAGAGCCTTTGTAGCACAATCTACAAAATCAACCCAGTCTTGAGTCTGAGCTTTTTGGGTGTCTCTGAACTTCAACCTATACTGTTCAGTGGTTAGGCCAAACCCATCTATCAGAGCACTCTTCAAGACTGTGTAATTGTCAGCATCCTCTTCTCTTACAGTGAGGAGCTTGTCTCTACCTTTGTCTGCAAAGGAGAGCCACAAGATTGCTGCCCACTGCCTCTGGGGGACCTTCTGAACTTTACAGGCCCTCTCCAGTGCAGTTATCCATTTGTGGATGTCATCCCCACTCTGGTAGGGAGGGACAATCTTGTTTAGGTTTCTATGGTCATAAGACCTGTCCCTATCTCTAGGGATATTGCTGCCACCATGGGACTCTAGTCCCAACTTTCTTCTCTCTCTAAGGAGATCTAGGGATTCTCTATCTAAAGCTAATTGCTTTTTCTGAGTTCCAGCTGAGTTTCCTCATACTGGACTAGCCTCTTTCTTCTCTCATGAGAGGATTCTCTCCTATGAGATGAGACAGAGCTCCCTATAGAGGTGCCAGAGTGGTTAGACTCCTGAGAAGGAGACCTAGACCTTCTGGGCACACTCTTAATCCTTCCTGGGGGGACAAAGAGGGCATCATTCTGATCATCTTCTTCCTCTTCCTCAGGAGGGGTTGGATTATCCAGGTCAGGGCCATTGTCGCCCTCCTGGCCAGTTTCAGAGGGGGGGCTGGGGGTATTGGTACCCCTGGCCTCCTCCTCTTCTTCTGCCCCACCCTCAGCTCCTACCCCTTCAGTCCCTACAGGCTTACTAAGGTCATAAGCCACCAACAACTCCTTGAGGTGTTGGGTGGTGGGACTTTGGCCTGTCCTTAATTTCCTCACGTTACACAAAGCTCTCAGTTCCAAGAATGGGAGTGTGTCATACTTGGAGGGTGGAAGCTCAATGGCTTCCTGCAAGGCATCTTTGGATCCTGCTTTTAAAGACATTACTAGTGTGGTGTGGTGTATGCACTACCTACTCTAGTGTGGCCTACTAAACTCTCTTGAGTTGTAGAAAGGGTTGTGCTATCCCTTAACACACAACTCTAAGTTCAGTAGAACTTACTGTTATTCTAAGCTTAAATTATATGTACCTTAGGTACCTTTAGTGGTTTTCAGTTGATCAATTCAATTGAGATTATCTGGTAAAACAATAGCAAGCTGGAATCCCACCGCTGCCACCAATGTGAGAAGTTGGCCTGGCATATGCTGTCCACTAATTATAGTGGGCACCTTGCACCAGTCCAAATCAACTCTTATGGTAGGTAGGTTAAAGACAACCTTATTGAAAGCTATCCTAGTGGTAGCTGTGGAGAGCAGCCTTCAGGCTAAGTCTTGAAGGAATGTAAAGCAGCTTGTTTTACCAGTCTATAATCTCTTGAGTGACCAAATGAAAGAGCACCACACCAGGTATATATTCAAAATATATGTATTTATTACTAAACACACCCCTCTAGTCTCTTTATGAGGCTAGAGTTCAAGTACATAGGTTATAAGATCTTAAATCACAGTAATAGCACAAATACACGTTTGGGCCCTAGGGGCGTACTCAAACCATATACCAATAAAGTGGTATGCGAACCACGACTGAACTAGACACTAGGCCTAGAGCCTCTAGAAGTGCTTGGACCACAAGGAACCACCCAAGGTAGTGACACAGGGGACCCACGGGAGACGCGTGCAGTGTAAATACACAACCGCGATACGCCGTTAACTTCTATGGAGAAAGTCGGGATCGGGAAAATAGAGGAAAGGGACACTTAGAAGAGGACTAGGACAAAACCCTTTGAGATCTAGGACTTTGAAGAGTCTCTACCCACGGGAGCACCGGAGTACTCGTGTTACCTCACCCAGGGAAGCCGGGTGCATAGGTGCCTTTCGGGGTCGGGTTTCGTCGTCGGTTCTTATGGCGATCTGCTGCAAAGTGCTGCTGGCGACCAGGAGAAAAGTGTCCGGGTGGATCCAAGAGTGGATCGGAGTTCTGAAGAACCTGAAAGCAGAGGGGACAGAGTCTGGGTCACTAGCCAGTGACCAGGGAGGCGATGGACAGATGCCCACCGATGTCGAGTGCTTCAGATTCGATGACGGTCGTCTTGACTCTTCAGCCACGAGGTCCGGGAGGCGTTGTCGGCAACCAGGAGCAGGATTCAGGCTGTTGCTCGATGTTTGTCGAGTGCAGAGGTGTCGGCGACCAGATTGGACCCAACAAGCCTTGGCAACGGCAAGTCTCGAGTAAGATGTAGATCGTCGATGATGCAGACCAGCAAGGTCTGGGGAACTCACCCAGCGAAGGTAAGTGAGGGCAGGCCTGGAGCAACCAGACTGCCAAGTAAAGAAAAGATTGGCCTTCGTTAAGGGCTACTAGCCAACGGGCTAGCAACCGCGAAGGAGCCTTGTGACGCCGCACGTGGAGCTGGCTTACAGGACACTCGTGGAGTGGGGGCCAGTGATCTTCGGTGCAGGTGGTGCTGGAGGCTAGGGCTACTCGGAGCCCAAAGCACGACTTCTTGGGAGACCCATAAGATGGTGCACTTGCAAATGTGCTCGGTGTCCAGGGGTCACGGTCTCAAGTCACCCACGATAGCCACGGGCCTCAGCTTTGCTGGGGACTCAGGGTAGCCTCGGGAAGTCTGAGAATCCACCTCTGGTGATGCGATGACTTCGGCGTCCGACGGGAGCTTCAGTGATGCGAACCGGACAGATGCTTCTTTGGTGCCTGCCAAGCAGGGGAGTCACTCCTTGACCCCAAGGGAGATTCTTCAGTCCTCTAATCGTGAGTAGAGCGTCGAAGGTCCAGGATTCTGTTTCAGAGTTTCGTCCAGGTATAATCTAACCTTGCTGTGGCAAGGGTTCCCCATTTTATCCAGTAAAACAGGGAGGGACTAACTCTATGACCCCACCTATGGGAGGGTCAAGGGAGGGGTGGCTACACCCACTTCCCTTTGTCCAGTTTCGTGCCAGAGCAGGGGCAGGTAGCCCCTGAGCTGGTTTGAACTGGCATATGCACAGAGGAGCCTTTTGCTCCCCAGTGCAGGACTTCAAAGCACTCTAAGAGTGCACCCACCCAGCCCCAATACACATTATCCTGTCTGGGGAGGTGGTCACACCTCCCTGCAACAGGAAACCTATTGTCCAGGCCTCCCTGCCGGAGTTTCGTCCAGCAGCAGGAGGCCAGACTTGTGTCTGTGGCAGCAGCATCCATTTTGTGATGCCAGGGCTTCAGAAAGAAGTTACCGGGTAAGCCAGAGTTAACATGTCTTTCCCTCTAGAAGGGTGGAATGCTACCCCCGCCGCCAGGATTGGCGGGGGTAGTATTCCAAGGTGTTTGACACCAAACACGACATGTTTAGGTGCAGCCATTCCAAAGTTAGCATTTTACCGCGAGGATATAATGCGCTTAAGAGTATATGGTCAGGCTGCACTACAAACAGCATCAGAGATGGTCTCCGAACGCTGCAGAGGGGCCCTGCTCATGCAGGGCACCCTCTCACATAGGAACCACGCACTCTGCCTTTAGGATTGATAAGGCCTGCCTTAGGAGTGACTTATAGGTTTATATGTGTGTATGTATTTCGTGATATAGGTAACCTATATCACAGTAAGGGGTGCATGCACCACCTTACCCAGGCTGCAGTAGCAGACCTGTGGTGTCAGTTTGGATGGCCTTCCAGGGGTGGCATAATACATGCTGCAGCCCCTGGCAGGCCTCTGAGGTACCTATGCCCTTGGTACATAGTATACCATATACTAGGGACTTATAAGGGCACTCCAGATTCCAATCAGAGATGTGCCTAAGGCACATGGAAACTATTTTACAGAGAAAGCAGATAGACTGGGGCCCTGAATAGCAGGATCCCAGTCCAACTAAGTCATAAACCAGCAAAACACCATAAAAAAAGTGGGGGCAACCATATAGTCAGATTCCACCTTCCTACAAGTGGCTGTATGGATGAGTGTGTGCTTGTATCAGTGATTGTGTAAGAGCGTAAGAATGTGCTAGTATTTGTATGAGTAAGTGAGCTGGTGTGTGTATAACTGTATAGGTAAGTAAATGGGAGTGTGATTAATTATTTGCATGACTGACTAGGTGTGTGAGTACCTCTATGGATGAGTGGAGGTGTGTGAGTGTGTATATAGGTGTATGAGTGCATATGATAGTCCTGTACTGAGTGACCATAAGTATGAGTGATTGTACTGGTGAGAGAGTAAATGTGTGTGTAGACCTAATAATCAGTGAGTGGGTATGTAGTTTTGGTGTTGGAGTGTCTATGGTTTTGAGAATGGCAGTCTGTAATTTAGAGTGGGTATATCAAAGGTTATATTAGGGTGTGAGAAGATGCATGAAATTATCACATGGATGATGTCATCAGTGATGTCATCAGTGATGTCATTTGAGATGTCATCAGTGATGTCATCAGTGATGTCACTGACCATGTCATGAGTGATGTAATATGTGACGTCATCAGCAGTGCATTGTAGGGCGCGAGTTATAGTTAGCTGAACTAACTATAACGGGGAATTTCACGGGTTTTGTACGAGTGCAATGTCGAAGTAACTAAAACTGTCCCTAAAACCTATGGTTTTTGAGTGAATTTCAAAGGTTTTTAAATGCTAATTTGTAACTATAACGTGTCTGAAACCTATGGTTTTTTCAGTGAATTTCAAAGGTTTTTTAAATGCTAATTTGTAACTATAACGTGTGTGAAACCTATGGTTTTTTCAGTGAATTTCAAAGGTTTTTTAAATGCTAATTTCTAACTATAACGTGCCTGAAACCTACGGTTTTTTCAGTGAATTTCAAAGGTTTTGTAAATGACAATTTTTAAATGTATTAATTGTTATATTAATTTTTTTCATACTGATTTACTACATTTTTAGAAACAATTTTTTTTACATATTTTATTTTTTAAATTACATTGTAATTACATTATACATTACATTACAAAAATACTTTCTCAGAATGAATTACTTTAGTTTAAATACTTTGCAGATAGGCAATAGACTTTTAAGTACAGTAGTTACAGTTGTTGCAATGGGCAACACATTTTCAAACACAATGCAACATTCAGCTCAATGTGAATTTCTAGTTAAATGCAATTAGTTACTTTATGGATTACTTTTGTAACCACAGGACTGGATCCTAGATTCAGTCCTGGTACATCTCCTGTAAACAGTTGAGTAAAAGCGTTTTGGTTACAGTCGTGATTTTTAAGGAATATTATTGTATTTTAAAAGTTGACACTTAGAAACTTTTTCTCATAGAATCACCAATGTTATCCTATGGAAGGAAATTCACTTAGCAGGTAAAAACTGTTATCGTTACTTTTTCTTACTCAGTGTTGGATCCTGGATCCAGCACTGGTGCATCTCCTGTAAACAGTTGAAAAAATGCGTTTAAGTCATACAGGCGATTTTTAAGGAATATTTGTAGTTTGTGAAAATCAACACTTTGAAACTTTTTGCTGAAAACCAGTCAATCTTAGCCTATGAAGGAAATTCAAGTTACCGGTAAGTACGGTTAAAATTACTTTTGAGGATCAGTACTGGGCTGAAAGATGCAGCACTGAGGTCTCTCCTGATAACAGGTGAGTAAATCGGAATCGTATTTCGGCTGATTTTAGAGGAATATTTTAAAGTTCCAAAACTCCACACTTAGAAGAATTTCCAAGTGAAACCAGTCAATGTTAGCCTATGGAAGGAAATTCAAGTTACTGGTAAGTACGGTTAAAATTACTTTTCAGGACCAGTACTGGGCTGAAAGATGCAGCACTGAGGTCTCTCCTGATAACAGGTGAGTAAATCAGAATTTGGATTTCGGCTGATTTTAGAGGAATATTTGTATGTTTCAAAAATCAACACTTAGAAACTTTTTCAGCAAAAAGCAGGCAATGATATCCTATGGAAGGAAATTCAAGTTACTGGTAAGTACGGTTAAAATTACTTTTGAGGATCAGTACTGGGCTGAAAGATGCAGCACTGTGGTCTCTCCTGATAACAGGTGAGTAAATCGGAATTCGTATTTCGGCTGATTTTAGAGGAATATTTTAAAGTTCCAAAACTCCACACTTAGAAGAATTTCCAAGTGAAACCAGTCAATGTTAGCCTATGAAGGAAATTCAAGTTACCGGTAAGTACGGTTAAAATTACTTTTCAGGACCAGTACTGGGCTGAAAGATGCAGCACTGAGGTCTCTCCTGATAACAGGTGAGTAAATCGGAATGCGTATTTTGGCTGATTTTAGAGGAATATTTTAAAGTTCCAAAACTCCACACTTAGAAGAATTTCCAAGTGAAACCAGTCAATGTTAGCCTATGGAAGGAAATTCAAGTTACTGGTAAGTACGGTTAAAATTACTTTTCAGGACCAGTACTGGGCTGAAAGATACAGCACTGAGGTCTCTCCTTATAACAGGTGAGTAAATCGAATTCCTATTTCGGCTGATTTTAGAGGAATATTTTAAAGTTCCAAAACTCCACACTTAGAAGAATTTTCAAGTGAAACTAGTCAATGTTAGCCTATGAAGGAAATTCAAGTTACCGGTAAGTACGGCTAAAATTACTTTTCAGGACCAGTACTGGGCTGAAAGATGCAGCACTGAGGTCTCTCCTGATAACAGGTGAGTAAATCGGAATTCGTATTTCGGCTGATTTTAGAGGAATATTTTAAAGTTCCAAAACTCCACACTTAGAAGAATTTCCAAGTGAAACCAGTCAATGTTAGCCTATGGAAGGAAATTCAAGTTACTGGTAAGTATGGTTAGAATTACTTTTCAGGACCAGTACTGGGCTGAAAGATACAGCACTGAGGTCTCTCCTGATAACAGGTGAGTAAATCGGAATTCGTATTTCGGCTGATTTTAGAGGAATATTTGCACAATGGTGAAGGGAGGGGCGGGGACTGAGGTTACATCTGTGTAAACGCGCCCGTGGCGCGTTTTAAGTTGGGGGATTAAGTCCCCTTGAATCCTGAGGGTCCCTAGGGGCCAACTAGCCCACCAGGAACCTCCAATATGCGCCAGGGCTGCGTTGCAGAGACGTGTAGAGAGGCCACACCCCTTTTACACCTCTCTGCAACGCAGCTCTGTGGCGCTTTCTGGATGTACCTGTTGGGCTAGTTGGCCCCGAGGACCCTCAGGATTGAAGGGATTTAATTCCCATCTTAAAACGCGCCACGGGGCCTGTTTGCACACATGTCACCTGAAGCCCCGCCCCCTCCCTTCACCACTGTGCAAACGCGCCCGTGGCGCGTTTTAAGTTGGGGGATTAAGTCCCCTGAATCCTGAGGGTCCCCGGAGTCCAACTAGCCCACCATATACCTCCAAAAGCGCCACAGAGCTGCGTTGCAGAGAGGTGTAAAAGGGGCGTGGCCTCTGTACACCTCTCTGCAAGGCAGCCCCTGGCGCATACTGGAGGTTCCTGGTGGGCTAGTTGGCCCCCAGGGACCCCCAGTATTCAAGGGGATTCGCCTCTCTGCAAACGCGCCAGGGGCGCGTTTGCAGAGTGGTGAAGGAAGGGGCGGGGCCTGCGGGCCCGATCGTTTTTGTCCCTGAAGGAGGGCTGTGTGGCCCTTCTTCCTTTTTTCTGTTTTTGGGCCCTGGGGACCCCATCCCCCAGGGCCTTACCCCTTTTAAATTTAAAAAAAAAAAAACGGGAAGGGGGCCGCGTGGCCTCCCTTCCCGGGCCTGTATTGGCCCCGGGGACCCCATCTCCCGGGGCATGGCCTCTATTTTTATTTTTAATATTTTGAGGGGGCTGCGTGGCCCCCTCCTCTGGCCATTTTAAGGCCCGGGACCCCATCCCCGGGCCGGCCATACCCTTTTTAATTTTTTATAATTTTTCAAAACTTTGGGAGGGGGCCGCGTGGTCCCCCTCCCGGGCCACTACTGCCCCGGGGACCCCATCCCCGGGGCTGGCCCTCTCGTTGGGGACTGTGGGGGTCCCCAAACCCCCACAGTCCCGCCGGCTCCCCGTGTCCTACGGGAGCCGGCATTGCTTTACACATGGGGAGCAGCTAACATGCTGCTCCCCATGTGGAAAGCAGTCAGCTTTGGATATTGGAAGAGAGAGCAGGTTTCCTGCTCTCTCTTCCAATATCCAAGCAAGTTTGCAATGACAGGACGGGAGCCGCGAGGCTCCCGTCCTGTCATTGCAAACAGCAGTGTCCCGGGGGTAGGCACCCCGGGACACTGCAGGAGCCGGCCCTGGGGGTGGCGGTCCCCAGGGCCACCACAGGCTCCAGGAGGGGGCCGCGCGGCCCCCCTCCCATCGTGTGCATAGCCCCGGGAGGTGGTGGTCCCGGGGCTCTGGGAGTCCGTAACGGACCCCCATATTTAAATGTTTAGTGCCCCGGGGAGGTGGCGGTCCCGGGCGTGTGGGGGCTGGAGCCCCCACACAGGTTTTCATTTAAAAAAGAAGCCCCGGGAGGTGGTGGTCTCCGGGGCTGCGGAGGGCTCAGAGCCCTCCCGCACCATTATGCATAAAGCCCCGGGGGTGGCGGTCCTCGGGGCTTAGGGCCCTAGAGGCCCCCACACATAAAATTAACCCCCCAGCATGCCCCGGGACTTGGCCCACCCGGGGCCATTGACATCGACGCGGTAGACCGCGCTCGATGTTTTCTCGGCAGGATTCGCGCACCCTGAGCACATCCTGCCGATTTTTATAAAAAAAATGCTTTTTTTGCCCAGGGGGTCCTTGTGGGACCCCCTGAGCAGGCCTAGGGGTTAGGGTGTTTCTACCCTGCCCCCTTTGTGCGTTTGCGCACTTGTTTCTTTTTTCTCGGCGGGATACGCGCACCCTAAGCGCATCCCGCCGATTTAAAAAAATATATATCTTTTTCTGCCCAGGGGTCCTTGTGGGACCCCCTGAGCAGACCTAGGGGTCAGGGTGTTTCTACCCTGCCCCCTTTGCGCTTTGCGCACTTGTTTCTGTCCCTCGGTTCTACCGAGGACAAAATGGCTGCCAACACTTCCTGAATCGGAATGTTGACAGCCAGCTGACAGCCAATTAGCATGCAGCTCGTGATCGGGACGGTGCGCGCAGGGTGCGCTGAGGGCACGCGTATCCGACGCGCCCATAGATATATATGTACTTTTACTTTTGATTTTCTCAGGAACTACTGAACGGATTTACACCATTTAAGCAAAAGGCACCAGTCTGAACCAAGGACTACCTCTTTGCCAAATTTGGTGTAATTCCGTTCAGCAGTTCGGGCTGTAGCTGCGACTAAAGGTTCCTATGGAAAAATGAATGGGAAAACGCGTTTTGGGACCCCCTTTTTCTCGGCCCCCGCTTCACGTATCACCCCGAGACTTTCAGGGTAGGAGCGGAGCGGAGCGCCCAACAAGTTGGAAACTTTCACGAAGATTCGTCAACCGGCGCCAACGTTATTTCAAATAGAATGTCGCGGATTTCCTATGGATAATAGGTTGTAACTATAACTATCTACTGGCGACCGCTAGTAGATATATATATATATATATATATATATATATATATATATATATATATATATATATATATCTTTTATTCCAAAGCCCCCAGGGTTTGGAAGATGCACTCGGTAGCAGACAAAAGAGTCATTTATTTACAGCATACCAGCTTAAAACATCCAGAACATGTTATTCTTCTCCTGACGCGTTTCAGGCTCCATTGCCTTTGTTCACAGGAGTTACGAATGACGAAACAAAAAAAGCCTTCATTTACCGTGCATTTAAGTTCTATCTTGCCCACTGATTGGGCTTCCCAGGTAAGTTCATATCTGTTGCATTGTTGGACATGGTGTTCCCAGGCTTAATCACTCCCTCTAGTGGGTTTTGTTCCGTTATTTAATTTCGCATAAATTATTGTTGCCCTCCAGTGGGCCTCCCATTGTCTCTGCTGGTACTATTCACGCTGTCTGTTACCCGCTTAAATGAAGTTATGGCAAAGTTCCAGCTTCGGCAGTCCTCAGCGTCCGAGGCGGTGCTATCTTCACGGCAGGGCTGCCGTTTCATCATTTTGTATTCCAAAGCCCCCAGGGTTTGAAGATGCACTCGGTAGCAGACAAAAGAGTCATTTATTTACAGCATACCATCTTAAAACATCCAATCAGCGGGCAAGATAGAACTTAAATGCACAGTAAATGAAGGCTTTTTTTGTTTCGTCATTCGTAACTCCTGTGAACAAAGGCAATGGAGCCTGAAACGCATCAGGAGAAGAATAACATGTTCTGGATGTTTTAAACTGGTATGCTGTAAATAAATGACTCTTTCGGAGGTTGATAAAAGGAGCACCGTTGATTATTTAACCGGCACGCAGCGCCCCGAGGGGAGCGGATTGCTCGGTAGAAAGTTTAGAGTCCCCGAAAAAGGCGGGGGAATTGGACGGCGCGTGCAGTGCCCCGAGGGTGACACCTACAACGAGCGGTGAACAGGCTAGTAGGCAGTGAGCACCAGAGGCAACTTGAGCTCACAGCAGAGGGCTCTCCAAATGTGCCCTCAGCCCCGGGAACTGGACCCCTTCCATACCGGGGAGCCGCGAGTGAAGCGGACTACAGCATCCAGACGCCCCAGAGGCACGCACTGCGCACCGCACATCAGGACATCAGGACGCGCCCGGCGGCGCTTAAATCATCCACTGTGCTTCCGCAGCGCGGGAGCTCTCTTGTGCCTACCATCTGTGCCCTCAGCCCCGGGAACTGGACCCCTTCCATACCGGGGAGCTGCGAGTGCCACGAGTGAAGCGGACTACAGCATCCAGACGCCCCAGAGGCACGCACTGCGCACCGGACATCAGGACGCGCCCGGCGGCGCTTAAATCAACCACTGTGCTCCCGCAGCGCGGGACGCGCCCGTCAGCTGCAGGCAGGGCAGGGCCACCCCCCTTGGCAGCAGCATAGAGCCCTGTACTGTTTACCACTCCACGCCATTACAGGGTAAGAGTTACATTTATTCACTTGACATTAAAGGAACTTAGTGAACTGCACGGCAATCTTTCCTCCTATCAACGCAGTGGCCTTATTCTGAACTATAATTGTAAATTCTTATGCCCGGGCCCAGGCCGCACCCTGATTGAACGATTTCAAAAATAACTCTTTTAAGTGGGTTGAACATTGACTCTACCTGTTCCCGAAGATCTATGGAGATCGTATGTCTATGAGTATCTTGATTGGTATAATTTATTGAACACCTTGCTTTGTAGTGTAAATTGCAGGCTAGGAAGGTAGTCTGTGAATAATATATAAATCAACATAAACCAGTTGAACAGTTAGTTTACTTTGCCCCTACCATAACTGTCGCCTCTGTCTTGTGGATATTGTAAAAGTGTGATAGATTCCTTCTATCAGCCCTAAAAAATCTCTGTCGGCAAGTTTGAGCGGCTTGCGGACAGGATAATGGGAAAAAGGAAGGCAATTGATCCTGTTACAGGGAGGAAGAAGATGGCTAAAATTAGTAAAACATCAACCTCTGCAGCTGATAACTGTACTTTAGCAGCTATAGATGAGCTGATTGAGGAAGTTGAAACTATGTTAGCCAAGGGGGACAAAGCGGTACCAAATGATTGTAAGAAAATCTCAACATACTTCAGTAAGCAAAGCAAAACAACCTCAATTAAACTAATCCCAAAGCAGAAAAGTCCTATAGTAACCGTGCATTGTATACCGGAGACTCCCTTAATCATACAAGGTGATTCCTCCCAAAAAGACTCCCTTACACAAGCCTCTACTAGCCCGGTTGAGCCGAACATATCAACTAGGGACTCCATAAACTTGGAGTGCTCGAACAGATATGCAATATTAGCGGACGATCGGGAACATCATATCGAAGTTCAATCAGAGGAGAGTGAGAGCACATTGCAGGTTACAATAGGGTCAAGAGAAGTAGGGACCCAAACAGACATGGAGGTTACTAAAGAAGCAATGGGGGATCTCTGCCAAAAGCTTTACACAAAAGGAGATAGAAGGGCTTAAGAGAATGTTATCAGACTTGATAAAAACCCTGCCTCTAGCTTATAAAGAAAATGGTAACATGTCAAACTCCCTTGCGAACTCTGGTGATAAAATCGATCTGACAAATAGAGCATGCAAGCGATCGACTCACCTACCTGGTGAACTTACTAAAAAGAAAACAAAGGATCCAATAGATCAAAATAGACATCCAATCAGGTCACACCCTCATTTACCTAAACCAAATGTACACAGATCACAGCAGAATGAACTAACTTTTCCATGTAATTCCATGAACAATGAGAGGTGCGTGACACCTCTCCAGGTGCCCCAAAATAGACACAGGTTAAAACCACCTAGCAGAGACGACATAGAGTTAAAATCCATCACTGCCCAGGAAGAGGGAGGTAGAAGCCCCTTACAGAATCCCCACCTATCAAACCAAACAAGGTCTACACACAAACCCAATAGTCATAACATCTTCTTGATAAATGTTACAAGACTAAACCGGGGAGCTAGAGAAGATGAGGATTCCCTAAAAAATAAAGCGATCCACTGGATCAGACACAAACGTCAATGCCTCTCTGTAATAAAATCTGACATTGCAAGAGCTGAAAGGCTACAACAGCATGGTGGGAGCATGGACGACATAATGTTAACGTTCCACTCAAGGTCCATAGCAGAAAGCTTAATTCATATGAATATTCGGTCACATACTCTTTTTGCTTCATCGATTAGTATTAGGCAAAATATTTCAGAGTCAGCTACTAGTACCAATGCACAACGAGTAATCCAGAAGGACATGACCGTAATTTCTGTAGATCCATCGGTTAGTAATGAGCAGAACACTCCCGAACCAACCACTAACCCCAGCTTACTTCCGGTAGTCCAGGAGTCAATGGATCTGGACTCAGTAGATCCATCGACTTGTATTAACCACAATACTCCTGAGCTATTTGATAGTGCCAACTCACACCAAGCAACCCAGGAGACATCGAATCTAGATCTTGTTGATTGACTGGCAAGGGAATATAGGGGGAAGAGGACGACAAAGGGAGATCATCTTGAACTGGACACGAACTGTGCAAACCATAATCTTTCCTTTAGTCCCCAACTAAGCTCTGATGTCACTCTCCATCTAACACACCCAGACAGAGAAGATAATACATACTCAACTGAGGAGGGAAATACTTGTCTCCGACTAGATGGAACCCCAACCAATCACTCACACTCGATCCCAAAACGGCTAAAAATAATTTCTTGGAACGTATCAGGGCTAAAGCAAAAAATTAAGGAACCGGACTGGCAGAATTATATAGAGGGATTCGACCTCTGTCTCTTCCAGGAGACATGGGCCATAGAACCGCAGCATAAACTAGGGTACAGAACCTTCAGCATAGAAGCAGTACAATCAAAAAAAGGGAGGGCATCGGGGGGACTGATAATATGGGTAAAAATCAACCTAAATGTTAGCATAGAAACTGTAGTTACAGACTCATTAGACATCTTGGGCCTGAAATTTAGATTTTCTAATGCAACACAGCTGTACCTTTTTAATATCTATCTGAGACCCAGGGGGTGCTCAAAAGAAGCACCATTGTTAGAACACTTCAAGGAGGTTCTGGGATCTATAGATCACAAAGATGTTACCATCATTGGGGGCGACTTTAACTGCTGTTACGAACCAATGGTGGGACTCGAAGTAGTGTCTGAAGAGGAAGATCAACTCAGAGGCATCCCCCTTCTTCAGACAAAAAATACAGTGAGGTGTACCACCTCTGCCATTCAAATGTTTCACTTCACCATCGAAAAAGGGTTTAGAGCATGCAATGGTCGGTTCCCCTCAGATCTTGCTTGCGCAAACACTTTTGTAAGAGGAAACACTGGGTCAAGAATAGATAACATACATATTAGTACACCACACTGGGCACATGCATTGGATTTTAAGGTCGGCAACAGATTGGAGAGCGACCATCTCCCGCTATGCTTGGATTTAGATGGAAAATACTTCCCATTCCATGAAACTCTGGAACTTGACCCAGGACTAGAATTAAGGCAGCCCCTGGTAACAAATAACCGAAGGTCAGTTAGATGGCCCACTATCTTAGACCAAGTCGAACCCCTAACTAGTATTTACAACATTTTTAGTGCTTTGGTAGGTTCCTACCTGGAAAAAGATCGTGAAATTGTTAAGATAACGGACATCCATAAAAAACTGGTAGAGGAAATACAAGTGAACCTAACTAAGCCCCAAACAAAAAAGAGAACTGTAAAGGCAGGGGCACAGCCACCTAATCCTTGGTATGACAAGGAATGTAGACTGGCCAAAACTCATAAACAAAAACCGAATTGAGATTAAAGTAGAAAGAGCTAAATATAAGAAAATGCAAAAGGTAGCCCAAAGAAACTGGGAAGACAGTATCTGGGAAGAGCTTATAACTGCGGCAAAAAATAGGGACCAAACCATGTTTTGGAAACTGATGACTCATGGAAGCAGATATGATACGACAGTTTCTGACTATTACTTAGATCCTACCACCTGGCAAAGATATTTTACAAACCTTTATGATACCACTGATGACTCAGAACTGGCTAGATACTCTCCATCTAATCCTTGGGGGTCCTTGTTTTTAAACCAAACAACACCACTAGAGTTTAGTATGGAGGAGACCGCCCTTGCTGTAGCAGCTATCAAACCATCAAAGGCACCAGGTCCCGATAGAATTCCGGGGGACCTTTTTAAACACAGTCAGGAAGTATGGGTACCGTACATAAATGAATTAACAAACACAATAGCTAGGGGACAGGCGGTGCCAGCTTCCTGGAAGGGAGCCGAGATAGTCCCCATTTATAAAAAGGGCAGCAGGGAAGACCCTGCAAATTATAGGCCTATAAGCCTGATAGATGTTCTGCAAAAGGTTTATGCCAAACAGATTTTAACTAGGCTCACTGATTGGATGACAGAAGAAAATGTACTATCATCATGCCAGGCAGGATTTAGGCAAAAACAAGCACATTAGACCAGGTATTTAGACTGATGATTATATGTTGGAAATACACTAGATTAAGATCTAGCCACCTATATGTCGCCTTTATTGACCTAAAGGCGGCATTCAATTCCATCCTCAGGGTACAGTTGTGGGAATCCTTACACCAACAGGGTGTCCCTGATGAGATTTTAATCTAGTGTATTTCCAACATATAATCATCAGTCTAAATACCTGGTCTAATGTGCTTGTTTTTTGCCTAAATCCTGCCAGACAATTTAATTTCGCTTTTTGACTCAGGAGTCAGCAGACTTGGGTTCGACCAATATCTGCTAAGTCCTAGATCCAAAAGCCACTTTCTAATTGTGTACAGAGAATCATTGATCGAACTCCTGGCACTCGACACTCAAACCACGTTCCCCTGGTTGATCCACATTAGAAAGTGGCTTTTGGATCTAGGACTTAGCAGATATTGGTCGAACTCCAAGTCTGCTGACTCCTGAGTCAAAAAGCGAAATTAAATTGTTATTTTGGGAATTTGTGAAACACAAGGTAACTCAAAATGGTTCACATGGAAGTTTAACTACACAATTCCTTGAGTTTAAAACGACACCTCATTTTGAGCCATTTTTAGATGAGATAGAACCGCTACTGGCAAAGTGCTTATATTTGAAATTTAGATATGGAATTTTACAACTAAACAGCTTTGTTGCAAAATGGTCAAGGCTACAAAACAAGGAGGGGGACTCTCATTGTGCCTTATGTCAAATGGGGGTTGATGAAGATATTGCACACGTTTTGTTTTTCTGCCCAGCATACAAACTAGCTAGAAGGAAATGGATAAAACCATTAGCCAGGTGCCTTAGTGTCAGGAGAATGAATGCTATGCTGAGAATACTAAAAACTGACAACTCCTGCTTAATAGTCTTTAGTCTCAGCCGATTTCTACTGGCTATTAATTTTATAAGGAAAAAGGGAGGGCAAAACCTATAACTTTATAAATCTGGCTGTTAATTCAAAGTATCTACTTAGATATAATGTACAATCTGGCAGAAACAAATACGACAAAACTCATAATGAACTGTATATTATGGTCAAGATTGAACAAAAATCTTAAAAGGAAATAGTAGAAGTGTCGGTGTAAAAATTGAAGTCTTTTAAGTCTACATGTACTGTATTAGTTTCCAAGTTTTTAGTAATAATTCAATGATTTTAAGTTTTGATAGTTTTTATTACAGGCATCTCATGGGATTTTAAAGAATATCTAAATTTTAGTAGATTCTTTTAATAGTTTGGATATAAATCAATTCATGCCGATGGTCCTGTGGTATAATGAAACAATTTGAACCACTCTATACCTAATGCACATGCACTTTCTAAGAATTTATCATTATCATAGAATAAATTGTGTTTTCTAGCTATAACATTGCACAGGCACTTTATAAGCAAACAAGTTAACAGGGCAATTTTCAAAAAAGAGGTGGTATTTACCTAGATTTAATAAGAACTGTAAATAGACTACATGTACATAAATCTGACAATGTGAGCAATGGAGAATGTATTTTAATTCTATTGATGCATCTATTGTATATTATTGTATATTACTGTTTTCTTACTTTTATGGCCTTATAGGCCGAAATAAAGTATTTGAATTTGAGTAACTACATATGTGAAAAGTAGTATATATTTGTGTTGGAGTACATAATTGGCTACAAATGAGAGTGCGTTATTGTGAGAGTGGCTGTATGGATGAGTGTGTGCTTGTATCATTGATTGTATAAGAGCATAAGAATGTGCTAGTATTTGTATGAGTAATAGAGCTGGTGTGTGTATAACTGTATATCTGAGTAAATGGCAGTGTGATTAATTATTTCCATGACTGACTAGGTGTGTGAGTACCTCTATAGATGAGTGGCGGTGTGTGAGTGTCTATATAGGTGTATGAGTGCATATGATAGTCCTGTACTGAGTGACCGTAAGTATGAGTGACTGTACGGGCGAGTGAGTGGATGTGTGTGTAGACCTAAGAATCAGTAAGTGGGTATATAGTTATTGGTGTTGGAGTGTCTATGGTTTTGAGAATGGTAGTCTGTAATTTAGAGTGGGTGTATCAAAAGTTATATTAGGGTGTGAGAAGATGCATGAAATTTTCACATGGATGATGTCATCAGTGATGTCATCAGTGATGTCATTTGAGATGTCATCAGTGATGTCACCAGTGATGTCACTGACCATGTCATGAGTGATGTAATATGTGACGTCATCAGCAGTGCATTGCGGGGGCGCGAGTTATAGTTAGCTGAACTAACTATAACGGGGGAATTTCACGGGTTTTGTACGAGTGAAATGTCCAACTAACTATAACGCCCCTGAAACCTATGGTTTTTTCAGTGAATTTGTAAGGTTTTTTAAATGCTAATTTCTAACTATAACGTCCCTGAAACCTATGGTTTTTTCAGTGAATTTCTAATGTTTTTTAAATGCTAATTTCTAACTATAACGTGCCTCAAACCTATGGTTTCTTCAGTGAATTTCTAAGGTTTTTTAAATGCTAATTTCTAACTATAACGTGCCTGAAACCTATGGTTTTTTCAGTGAATTTCAAAGGTTTTTTAAATGCTAGTCTCTAACTATGCCTAGAGAGGTAGGACATGTGAAGAAAGAAGAAAAAACGCAGAGAAAAAAGCAAAAGAAATGCAGAAAGAAGCAACAGAAGTCCACAAAGACGAAGAAAAGTGCAGGAAGAAGCAAGACATGTGCAGAAAGAACCAACAGAGGAGCAGAAAGAGGCCTTGTTCCAAAATCATCCTGTGCCCACAACTTTTTCAGACGGGTACTGGTGGTAACTGACTCTGACTAACCAGGCCTAGAGCCAGTGCTATGCTAAAAGACACTTAGAATACAGTGAAAACACCTACATACACTAGGGAACACTATGCGTTGGGGTACCCCTGTGATTAGCATGACCTCCTCTGTAAGGCCCTAGTACATAATAGGGCAGGGGGATTAAAACTACCTCTCAAAATGTGCCACGGGGCACGTTTGCACAGTGGTGAAGGGAGGGGGGGCCTGAGGTGACGTGTGCAAACACGCCCTGTGCCCGTTTTAAGTTGGGAGATTAAGTCCCCTTGAATCCTGAGGGTCCCTGGGGTCTAACTAGACCACTAGGTACCTCCATTAAGCGCCACAGAGCTGCGTCGCAGAGAGGTGTAAAAAGGGGCGTGGCCTGGACCACCTCTCTGCAACGCAGGCCTGTGGTGCTTACTGGAGGTACCTGGTGGCCTAGTTGGCCCCCAGGGGCCCTCAGGATTGAAGGGGACTTAATTCCCCAACTTAAAACGCGCCACAGGGCGTGTTTGCACACATGTCACCTCAGGCCCCGCCCCCTCCCTTCACCACTGTGCAAACGCGCCCCCTGGCGAGTTCTAAGTTGGGGAATTAATTCCCCTTGAATACTGAGGGTCCCTGGGGGCCAACTAGCCCACCAGGTACCTCCAGTATGCGCCAGGGAGCTGCGCTGCAGAGCGGTGTTCAGAGGCCATGCCCCTTTTTACACCACTCTGCAACGCAGCTCTGTGATGCTTACTGGAGGTACCTGGTTGGCTAGTTGGCCCCCAGGGACCCTCAGGATTGAAGAGGAATTAATTCCCCAACTTAAAACGCTCCACAGGGCGTGTTTCCACACATGTCACCTCAAGCTCCGCCCCCTCCCTTCACCACTGTGCAAACGCGCCCCGTGGTGCATTTTAAGTTGGGGGATTAAGTCTCCTTGAATCCTGAGGGTCCCTGGGGTCCAACTACACCAGGTACCTCCGGTAAGCGCCACAGAGCTGCGTTGCAGAGAGGTGTAAAAAGGGGCGTGGCCTCTGAACACCTCTTTGCAACGCAGCTCCCTGGTGCATACTGGAGGTTCCTGGTGGGCTAGTTGGCCCCCAGGGACCCCCAGTATTCAATGGGAATTAGTTCCCCATCTTACAACGCGCCAGGGGGCACGTTTGCAGAGTGCTGCAGGGAGGGGGCGGGGCCTCTGGCGCAATGCCGGTCTTTTTTTTAAATTTATTTTTTTAAGAAGGGGGCTGTGTGGCTCCCCTTCCTTTCCTATTTTATTGGCCCTGGGATCCCCATCCCCCAGGGCCTCACCCCTATATTTATTTTTATTTTTAAAAATTGGAAGGGGGCCGCGTGGCCCCCCTCCCGAGGCCATATTCGGCCCCGGGGACCCCATCCCCCGGGGCATGGCCATGTTGTTTGTTTTAATTTAACTTATTGGAGGGGGGCTGCGTGGCCCCCCTCCTCAGGCCATTTATGGCCCCGGGGACCCCATCCCCCGGGGCCGGCCTTTCCATCTTTAAAAAAAACCAAAAAAATATTTATAATGGTGGAGGGGGGGTCGCGTGGCCCCCTCCCGGGCCACTAATGTCCCCGGGGACCCCATCCCCCGGGGCCTGGCCTCTCGTTGGGGACCGTGGCTAATAGTCCTGCCGGCTCCCCGCCTCCTGCGGGAGCCGGCATTGCTTTTCCACATGGGGAGCTGCTGACATGCAGCTCCCCGTGTGGAAAAGCAATCTGCTTTGCTTCATTGAAGCAAGAGCAGGTTTCAATGCTCTTGCTTCAATGAAGCAAAGCAGTTTGCAATTACAGGGCGGGAGCCGCAAGGCTCCCGCCCTGTCATTGCAAACAGCAGTGTCCTGGGGGTGGGCACCCCGGGACACTGCAGGAGCTGGCCCTGGGGGGTGGCGGTCCCCAGGGCCATCAAGGGCTCCAGGAGGGGGGCCGCGCAGCCCCCCTCCCAACATCTGCACAGCCCCGGGGAGGTGGTGGTCCCCGGGGCTCGGGGGTCTGTAACGGACCCCCAAATTTACATTTTAAGTGCCCCGGGAAGGTGGCGGTCCCCGGGGCGTGTGGGGGGGCTCGAGCCCCCCAACACAGGTATTTTTTTTTTTTAAATGAAGCCCCGGGGGGTGGCGGTCCCCGGGGCTGCGGAGGGCAGTGTGCCCCCCGCTATTATAACTAATGAAAGCCCCAGGGGTGGCGGTCCCCAGGGCTTGGGGGCCTTAGAGGCCCCCAAAATTTAAAAAAACAAGCCCCGGGGGTGGCGGTCCCCGGGGCTGCAGGGGCTGCATGCCCCCCGCAACTAATTAATCAAGCCCCAGGGAGGTGGCTCGAGCCCCCCACACAGGTATTTTTTTTTTTTTAAATGAAGCCCCGGGGTTGGCGGTCCCCGGGGCTGCAGGGGGGCAGTGTGCCCCCCGCTATTATAACTAATGAAAGCCCTGGGGTGGCGGTCCCCGGGGCTTGGGGGGGCCTTAGAGGCCCCCCAAACTTTAAAAAAACAAGCCTTGGGGGGTGGCGGTCCCCGGGGCTGCGGGGGGCTGCGTGCCCCCCGCAACTAATTAATCAAGCCCCGAGGAGGTGGCAGTCCCCGGGACAGTGTGGGGGGGATTGGGCCCCCCCCCCACTTTTTTTTTCACTGCCCCCGGGACCTGGCCCACCCGGGGGCTAATTATTAACGAAGCGCGGGAGTCCGCGCTTCGGGTTTTTTTTGGTTTGCGGCCGGATCCGTGGATCCGGCGCGCATTTTGCCTTTTTAATTTTTTTTTTTTTAAAACAATGCTTTTTTGGGCCCTGGGGGTCCTTGTGGGGCCCCCTAAGCAGGCCTAGGGGGTCAGGGTGTTTCTACCCTGCCCCCTTTCCTTTTTTTCGCGTTTGTTTTACTCGTTTTTTTGTGACTCGGTTCTACCGAGTCACAAGATGGCTGCCAACACTTCCTGGTTTGGAGTGTTGACAGCCAATTAGCATGCAGCTCGTGGTCGGGAGGGTGCGCGGATCCACCGCGGCCATAGATATCGAAACTTTTATTTTTTGATTTTCTCAGCAACTACTGAACGGATTTACACCATTTTAAAAAAAGGGCACTTTCTGAACCAAGCACTACCTTTTTGCCAAATTTGGTGTAATTCCGTTCAGCAGTTTTGGCTGTAACCGTGGCTAAATTTTCCTATGGGAATTAACATGGAGAAAACACGTTTTGGGACCCCCCTTTTTTCTTGGCCCCCGCTTGCCGAATCATCCCGAAACTTTCAAGATCTGAGCGGACCGGAGCGGGCCATAAGTTTTGATAATTTTGCGAAGATTCGTCAACCGGCGCCAAAGTAATTGGGAAAAGAATGTTACGAATTTCCTATGGATAATAGGTCCTAACTATAACTATCTACTGGCGACCGCCAGTAGATAATATATATATATATCATGCAATATGGTACTTGCGTGGCGCAAAGCTGTAAGTCAGATCTTAGAAGCCACACAGAGCCACTATGCGTGGCTTTGAGTGACTCCACAAATCTGGAGTAATTCAATGCAGCACAAATCACTGCTGTGCGTTGGGAAAGCATTCCATGGGCATTGTGTGCATGTTCCCACGCAACTCCCATAGTTTTTGACAAAGTCCCAGATTTACAAGTTCTTGTAAACCTGGGAATGCATGAAGAATATACGTCTCCCCAGGACAGGTGTAACAAGGGGAAATATCTTTATTTATCCTCATTGCTTCATCTTTCTATATGTGCTGCCTCTCTGTATTGTTTTTGTGCTTTTTGGAATGTCCCTTCCTGCACAAAAACAATCCTGTATGCAACACAGACACCCTTGCACCATGGTGTAAGGGTGCCTGCATTGGTGTTAGGCAGCCCATTGTGCACCAGTGCAGGGGAAAAACCTCAGGAATGCGCTGTATGCCTTAAATACGACACATTCGTACCCTTTCCCAGTGACGCAGGGCAGAAAGGTGACTTGCTGCACTGAACCACTGTTTCATAAATATGCCCCTAAGTCTCCCTGTATCCTTGAATCCATGACCACAGGAGAGCTTATCATTTTTTTTTTTAAAGGACTCTGAGTTGGAGTTCTATACCCTTGTGGTTGGTTCTGTGGCTGAACTTTGTGTCCTGAAAACTATTAAAAGAAAGACTGAAAGACATATTTAAAATAATATTAAAAAAATTATGAAAATCACTTTTATTAATCAGTACAATGTGTGAATTTATGAGGTATATATTTGAGTAGAATTATTGGTACCTTTTTGACAATAGGTCTGCTTTTAATCTGTTGATGTGCTGAGCCCTTGATAAAGCCAATAGGCCCCCTGTTTATATTTTGGTGTTCTGACACTTTGACAAAGTCAGTAGGTCTGCCTTACTTAAAATGAAACCCTTTATATTGTTAACATACAAGCCATGCATGCCCTGGATTGTAGGGTGTCTGCAGAGGGTTGGTTGCAGGGCTTGGCCTAACAAAGTGAAATGATATTTATCAGAAATTTGATTTATCAGAGCGCACACATATTCAAATGCATCAATCAGCTAAAGACTAGGTAGTTCAGCTGAGAAGAGGACAGCAATGATTATAAGTGCTATACCTGTAAGATTACAGAGCAAAAAGACAAGTTTTCAATGCAAAGGAGGCATGGGTTTCCCAGCTAGAGACCAGTTGAGGATGAGAGTTACATAACTTGGCAGTAGCAATGGAAAAGGCTCTAACTCCCCATCTTGCCTTCTGAAATTTGGGAATAACTACCAAACATACCACTGGAACATAGATCTCATTGCTCCGGGGCCTGTGCTATGTAAAGCCTTATAGCAAGACATAAAGCTTTAAACATAGTGCTCTTTTGTACTGGTAGCCAGTGCAGCTTCATTAGTTCAGCTGATACTGATTGGTATTTAGGGATGTCTAGGATTAGTCGTGCTGCTGCATTTTGTACTGTTTGCAACTTGGTCAAAGTCGGCTTTTTGATACCAAGATAGAACGCGTTACGGTAGTCAAGCCGGGGTGATATAAGTGCCAACCTGTTTGCGCACTGATGTCGGAATGAAAGCAAAGACTTTGAACAGAATCTTAATGATGCACAAACGGGTGGGGACTGTGTGGTTCACGTGCCAGTCAAAGGTTAGCTTAGTGTCCAGAATCACACCTAGATTTGCTGCCAAAGCAGTGGGGATCGACAATGATCCCAGCATTGCTGCCCACCGAATCGTGTTCCATATGGATGGCTGATGCCCAAAACTTTAAATCTCTGTCTGGTCTCCATTTAATTTTAAGCAGTTATCTCTCATCTACTTAGCCACCATCTTCATAAAGTTGTTGAAGTTGGCTGTGACTGACTCGTTGTCTTTAGTGATAGAACCAATTATTTGGGCATCATTGGCATATGAAAGTGCCTGTAGTCCAAATATATGGATCAGTTTTGCTAGTGGAGATACATACATATTAAATAAGGTTGATGGACTCAGGGAAGATCCTTCAGGAACCCCACATGGTAGGGTGAAAGAGTCTGACTTGAATTGCTTGATTTTCATCATCTGTGATCTTTCTGTGAGAAAGGATCTTAATAGGACTAGTGCGGAATATTTGATCCCTTGATCCTGATGTCGACCTATCATAATGGAGTGGAAGATGGTATCAAAAGCCGCAAACACGACCAATAGGATTAATACAGAGCCTGACACATATCAATGACTGATCTAATACTGTCTACCGCTGCGACCAATGCTGTTTCCGTGCCATGGTTGCTCCTAAACCCAAACTGAGAAACATATAACCTATTGTGTTGTTCAATGTGGGACACAAACTGTACATTTAGATGTTTTTTCAGGATTTTTGCTGGCACAGGGAGCAGGGAGATTGGAAGATAGTTTTTTAAGTAACTGGGATCCAGATTCAGCTTTTTCAGTAAATGGCTGACTTCCGTTTTTTTTCCATGTACGTGGACAGCATCCTGTGCTGACAGCTTTATTCATAATGGAAGTCAAGGTGGGAGTGATTGTATTAGCTACTAGACGCATTACATTCAGAGGGCATGGATCAAATGGAGACCCTGATTTCATACCATGGAGATGATTTGTTCCACTAAAATGGGGATAAAGGGTATTAAATCACCTGTAGATGCCTCTGCTTCATCTCTGAGCACTAATGCGTTAGGCTCGGTTTATGGGACCAACTGAGAGTTTATCTGTAATTTATAAGAAGGGAGATCCAATTCCCTGTAAATTGTGAGAATTTCGGATTGCAAATAATCTGCCAGTTTGTTGCAGAAATCCTGGAATCCCTCTGCATTAGTGGAGTTTTTGGAGACAGATAGAACGTTTACAGCCTTGAAGAATTCCCTTGTAAATTTGGCTGAGTTAATCTTAATAGTGCAGAAGTTTGCCTCCTCGTTCCTGATTGCAGCTTTATACTCCCTAATAAGAGTCTTGTATGTTTTTTTCCTGGCTCTCGTATTTCCTTCGCCATGCACGTTCTTGTTGCCAGCAAGATTGTCTCAGTAAGCTGAGCCATTTATTAAATCAGGGAGCTGATGGCCCTTTCCTATGCATCTGGGTTTTCTTCAGAGGGGCAACCACATCCAGTGCAGAGCTGAGCCAAGATGAGAACTCCACTACATCCAATTCCACATCCTCATAGTCAGCCCTGTTCCTGGTTCTAAGTGCAGTTAAAAGAGTTGCTTCTGAAAATCCCTTCCAACTTCTACATGCCATATTGTTGTCACTGTCTAAGTCTTCTTGTCTGGCTGGTCAGGAAAGTGAGAAACCAACTGCATAGTGGTCTGACCAAATAAGCGGCAGGGTTTCAATAAGCTTTATTCAAAAATCATTGCAAAATATGCCATCCAAGGTGTGCCCTGCATATGTGTATGAACATTGACCATCTGGAGGATCCAAAAACACATCATTAAGTCCAGAAAGTCCCTAGTGTCCTTACACTTCTCATCCTTCAAATAGAAGTTAAAATCTCCCAGGATGGTAAGATTATCTTTACCAAGGAGTGGTTTGAGCATACAAGCTAGTTTTGCCTTGAAGGCCGATCTTGGACCAGGTGGGCTATTTACTAAGGTGCCTGCAAAGGATTTTGTTGGGTGTATTTGTATAGAAAAATACAGTGGTTCACTAGGGCTAGTGTTCTGAATGGGCTCTATTAGGCAGTAAAATATTACCTTATGGACAATTGCTAGGCCACCTCCTAGTTTTTTTGTTCTATCCAGAGTATCGAGCAACCCAGGGGGATAGTGTCCACCAGATCGGAACCAGAGGCGTAATTTGCCCAGGTTTCTTTTACAAATACCCAGTCCAGATCAAGTGTGCCAAGAAATTCGACAAATTCTATTTAGCTTTTAATTAGGGATCTGGTGTTTATAAAAAACCCCTATAACTCTCCTTGGCCGGGTACATCTCCTTCTTTGGATGGCCGCTTTTTTCTGTATTCTCAATATTATAGTTAATACTAGAAGGGGGAGCAGGGGTGCCATTCCTGTACCCATATGATGAACAGATGGCGCCAATACTGTGATAAAGTTCATTAAAATCGAAGGGAGAATGGCAGGGAAATTTCTTACTGCCATTTTTTAGCCATTGAATCTGTTCTGGCAAGTAGCATACTTGAGAGGCCATTTCTAGGATAAAATGGCCAGGGGTAACGGCGCCTGGTGCATTCCGGGTGCAGATCGGTGCAGACAGGCTTGCCTTTGGCGCACTAAGGCACACCAAAGGTGCGTCTGTGCGCTCACATATGTTAGAAGTGAGGAGGTGTGTTACTAAATAAACTCCCTCCCTCCACACAAACAGCAAGCTGCAGCAGACAGGGGAGATGAGATTACCAGAATGAAGGAAGTATAGTTTTTGAAAGATAATGCTGCGCACAGTACAGGATGCAGTCCATGACTTACCTGTGCGCGCGCACTCATGTGTGTTAAATAGACTTCTTCTGGTCGATAAAGAAAGTGTAACTTGCTGACCTTCCTCAAAATGGTGTTAAGCAATGGCAGACAGGAAGTGAGGACGTGTGTTACTAAATAAACTCCCTCTGCACAAAGGCCAAGCCATGGCGGACCGGGGAGATGAGATGAAGTGAATGCAGTAAGTACTGTTTTAAAAATATAATGTGGCATAAGGTGCAGGATTAGCGATATTTACACACAGCTTAACACATCTAAAATGTTTAAAAGAGGCAAGCAGGATGCAAGCCGTAAATTATCTGCATTGCTGTGCACTCATGTGTGTTAAATAGGCTTCTTCTGGGATTCGTTGTTTCTCAGTGAACCGGATATAACACTACATTCCTGAGAGGGCAGGTCAGAGAAAATGGTGAAGTGGAACAATATATATATATTCACTTTAAAAACAATGGTTACAGGGATGTTATAGTTAGGTTCAGATTTTACACACACAAAACCATAGAAATTCACCAGTTAGAGTTAGAGTTATCTCAAGTAACTATAACTCGTGCCCAAAGGTAACTATAACTCGAGGCCCAGCTATGCAAAGTTTTCTCATCAATAATTTTATAGCAAATATTGCACTGATATTATCAATGATGTCATAGAAGATGTCAAGAGTGATGTAATATATGGGGAAATTAGCAGTGTATGGTGAGTGAAAGAGTTAGAGCTACCTTTGGTCACAAATTATAGTTTCTTGAGTTAACTCTAACTATAATTGCTGAATTTCTATGGATTTGAGGGTGTAAAATCTGAACCTAACTATATCGTCCCTGTAACCTTTGGCTTTTTAGTGAATTTCTAAAGTTTTTTAAATTCCATTTTCTAACTATAACGTCCCTTGAACCTTTGTTTTTTTCAGTGAATTTCTATGTTTTTTTTAATGCTGTTTCCTAACTATACTGGCCATGTAACCTTTGTTTTACCGTAAAGTAAAATTAATATTACCATACATGAATCCAACTTTGGCCAGGCCCCAGAGGCATGCCCTCTCCCACATTTAATAAGGGCGGGCCCCAGAAGATGGCGTTCCCACGACAAAATCAGCTCAGCTAGGCCGCATGCACCACCCTCCCTCATATTATTATTATAAATTACTCCCTGGGACCTGGCCCACCAGGGTGCAAAATAAAACTGGTGCAGGAGATCATGCTTGCTTTTTATTTTTTTACATTTTGCTGCAGATTTGCATTCATAATTTTAAAAAAATTGTTTTTTTCTACCCCAATCCCTTGTGTTTCTTTTTTTTTTGTTCTTCTTGGGACTCGGACTGAGGACCACTGCCTCCCGATATAAATATATTTATTTTAATTACTTACAAGCTACTGAACAGATTTAAACCAAATTACAAAAAGCGCTCCTTCTGGATATAAATCTAGCTTTCTGCCAAATTTGGTGTATTTCCATTCAATGGTCCGGGCTGTTGTCATGTCTAAAATCCCAATGGGAAACTGCATGGGGACCCCCCCTTTTTCTCAGCCCAACTTCACAAATCAACCCAAAACTTTCCAGACAGCAGCTGGATTGACTGGCACATTAATTTAATATCTGGCACTCATACGTTGCCGACAAAATAGCCCCTTATAAAAAAATCTCAAACAAGAGAATATCACCCACTGCTCAATGCTTTTCAGAAACCCTTAGAGCTAAGAAAGAAGAGTGCAGGTGACAGGAGAGATGCTGGAGAAGTAATTATAAAGCCAGCGAACTCTCCAACTGCAAATCCTTACTGGTTGAATATAAAAGCCTGATAATAACAGAGAAGTGCTCCTATTTTGTTAAACAAATTGAGGAGGCAAAGAATTCCACTGGGGAACTTTTTCAAGTAGTCTCTAAATTGTCTGGACCTCCAGAAACAAACACAACTGAGCACTCACAAAACTTCTGCAACTCCTTAGCGCAACACTTTTTAAAAAGTGGAGCAAATATATGTTATTTTTACACTAAAACATGCTCAGAGAGATGCATTCTAGCTAATGTGGGCCCACCTAATGCTGCGACTTTTTCTGAATTTAACCAAATTACTAATGATAAGATCATTACTCTTATTCAGCAGGCCAAATCAGGCTCTCCCCACGACCCTTTCCCTCCCAATATGTTCAAGCAAGCCCCTGAGACTCTGGCTCCCAGTCTTACCACCATCTTTAATTCCATGTTCATTCAGGGAGTATTTCCCACCATTTGGAAAAGGGCATCTATTTTTGCCACTACTGAAGAAACCCAACCTCGATCCCACCGAACCGAATAATTATAGACCTATTTCTCGTCTTCCTCTACCTGCAAAACTGGTGGAAAAAGTTATGTACGAACAGCTAACTCATTAACTGATTAACAACAACTGTCTAGACGAAACCCAGTTCGGTTTTTAGGGCAGAACACAGTACAGAATCCGCCCTAATTAAAGCCACAGATGAAATCACAACAATTTTGGATACTGGGGGCGCTGCTGCTCTGATTCTGCTCGACTTGTCAGCGGCTTTTGGCACGGTCGATCAGAATGTGCTACTTAAGCGTCTGAATTCTATCGGCATCTCCGACAAGGCTCTCACACTGGTCTCTTCCTTTCTGTCCGGAAGAATACAATCAGTAGCTTTGGGCAGCTATGATTCTCATTCCTTTGCCCTTCCATGTGGGGTCGTCCTTGAGCCCCACTCTTTTTAATATTTACGTATCTGCATTGGCGACACTTATCAGATCCTTCAGATTGGCATTGACATCATATGCAGACGATACACAAATTGTCTTGTCTGTTTCCAAGAATACTCTGCCGCCGATGTAACATTTTAAGCTGGCAGCCAGTTCATGGATGAGCTCTCATTGTCTTAGACTAAATTCAGAAAGAACTAAAATACTCATTTTTGGCAATGTCTTGCCTGTCTGGTCACAGAGTTGGTAGCCTGATGAACTAGGGACGGCACCCACCCCAGTCCCCAAGACAAAAAATCTTGGCATAATTCTTGATAACAAATTGAACTTTGAGGCACAGGTTAATGCTGCCTCCGCATCGAGCTTTTTTCTTCTTAACTTAATCAAAAAAATATTACCTTTTATCCCTGTGTACAGTAAGAAAACGGTGATTACTTCACTGATTCTTGCCAAACTAGACTATTGTAATGGGCTCTATCTTGGTATGCCTGAGAAGCAGCTTAATAAGCTGCAAATGATTCAGAATGCGGCTGCTAGGCTCTTGCTGGGAATTCCCAAGTTTCACTCAGTCAAAAAACATCTGCAAAAAGTGCACTGGCTCCCAGTTAAGAGCCGTATCATCTTTAAGGTCCTCTGCATTACCTATAGGGCACTTCATGATATTGGTCCTAAGTTTTTGAGATGCCTGCTCTACTGGTATGCCCCTAAGAGACATCTTCGCTCAGATGGGGCTAAATTGATAGCAACTCCTAGATTTTTCAAAACCAGCTGGGGTGGCAAAAGCTTTAGGGTGGCAGCCACTAAACTCTGGAATGATCTTCCCTTCTCTATTAGAACACTTTCGACCTTGTTTGCTTTCAGGAAGGCTCTGAAAATCTGGTTGTTTAACAAATAGAGACCTTGCCTTACATGAACCTGCCAACTCTAGACCTCAGCGCCAAGACACCTCTGGGTATTTGTGCGCATAATAAATTATTAACATAACATAACAGTTTTGAAAATTTCATGAATAGTCGTCAAAAGTTATTAGCAAAAAAACATACTCTTCCTATGGTCCTGACTATAACTGCCTACTGGTGACCTTTTAGCTAATAACTTTGGCGCTGTTTGACACGTATTCACAAAATGTTCTGAAAAAAATGCTAAAATGGCAGCCAAGCTCCTTTTAATAACCTTTTGCCCCGGGGAGCCCACCTTCAAGGCAGTGTTCATAAAGGGGAGGGGGCTGCATGTCCTCCCTCCCTGAGCCTGCAGTTGACTTGGGAAGCCCACCCCAGGCCAAAATAGTATATATGTGGAGAGGGGCACATGTTCCCCGTCCCCAAACTTCCAGAGGCCCAGGGAGCCCAACCCTGGGGCCAAAATCAGTTTTATATGGGGTGGGAAGGGGGGCCCAGTGGCCCCCCTCTCTGAGCCTCCAGAGTCCCTGGGGAGTCCACCCTTAGGGCCAAAATATCTTTATATGGGGAGGGGGTCCATGCAGCCCCCCCACTCTTAAGGCCCCGGGAGCCCCTTCCCAGAGCCATAAATGGCCCCGGGTAACCCAACCTCCCCCAGAGTCAGCTCGCAAGCTATGTCCCAGGGAGCCCACCTCTGGGACATAGGAGTTTCTATGCCCGCACCGGTGCAGGCAGAAAAACCTGCATTTGCTTTTGCTTGGTGGATGTATTTTAGAATTTCCTGCCAAGTGAGAGCAATCACCAAGTTTGTTCCCAGTGGACAGGAGCAAAGGGAAATAGATCAAAATATTGCTCCCATCAGGCCCTCCTCCCCTTTTAACATGTATGTATGGCCCAAGGGGATGGGATCACAGTAGCCTAAAGAGGCTTGGAGAGGGGGTCCAGAGAGGGCCACGTGGACCTCCTCTCTTTTAAAAATAAAAAGACCCTCATGATGAGGTCCCCAGGGCCAGGCCTTCTGGCCAAACCCCCGTTATGCACAGCTGAAGGCCGTGTGCAGTGTGGGGTTAGCTGCCTTTGGGGAGTTGGCCACAGGGCTTGGCTGCAGGCCACGCTTTGTAGCCAACCCCTCACCAAGCATGGCCGAACGACATGCGCAGCTTGGGGTTGGCAGCATGTGGTGGTTGGCCACAGGGCCTGGCCGCAGTCCTTGTCCTGTGGCCAACCCCCGCTGTTGCATGACTGAAGGCCCTGCGCAGTGTGCTATTGGTTGACTTTACGGGGGTTGGCCACAGGGCCTGGCCTCAGGCCACCTATGGGGGTTGCATGAATGAAAGCAGTAAAGATGTTTCATATTATTCTGAGCTTTTTTGCACTTACATTCCTAGCTCTAATGTATACCCATTTAATCAGCAATGTGTACAAAAGAAGCTTGGATGATGTGCCATCAGTGATGTCAAAAAGGATGTCATACAACATGTCATGATTAATGTCATCTGTGAGATCATAATCAGTGCATGGCGGGGATGCAAGATATAGTTAGCCCTTCTAACAATCAATCAATCATTTGTAAACTTTATTATGCTCAAAAAATGGCCATAAAAGATACATAACATACATTGAACAATACAATGAACACATCCAAAATAGCAGCATTGTGAAATGATCTAAAGTGCAATGAGAGATAAAATGCATACAATGAGACAACATACATGAACATAGCCATCTCTTTACAATTCAATAAGCACTGTTATCAATAGGGTGCCATGTGTGGCCCAGATAGCTATAAAAGATGTAACAAATTAGGTCTATATTTCAGTACTCTAAAGGCATAGAGCTCTAAAACAATGTACCAAGATAAAAATGCATAGAGGGACCCTCAATCTTGCCAATTCCAGCTTCGGTAAGTGAAGAACAACATAACAAGTGGCTACAACATGGCTTCCAAGGACTTAACCTTACATTGATTTTCTGCTCCTCACTGCTGTATTAAGAAATTATCAGATTCTATGACAGAAATAAAGGCGACCTAGCAGCTGGTGATAGAGTAATGCTACCCTGCACTTGCAAATCCCTATGGACTTTAAAAAAAAATAATTTACAAAATGTACAAAAAATACATAAAATGCAATAATGTTTGTTGTGACAACCTATCACATGGGCAAACCTCTGCTAAACTACCCTGAGTACCATAGCTTTGCAATACAATAAGCGCCACACCATACCCGCCTTAAAACGAATAAGAAGAGTTCTATCTCAGCAATTACTGGCTGAGGCACCTACATAGCAAGATTGCCAGAAGCTAGATAAGTGTAGTAGTCTCTAACGGAGCTCTTAGTAAGTTCGAGACTCAGTCTTTAAGATTGAAAATACTCACAGAACCTAGCCTTAACTTTCAACTTGCCATTCTTAGTTATATTGCTAGGTATCCTAAAAATATCAGGAATGGCCAGTTCATTCAGGGTTTTGGAGACGTAGCCCAACCAAGGGATGGATAAGCCCTTTTCTAATTGAAGGCAGTTTGAAATAATGTCTCTATTCAAAGTGAGCCTCTGGGTTCATCCAAATGCTAGCCCAGAGCATTAGTGAGTCTAACCTGGCTTTGTCTAATATGTACTCAAGATTTAACTCAGAGTGAATAGGGAAATGTAGATGGGGAGATGTAGGAACCGCTTACATAAATGATTTTCCTCTACTTGCAAGGCGGTTAGCATTTTGGTATCCACACACCCCAGTGCCATACAAGGCTGTAGAAACACACTGAGACTTGTATATATTCAAATGGGGAGCAGTGCCCTCCTTACCCAAGGGTTGAGGTAGATAGAATAACACACCTGCTGCCCTACTGACCCTTATATGGGAGCTACTAATCTGCAGCGGACAGAAGCCTGAGGAGTTAAAGGTAATCTCCAAATATCTAAAGTCAGACACGCTACCCAGAGATTAATCACTGACCACCAGTTTGGAAATATTTTTCCTGCCTGGGCCACACATCATAATATATGACTTCCCAAAATTTGCGAGAAGATGCAATTTTCTCATGAAAGTCACAAAGGACTCCACTAATAGATGGAGAGCCTTCGAGGTCTGTACCATTAGTACTGCGTTGTTTGCATATAATAACACAGGTACAGACAGGTTTTCGATCTTTGGAGTATCTTTAACAGCATTAGTCAAAAACGGACTCAGATTATTAATATATAAGGTGAACTACAGTGGGGCTAGGATGCACCTTGGTGCACTCCTCTCACAATTGGAAAGATATTGACATTTCTCCTGCTGGACCAAATCAGACCTTCGCAACTGTATTCTCATGGAGATTATATAGAAAATTCTCCAAAGCCACTTCTACCCCCAAATCTAAGGGCATTTGCCATAACTTGGCTCTGTCTACATAATTAAAAGCAGTTGACAGATCCTTGAAGGCCAGATACAGTGGTGTGTGCTTACAAATGGTGTACTTTATCACTGTCAGATGTAAATTTAATGGCTGTTCCACTGTACCCAGCCTTGGACAGAAACCAAATTGATGGGGACACAGTATATTATTTAAATTTGCCTACAATTTCAAACAATTATTTTAACACAGACATCGATGAGGGAGATGGAGCAATAACATTTTGGTGATATGCGATTGCCTTTCTTGAATATAAGGACTATGTTGGACAGGGCCTATCAGCAAGGGATCTTTCTGCCAGATAAGCTGTTAAATGCATTTGTAATCAACGGTCCCCACAGGTTCACATCGCATATGATGAGGTCAACTGGGACCCCAAACGGCCCTGGGGCCTTGCCACCTGGGCTTTGCCTGATGGCTTCCTCCACCTGTGGCACAATATTACACAATATAGGTGAGTAAACCAGCTTGCCTTGAAGTGTTTCAGCCAAACTCTCCTCTGATTCTGAGTAATAAATTTCACTAAAGTGTGAGACCCATTCGGGACCCACTACATTACACTGCAAAAGTTGTAGAGTGGAATAGCATAGATTAACTGGGCCATCCCTTTGTCTAAACGTATTTACCACACTCCAAATCCATTCACTATTTTTCAAAAGTGAGGCAAATTTCAGGTGCTCTCAGTCCCTTTTATTCAGAGCCTTCCTCCAATCCTTCAAGGTGGACTTATAAATCTTCCTAGCTACACTAACCACCTCAAATGATTCATAATGCATAGGCATAGCTCTTCATATGTATCTATTATTGCCCCCTCACCTTAAGACAGGCAGTCCAGGAAAACCATAAGATGGGCCTTTAAGAGTAAGCCAAGAGTAACAACTGGTTCCTTAAGATGCCATACTAACTTGAGACCATTGCGGGAATGCTGAGGAACAGAAATACTTTCTGTGGGTCTATCTATCTACAGCACCGGGAAAAGTACTACTGCTGTTAGACTTTTATGGTCCCCCCACTCCATCTCAATGATGGCACTCTGTAAAAAATTAAATGAGAAGTTTGTGGTTACAAATATATAATCAATAATAAATGCCCTCCCAGATCCTCTATAAGTTGCCAAAGAAGGTCTATGTACCCCAAACATATCCACAAAATCTACCAGATAATGTATGGCCAAAAACTTGCTTAACTCCTTTTCTCTGCTGTTTGGTTGACCCCTGAAGGATACAGAGCACTTCAACCCATGTTCCTCATAAGTATTAAACAATTTGGTGTTAAAGTCCCCACAAAGCATGAAAAGAGGAGAACCCAGCCTCTAGCGGCTTAAGATCCCATAGAAATGAGAACAGTTGAGCAAAAGGAACACATGCAGAATTTAAGAAATCAATTTTATAAAAGTTAATCAAATAAAAATAGAGGGAACAAGAAATACCTTAGATGAACAAAACCATCAAGACTGAGCTACCTGAATCAATAAGTGATACATCCTCTCTTAGGTTCAGATGAACCCATACTGAGTGACCTTCCTTTGTCTTGCCACAAATAGATGGGGTAGCGGGGCTAGAGTAGCAAGCAAAACCTTCACAAGAAGAGATGGTGTCCCAAGTTTCCTGTAAGGCAATATTCGGGTGACAAATTTGAGCCAAGCAGCTTTGTGAGCTTCTCCTTAATGCCAGCAATGTTCCAGCTCAAAAAGGAATAGGGATAGTTGACGATTTTGGACGTGGGATCCTTCATAAAGGTCACTTCCCTCCTGGATGCCTTGGCAGCATCAAAAGGCCGTTCCAAACTAGAGAGCTTCATAATGATTTGCAACTGGTATTGATAACTGATTACCCCCATGTTGTATGACATCTTTGGGGTGTCAGTCAACTGCAGAACCTAGTGACAAAGATGAAGTAAACTCCTGGGTGCTCCTGCCACAATCAACAGCCATGGGCACTCTTTGGTGAGCTGCCTGTTGATGAAGGGAGCTGGATTTGTAAAAACACCATAGTGGCACCAGAATAATATTACTTTTGTTGCCAATTTAACTCAGAGGCTAAAACAATAGGTTTCGCACCAGGAGGGTTGATCTAAAAGTCACTATAGCACAGTCTCCCCTTGAGTCCGGTGGACTCCGCCCAATACAGCCCACTCTGCAAGTCAGCAAGAATTTGCCGAGGAAAATGGGAAACCTCTGTGCCATGCAATCCAATCCAGGACCTTGTTTCGTAGTTTCATAGGAGTTTCCCCTAGATCCCTCCGTAAAGGAGGAACACCCTTGAGAATCACCATAGGGGCAGGCCGCTGGGGGGAGATTGATGGTGGCCCAGTCTAGATTTGGATTGGTATTGTTAAGTGTTTACCCAGCCCTATGCAGCCTGGCAGAAGAAGAATTTCTGATTTTTTTCTAGAAAAAGAATTTCCCCATAGGCTCGGTCTGTTGATCCCCACAGATAAGACATGTGAGCTGGAAGCTTGAGCCGGCCCAACGCCATGATGTGGGAGAAGTCATAAATCGAATCCGTAGTAGACCCTCCAGATGATCCAGGTGTGGAAGGGCTATTAGATTGGGGCTTGGAGTTAGATATGAAATGAGCTTCCACATTGGTGGCTTTAATTGGACTAGCTGGTTCAGGTGTCAATCTTTCAAAAATAGCCATTGGCACCTCAATTAATATGAGTCTACCCAAGAGAGGGGAAAGCTCTGCCTCTAGCATCTCCTAGACTTTGATAGAGTAGTCTGCCACAAGACACTCAGTTTGAGACTGGCTTACAACAAATTCCCTCGGAACTCCTACAATGGAGGGGGAGATGGGAGCTGAAGTTGAGGGGAGGCTCAGGATATGAAGAGATGGGCTTGTTGCTGTGGTTGGCAGGCCTGATTGATTGAGGTGGGGATCACTCTGTCTGTTGTGAGTTCCTCATTCCCCCCTCTTGCTAACTGGAGATTGGAGCTGCAGTTGTCACCCTCTGCCCCAGCAAGGGGGTACGAAGCACCAATTGCCTCAACTGTGGAATTGTTGATAGATAAAGTCAGGCCAGACCCCCAATCCAGGGGTAAATTTGTCTCCACCTCAAGGTCAGAGGATATTAGCACACAACCCAAGTTCAAAGAGAGCTGTCTCTCTGTCAAGGCGATCTCAGTGCTAATAACCCCATAACCCTCTCCAGCATTCAATCAATTGAAGTACATTTTGCTGGAGGAGTGGGATCAGATTGGTCACCAAATATTTTCATCTTTCCATGTTTTCCACAAGGTAACTGCAGCTAAGCAGAGCAAAGCTCAAACTTACTGACAGAACAGGCCTGAACACAAGGACACAAGGATGAATTAATCAAAGCAGTGCCTTTAAAGTAGCAGAACCAAGAGGGGTGGCCCAGCCCAGCCTCCTATGGGCTCCAATGGGCATGGACCGGCCCACCTTGGCTCAGGCTTTGCCCAGGCTTAGCCCACATGCAGCAGGAAAACCAGCAAGATTTTCAGCATCTTGATGCTGTGCCCCACCTCTGCCTTCTCCACTGAGGACTGATGCAGCGATGGGATCTGGGACACAAAGCCCCATCAGAAAGCAGCAGATTCCAATAAGCGCCCCATGCAGTGGGAGAACCAGCACTCTTTTTAGTACCTCAATGGTGTGGCCTGCCTCCACCTACTCCACTGAGGGCTGATGCAGTGATGGGATCTGGGACATGAAGTGCCACCAGAGAGCAGCAGAGTTTAGTAAGCGCCCCCCTAGCGTAGAGTTGAGTGGCATACAGTGGAATAGCGTAGAGTGGAGTGGCATACAGTGGAGTGTTGTAGAGTGGAATAGCATAGAATGGAGTGGCATACAGTGGAGTGGCATAGACTGGAGTGGCATACAGTGGAGTTGAGAAGAGTCGAATACCATAGAGTGGAGTGGCGTAGTGTGGAGTGGTATAGTGTACAGTGAATGGTGTAGAGTGGAAGGGTATACATTGGAGTGGCATAGAGTGGCATGCAAAGGAATATCTATCTATCTATCTATCTGTTCTGGGGATAGTCATGGAATATATATAGAATTGAAACAAATAGAAACATCTGCAGCTTCTTAACATGTCTAGAGTTATATAATATGTGAGGTCATAAGCAGTGCATGATCGGGGTGCAGGATTTAGTGAGTTCACAAAAGTATAACTGGTGAATTTCAGGAGTGTTTCAAAATTAGCTTGAATCTCAACCCAACACCTAACTATAATGTCACTTTAACTGTTGAAAAGGTTGCACCATCACTACTTAGGGGGTGTATTGCTCAATTGAAAAAGTACACCAGTCACAAATCTTCACAATCCAACAAAGAAAACTGTCACTCTGGATGATATCACTTAAGTATGGGTTTTATTCCAATACCAACTCAACTGAGAAAAAACACCTATTTGAGTGGAATCATCCACATTGAGTGCCTGCTTTGTTGTGTGTGTGTGTATATTCACTGAAAAAAACAAAGGCTACAGGGACGTCATAGTTAGGCTCAAGTTTCACTCGTACAAAACCAGTGAAATTCAGCAGTGAGCTAACTATAACTTGTGCCCCCTCATTGCACTGCTTAAGACCTCACATATTACATCACTCATCACATGGTCAGTGACATCACTGCACTGATGACATCTCAAATTGCATCTCTGATGACATCACTGATGACATCATCCAGTGACTGTGAGTGTTTTTAAAACATTTATGATTGTTAAATATATATACTAGGGTGTATTGTTGGTTCAGTGGGTGTAAGTGTGCCTGTATGGATGATTCAGTGGGTGCGTGACTGACTGTATAAGTGAGTGATTAGATGTCTCAGTAAATGTATGGGTGAGTGACTGGTTGTGTGAATGTTTGTTTCAGTCTGTCAGTTGTTGTCTAAGTGGCTGTATGGGTGTGTGAGTGGGTATGTGAGTGGCTGTATGGGTGATTGATTGGTTGTGTGAGTACCTGTGAGGGTGGGTGAGGGAGTATGTGACTGCCTGTATGGATGAGTGGGTGAGTCAGTGGCTGTATGGGTTAGTAAATGTGTGTGTGAGGGGCTGTATGGGTGAGTGAGTGTGCGTATGACTGTGATTGCAGAGTGGTGCAGAAAGGGGTCACCCCATCCCTCTGCTGATTTTGGCCCCAGGGACCCAACCCCCGGGCCTGTTTTTTTATTTATTTATTTTTGTTTAATAAAGGTAGGCGATTTTGGCCCCAGGGACCCCATCCCCCGAGGCCTGCCTTCTTTTTTTATTTGAGTTTTTTAAGCATGGGAGGGAGGCCGCACTGCCCCCCTCCTGGACCAATTTTGGCCCCGGGGACTCCATACCCTGGGGCCTGGCCACAATACTGGGTGCCCTGGTCCCACCCACGGCACCTAGTTTCTCATGTTGGGGACCGAGGGGGAAGCCTAAAGGCCCCCGCGGTTCCTGCCCGCTCCCTGCATCCTGCAGGAGTCGGCATTGCTTTCAGACAGAGGGAGCTGCGGAACATGCAGGCCCCCCTGTCCAAAAGCAATTATGCTCTTGCTTGTACAAAGTGAAGCAGAGTTTGCAATGGCTTGGCGGGAGCCATGCTCCCACCAAGCCATAGCAAAGCGCTCCATGAGAGGGGATCCCCTCCTTTGTTCTAATTTTCTCCGGCATGGTGGTGGTCTCCGGGGCTACGGGGGGCTGCGTGCCCCCCGCATAAATTACAATTAAAGCCCCAGGGAGGTGGTGGCCCCTGGGGCTGCGTGGGGTCCATGCGACCCCCCTGTATTATTTTTAAGTAAAGCCCCGGGAGGTGGTGGTCTCCGGGGCTGGGGAGGTCCAAGAGGCCCACATTTATAAAATTATAAGCCCCAGGAAAGAGGTGGTCCCTGGGGCCGAGCCTCCCCCACATCTTTTTTAGAAAGAAGCACCAGGGAGGTGGTGGTCCCGGGGGCATTAGTAAGCCCCAGTAAGGGGGCCCATGCGCACCCCTCCTATATCTGCATAATACCCCCAGGACCTGGCTCACACAGGGGCCGATTATAAACGAAGCGTGGGTGCACCAGGGGCATGGCCTCTGAAGTCCTCTCAGCAATCAGTCTTTGTGGACTTACTGGAGGTAACGGGAGGGCTTGTTGGCCCCCAAGGACCCTCAGCATTCAAGAGGACTTCATTCCCCAACCAGCAATGTGCAAGGAGGTGTGTTTACAGAGTGGTGAAGAAAGGGAGCGTGGCCTCCAAATACCTCTCAGATGTCCCACAGTGTGGGATTTACTGGAGGTAACAGGAGGGCTTGTTGGCCTCTAGGGACCCTCTGGACCCAAAGGGACATCATTTCCCAACCAGCAGTTCACCAGGAGGCACATTTACAGAGTGGTGGGGAAAGGAGGCGGGCCTCTGGTGACTTGATGGTCTTTTTAAACTTTCTCTCTATTCAGGGAGGGGGACCGTGTGGCCCCTCTTCCCTGGGCAACTTTGGGCCACTGGGACCTCATTCTCTGGGGCCAGGCCTGTTTTGAAAAGGGGAGGGGGATGCGTGGCCCCCATACACAGGCTGATTATGGCTCCACGGACCTCATCCCCAGGGGCCCAGCCTATACATTTATTTTTTTTAACATAAAAAGAATAAGGGGAGGGGTGCTGCACAGCCCCCCTCCATCCCCCCAGGCCCAGCCTCTAGTTTGGGTGAACTGGTCCCACCCAGGTCCACTCACAAATTTGCAGCAACATTTAAAAAAATTGCTTTTAACCCACGGCGGGGTCTCTGTGGGACCCCCACAATATCGGGGTGATCAGGGTAGTACTACCCTGCCCCTTTTCTTTATTTTTACCTTTTTTGTGGGACTCAACTTCAAAAAGAGTCCCACGATGGCTGCCAACACTTCCTAGTTGAAGTGTTGGCAGCCAATCAAAGTTCAGTAGGATCCACGAGTCCACTGCAAGGACTCACGTCCCAAGATATCTTTGTTTTTAAACCTAAATATCTCAAAAACTGCTGAACGAATGTACACTGATTCACAAAAATCACGCTTTCTGGACCAACATCTAACTTTCTGCCGAATTTGGTGTAATTCAGTTCAGCAGTTTGGGCTGTAGTCGTGTTAAAAAAATGAAACATCCCCAAAGACATAACAAGGGGAATATGCATTTTGGGACCCCTCTTTCTTCTCAGCCCCCGCTTGACGGATCACTCCGAAATCTTCAGCAGCTGAAACAAATCGGGGAGGTTTCGTGAAAATGTCATGAAGCTTTGTTATTGGCAAAACAAAAAACGCTTTTCCTATGGAAACTTTAGTCCTAGCTATAATTACCACACTAGAAAATGAGCCAAGATCTCCCTCTGGCTTTAACTAAGAGGCTCCTTAGATTGCAATTTCTTTTGTCATTAGTCTTTATTTCCCTCCTCTAGTCTTAATGAGTCAGACATGTCCTTTAGCATTAGGACTATGGATTTTACATTCTTAGAATTGCTTTCCTCCTTCGTCTCCAATAGTATTCTTAGATGGGCTCTGCGTGCGATATGCTTCCCTTAATAGTCTATTATCTAGCAGTATTTCCCTGTAGCACTACTTTGACAGCCCTGGGAGGAAGGAGATCTCAGCTGATGGTTTACTCTCTTGGGACTCATTTTCTAGTGTGATATTCCTGCCTTCTAGCATGATGATTTAGGTTTTTCTTCCGCATTGGGTATCCCTTACTATCTCTTGGAAACTGTGGAGAATCTGGTCTTCCTTTCCTTAATATTTCAGTGGATGGATACACATTTTCTGCCCAGGTACTCTCTACATGATAGGCCATTCTTCGAGTACTCACAAGTACCCATGACTGTGTATCTCTGTGACCTCGAGATATCCTTGTCAGGTGCCCCCTCTTACTGTAATAGTATTTTCAAATTAGCTCTACGTCTTGCGATGTCTCTGTCTGCCTGCTATGAGCTATTTTTACATTGTTCCATCTAAGGATTAATCCTGTTTAGTTAACAGATTACATTTTCATAGCTTTTAGTGTATGCTTCATTATACTTTGTGCGGTGGTGGCCCCGTGTTAGATGGCGGACACGATAGAACTGACGGTATTGAGACGCAAAACGCAGGAAGTTTATGCCTGCATATCCGGTCAGCCCTTTAAATGATGGCTCTAAAATGCAGCTCTCAGTCACCTTACCACGGATGCTACATCGGCTTTATGCAATACATTCTATCGGTAAGCTTAGGCAAGAAAGGAGGTTTTTCTAGGACAGTGTTCCTTTACCTAGGTCTCACAACTGCTCACTTTGCGCTGCTTATTTACTTCTTTAGCGGCTTCAAATGTAGCATGGATTTATCACATGTTTTCCTGTTTTGTTGCCTTTATATGTCTGCTACGTCTGAGTCCATCTAGTTCCATTAACCTGGGGTGACACAGACATATCTTTATTTGCATTCGGCCGTGAGCACTATTAGGAACTGCTAGATGCCTCCGGGGGGGTCATTTATTTGAATGGCCCTCCTATAGTATGCAGCTTGGAGAGGTGCTCCCATAGGTTCTGGGCTAAGTGCTCTTATTAGCCACGCCTGTAGCCATCCTATTAGAGATTAGAATTTATGATTATTGATTTCCTTGATCATTAGGATTCACCAGGACATTTTTGGTTAATCTGAGTATTAATAGATCTGATATTTATGTTTTGCTTCCAGTGACATCTGTGAGGTTGTTTTTCCCCTGTGACGTTCTACTTCTACCTTGGACCGTCTATATCGACTTAACAAGTGTCATGAGTCATACGATTACTAGAGAAAGTTTATTCCTATTGGTCCAGGAACACTCTGTCGCGAGGTAGGATATCCTCTTTGATCCTTGATCCCTAGCGGTCATCTCACTATGTGAAGCTCACTCTGACAATCTTTATCACTCTTATTTCTTTTTAGAGTTTGGGCACCTTTACATAGGTGGACCCAGTGGTTAGAGTCTTCCCAGCTAATTGTTAGTGTATTTTTTCCTTACTTGGTGGATAGATGTGTGAGTATGCTCAGTAACTCATTCTTTTTACTCACTCTGGTATGGGACCTACAAGCCAATAGTCTTCTTGGCATGCATACTTGGTTTAACTCTCGCTCTCCTTTTCTTTTCACGTCGGTTTCATTCCTACTTGATTTACTTTTCTGGTGGTCACTTCCTGTGACTTAGAATGAATAATAGAACGGGGACTTTCCACTTTTCCCTCTTCTGGAGAAATTTCATAGATCTGGGTATGCACTAAACCCAAAGAAGGTGATCAAAACACTCTGGAGTGTGGTTTAGTATGATCTACACCTAGTTTAATTAATTAGTTGATGTTTTTATTCTTATTTGCTGACCAAGCCACTCATTCATTTGCAGGATTGCTTCCTTTTTGTCCCCCGTACACCATCCCACTATGAATTTTGGAAGAGCTTGCCTGAGCGCCCTGATGAAGGTGTAACCCATATTGTGGTGGTCACCAAACCGCGCGTTGGCGCAGGTTACAACAGGAGCACCAGGATGTCAACAATTTATTGAGAAGCTCATGTTAATTTACACAATAATGGATTAAGCAGTGATTGATCAAGGCACTTGAATTATATTGATTAGTTCTATTTGAATATATGTAGTAAGAATGTGCCCAGCCAATATTGAAAAACAGACGAAACATTAATCTGCTCCTCAGTATCCTGATGCATTGTCTCTTGCTCCTGTTTGTCATAACTTTTTATTTTTGTATGTGTATTGTGGATATCAATTTAGACACGGTACAGTGTTTGACAGGTGATAATAGTTGTCTGTGTATGGTCTCAGTGATGTGAGAATGGAGTAGGTATGAATGAGTAGTTTTGAATGTAATTTGATTGGGAGATGAAAACTTGTGTTCTACGTTATCAATTGAGTATTAGTTTTGGTTATTTCATATTTATTTAAATGTATTTAGAGAATTTTGTATTAAATATTTATAAATTCATGCACTAGTTCATTTATATTATTTTGATGTTGGTGGCTTGGTCATTTTGGGAACATTTGTCCAGACAATAGCGAGATATTCTGCTTCCAGTTATCAGTGGCAGGATGATTTTTCCTTTTTTGTTTGACTGTTTTATTATATTTTCCCCTGGTCCCCTGCCTAAAGTATTTCAGGGGCCCTCTGTTTTTCTGATTAAGATAATTCTTTCTGCCTGTCTGCTAGGGAATGCTATTTGCTTAGTGTGGGGATTGTAGTGTGTTATATGGTATGGTTCTGCAAGCTTGCCATGTAATATACTCACAAAAATCATTTTGGGTCCAGTCAGGCTCATTTGTAAACCCTTTAGCTCAACCCTGAGTAGCTATGGCTTTGAGCAGCATGTCTTAAACAGCTTAAACAACTGAACTAGTGCAAAGCATTTAGAAGCACCAAACAAAGAAATAAGAAAGTCACTCAACACGAAAGAAATCCAAAAACAATTGATAAAAATAGATTATGTTTTTATGAATTTTTAGGCATAAAAATTAGCAGAATCCACCAGAGGGTTCTGGAAATATAGATTTTAAAGTAAAATATAAACCTCAGCTTTTTAGTCCAAAGCACAGACAAGCATTGGCAACCATGAAGTTTACAAACAATTGAAAAGATTGAAAGAGTTGTGTTTGGCTACTCTGCCCCAAGTTGGGCGCCAGTCCAACAGGGAGAGGGGCAGGGGGGACACTAAGGTATATTTGGACAGCTGCCTGGTCACCAAAGCAGTCTCAAGTCCAGTTCCACACTTTACATCAAGACTGCCATTGACTTCAAAGGGTGGTCCTGATGCTGGGGATGCAGGATGCTGAGAGATGCTCTGGATGCTGTGCGGTCGATTGGGTTCTTCCATGGGCAAGCTGGGGTGACTTTGGCGACAAGGGCCGGAGTCCCTCAAAGTCCTCCTTGATCCAATAGTAGAAGTCCAGTTGTGGCTGGGCTAACCGTCTCTGGGCTCAACTGGCCCATCGATATCCTTTGGTGAAGGCTAGTGTTTATTTTTGATGACCAACACTTTGAGGACTCTCCCAAGTCCAGCAGATATGAGTGCAACTTTTGAGTCCAGAGTGGTGGTCTTCTTGGCTGCATGTTGGAGATCAGCAGTGATTTCTTGCAAGTGGCTACTGACTGGCCGGAAATGGCTACTTCAGCTTTGAGGCCCTAGTGCTGGAATATGGGGTCAGCAGACTGACTTTGGAGTCATAACTTTGGTTTAGGGCTGAGGAGAGACTTCCTCAAGCCAGGCACCATAGGCACAGTTCTCTCTTTGCTAGCCAAAGGAGTAGTAAGTGCAGTCTAGAGGTTTGTGCAGCCTCTCCTCCTGGGGTCAGCAAGACAGTCATTCTCTGGTCCTTTCTCCAGTCAAGATGTGATCAGAGGTTCAGGGTGCCAAGGATGCCATATTTATGCCCGGAATGTGCCCTCTGGAGATGATGCAGTCACTAGCCAGTGGGCTACCAGGATTCCTCCTGCCTTGTGATGACTTCCGACTATATATATGCCTTATAATTCTAATAAACTTTTGACTTTATTTCTTAGATTAGGAGTGTAAGTCCAATATTGTACCTTTGGAATAAATGAATCTATCAATTGATCACAGTGGATAACCAAACTGCAAACAGTGGATAACCAAAATGTTCTTGATACACTGACAGTGAACAAGACCTGTGACTATAAGCAATAAGCTCTACACATTGTGCTATCATTATAATAGATTTCACAAGCAGATATAATCAGTATTACTGTCATTGAATCACTTCTAGTTCTACTTTTCCTGACTATAACAAGAATATCAGAAACAAGGGGAGAGCAAGGGAGAAAGAGGGTGCGTCCGTATCCCCTGTATAATAAGTATTAAACAACTATGGATCGAACCCTGTCTATGTGAGGCACCATCACTAGAAGGCAGTGTTAGAACCCACTGGGTTTGTAAAAAGACCCCTCACACACCAACCTGGTTGGTGTCATGCTTCATCATTGGGGTGGCCGAATGCCCCCCGGTTGTGCTACGACGCCTGATTACAGCGGAGCTGGTGTAGTGCAAAAGTGTGATGTGAATTAAAAATATCTCTGAGAATCCTTGCCTCATTTATATTTATTACTGGCGGCTCAGGATATCATTAAAAATTATGTGTGATGCAACTAAAAAAGAAATAATTATCTTATAGTTGGCTATGTGGTGGGTCTACATGTTTCAGCCCGCACAAGGAAGTAAGAGGGGCTTTCGTCAGGACTGTGCAAATAAAGTGAGTGGCAAAAAATGTGTTGCCACGTGAAAAAGTGCAAAAAAAGGTTTTTAAAATAGTACCTACACACACGCTAAGGTGTGTGGACTGCGTGTCAACGTACTTACGGACACGTATATGGTAGAGAACACTATAGTTGAGAGTGTTTGGCTGATCGGGGCTCAGGAGGAGTTCACTCCTATCTACGACTTTGGTATCAGACCGAACCCGTAAGCAACCTATTGTGGTCTCTCGACGTCCCGGATGAGCTCAACTATAGTGTTCTCTACCATATACGTGTCCGTAAGTACGTTGACACGCAGTCCACACACCTTAGCGTGTGTGTAGGTACTATTTTAAAACCTTTTTGCACTTCTTCACGTGGCAACACATTTTTGCCACTCACGTTATTTGCACGGTCCTGACGAAAGCCCTCTTACTTCCTTGTGCGGGCTGAAACATGTAGACCCACCACATAGCCAACTATAAGATAATTATTTCTTTTTAGTTGCATCACACATAATCTTAATGATATCCTGAGCCGCCAGTAATAAATATAAATGAGGCAAGGATTCTCAGAGATATTTTTAATTCACATCACACTTTTGCACTACACCAGCTCCGCTGTAATCAGGCGTCGTAGCACAACCGGGGGCATTCGCCACCCGGTTGGGACCCCAATGATGAAGCATGACACCAACCAGGCTGGTGTGTGAGGGGTCTTTTACAAACCCAATGGGTTCTAACACTGCCTTCTAGTGATGGTGCCTCACATAGACAGGGTTCGTCCATAGTTGTTTAATACTTATAACAAGAATATGCAATAAAAAAACATAGGCTTGTTCTACCAGTTCCTGCTTACATGATTATAAGCAAAGAAATACACAACTTATACTTGTCTCTTTTTTTGGATTGCCTATTACTCTAAATATTGACGATGAAGCTCAATATAATGTAATATGGGTAGTGGCAAAATTAGCTTACTTACTCTGGTTTCTCTGTCACAGATTCAGAATGGTGGATTAGATTATTTGTTTTCATGCATGTATTTTAGCTTTTTTGAATCAAATAAAATGTATGTATTTATACCTTATATGTATTTGAAGTATTGAGTAAATACAAAAAAGAAATCATATTTGTTTATGTTATTTTCGGCCTTGAGAAAGTTCCTTCTTGAGAAAAGCGTTGACTGTCAAGATTGGCTGTAATTAATGTTTTTATCTATGTTTCTTCGGATGAGTAAGAATAGTTAACACTTATAAATGGAGCTGACTGCAAGACAGTTTGTTAGCCAAAAAATGGAGTCCATGAATTTGATAAGTGAACACAAATGTGCATTATAATAGTACCCTTTATGGCACGTTGTTCTGGAATTTGGGGTCTGTAGTAGGTTGCCCCATATAATTGCACCAGCTTTTGCTTTTTACTTTGAGCACTGCTACAGAGCGCAGCAAGATATAAAGATAACTTTATACTATTGTTACGAATTTGCCATTTCCTGCACTTCTTGCTGTTTCACCTGCCCCACACAAACCCTCACTCTTCACCTCCTCCAACCACAGCACACCACACACAGCCACACTAAGATCGCCTGACAAGATATTTGTTCCCCAGTAACGTTCCATCAATCCATTTCCATTTATATGAATTCATTTTTTAAACCGATTAACTTTGTGGTTGGACTCCAACCCCTTACTCTTAGTTTTAGTGAAAAAATGTTTACTTTTTAGTTTTTTCTGTGTGTGTGTGTGTATGTCTTTGGTTTCTGATGCATGAAAGCCATTTGGCCAAAACATGTTTTTAATAGACTGGCTTTCCACATAGCCTGGGGATTTTAGTTTTGAAGTCCAAGCCATGGAACTGTCTCCCACTTAATCTCCAATTGGAATATTATCTCCTATCCTTCGAGAAAGTCTATTTCCTAATTAAAGCTGAGTTCTGACATCTCTAGTCAGCTTTAATACTGAAACGCCGGTGCTCCTCACCTGTAAGAAGTTATAAAATGCCTGCTGCTTGTGTCAGCAGTCAAGGAAAAGGCAGATTTCAAAGCATAAATACATTGTAGTTTAAACAATGAAAATGAGAACTGGCTTTCTTTCTTCTGATCTGTTCTAAAAGGACAGTGATCAGCAGAAAGTTTATACTTATGGCAGCATATTCAATTTTTGTACACTATAGGTCATCACAGGAAATATAGAATCTCTCTGCTTTCTTTAAACATTCTGAGCTATAGCATTTTATATTGTGAATTACCTTACACTAATAATATCTTTTGTAACAAATTACAATATTTTTCTGCATTTAGTTTTCATGTCTGTAACCATATCCGTCTCACAGGAAAGAGCTAGACACTAAGGCCTTGTGCGGTTTGTAGAGAGGGTGATGTTGTGACCATGTAGTATAAACAATACAATTTCCTCTAGCATATGTTAAAAGGACATTGCAAGTCACTAAGGAATGCCATGACCTTATCTGGGAATTCAGCCTGCAGCCTTGTTCCTGTATACTTCTGCAGGATTCCAGAGTGATTTGCAATATCATTATAATGTACAGCAGTGGGTAATTTATCACATATATAAATCGTTTTCACTAATGTTACTGCCCTATGATACTCTAAAGTATATTATTCGCCAAAAAATGTCCATAGATTCCTATCACCTCTTTAAAATTCTATGTAGATTTCACTAATGCTGCAGGCCCACTGTGGATTAAAGTGTTTGTTTTTTCTACTAATTTTAAGGAGATATTATTTGGGGTGTATTAATAGAAATGCTTTTAAAAGAAATGTATTGCGTCCTTTAATATTATAGAATAATGTACCAACACCTAAATTAACATATGGACAGGAATTCCTCACCTCCCCTTTCCTTCGTTCCATGTGACTGATTTTATGTCCTTTTAATTCCTATGGGCCATCCCCACCAAGAAACATAATCCTGGTCATGGACCTGGAAACAATACACCTCTCACCTTGAGCATGAATTTTGTTACAGTCTGAAATAAGCTTTCCTCACTACACAAATGGGCCTGATTCACAAAGGTACACTTACACTTTTGTGAAACTTTACTATTATTTGCTATTCACAAAGGTATTTTACGAGTTGTTTCCTTATGAGTGGTGAGTCTCTGCACATAAAAAGATAGAGCAAACCTATACTTTCATGTGTGGATACTCCGCAGTGGTAAAGATACTACTCGTAAAATACCTTGGTGATCAAGGCCCGTAATGCACATCTTGAGCTAGATAGTAGAAGTCCAACATAAAATTGAAAAATAAGTTTAAATATTTGCTAACAATGTGCACTTATACTTCAGCAGGATCTAGGCGCTGCATAGCTCTGCACTACACTGAATAACCATTTGGATTCCACAGGCTCTTTGTTGATAGGTTGAAATTACCATTATTCTTGCCTATCATTCAAAATAGTTACATCCATTCGGTTGGCGTTCAGGAAACGCTTTCTGCTTTGATAGCAAATATAATCAGAATTCTATCTAAGATGCTGCTCGTGTAGGTAAAAACCCAAACAACAAGAACTGTGCTCATACATAAACATTCATTCCGCATTGCAACCTTCTCAACCAAATAAAACAAAAGAACCGATTGTAAATGGGTTATCATAAAAATGTACACCGTAAGCAGTTTAGATGACACTTCAAAGCCCTAATAAGGACGAAAAGCCCTATGTATGTTGTCTTTGTTATAATCCTCCTGGCTGGTAGAATGGGTTGTTGAAACTATCAACCTAATCCTCGTATTACTCTAAATTATAATAAATTGCAACACCAGGCAGTCACAAAACCTGCTAGCTGCACTGATCAAAGGCTTCTGAACATTGCTAAGCAATGCAAATCTAAAAGCAGATTTAACGTTTTTCAAATCCCCTCACTTGTAATAAACACATCGGTTGAATTGTGTGCTACAATTACTCAGATGCATAATGGTGTTGTACAAGTTCAACATTGATTTTAATAAAAAGTGAGACAAATGTGCTGAAATATGCATGCTCCGGTGTTTATGTATTATTCTAAATAAAAATAACACGAAGGAAATAACAAGGTTATTTGTGAACTGCAGCGAGTGACAGACACGCACTCTAATGGCGTAAATATGAGCGCCGCTTAAAAGATTCAGAAGAAATTACAGTTAGATGCGGATAGGCAAATTTGTATTCGTATGCCTAAGATATAGTGTATTGGAAAGTGCTTTTAAGCACTTCCAAAATATCCCATTAGAAAAAGCATGGCAGATATCTGTTGTGAAACCTTTAGACATTAATAATATATGGGGTAAAGTATGCCTTCTGTATATTACAATGCTGTTGTAAATCACCAAAGAGTTGAGTGACAATATATCGAAATCAGGCCGAAAGCCATGTTCCTTTAAAAGGTCATAGAACTCTGCAATGACTTGCAATATCCTTTAAATGTCTGGCAGTGGGCATTTCGTTCTGTATGGTCCATGGCCAGACCATCACCTTTCCCAACACCAGATTAAATCATTGGTGCTTCTCTCTTTCGTGTATATTGCAGATCAGAATAAAATGATAATCTGTACTGAGTAATTAGACACAGCAAAAAGCAGTTAGCAAAGTTTGTGAAAGATATTAGAATTAGGTTAATAATCGAAGTCAAGTACAAAAATCTGTGGCTCAGATTGTGTAGAAAAATACAGAAACTGTGTTGTTTCTATAATGATCTAAAGCATGAAAAAATAAACATTTCGCCATTAGCATCTCCTTTCTGCTGATCACAATTAATTTTCTCTTTAGAAGAACATATCAGAAGATGGAAAAGCCCATTCTCGTTTTACATGTTTGCACTGTCGCTGCCATTATGCTCTGTGAACTGCCTTATAACCTGGCTGCTGGTTCTGGCATCATCCATTGTGACGTCAGAAGTCAATTGTAATAACTTATTACAGTTGGGCAGCTATGTCAATTCATTAATACAGGTGACTAGAGATCTCACAGTTCAACTATAAATATGAAATTAGCGACAGGACTTTCTACAGGGAATGCAGGTTCCCAAGTATTATGCATAGAACTGTAGATGAGTAACAGTGAATAATTGGGATATTTTCACTGAGGGATTCACAGTGAGACCAAATAAATGACAAGATTAAAGTGCAAGTTGTCTATGATGTCATTTACAACCCCAAATCATCTGCCCTGCATTCAACTGCTGTGCAAGAGCAAAGGAGTTATGGTGAGCCATACATAATATAAAATGGCCTCTCGCCCGTCGCGATTGTAAAAGAACACCTGACTACCTGCCACCCACCTCCAGCACCCTTTGTGCTCTCCCATTCCCTGCCCTCCCAAGGTTATGCTAGAGCAAGTAATTTGTTGAAAGGATCTCAGAGATTCCTTTCAGAACAGTCTGGAATTCCTTTATGATGTAGCAAAAGCAGGATGCAGCCTTTGTTACCCACTGTTGCTATGTCATAGCAGTGAATAACCAGATTTTGAATCTCAGTGAAAGCCATGCATAACATTAATAATACTAACTACTTTTCATAAAGCAATTTTGTATTTTCTAAGTGCTATGAATACAATTTGTTACTGCTACTCCTCTTAATGGCACTACATTCAGCAACATTTGAAAGCAGGGGTGACTAAGCCAGAATTCACGAGATTCAGATTCTTGACCTGGGCCCATTTCATGATCAGCTGCAGTGGCTTAGTGCAGAGCTGAGCTCCATTTTGTGCATTTGCGGTGTCTAAAGTACATACCTATAACTGGCAATTTCTCAGAGTTACTGCATAAAATGAAGGTAGTACAAGTGGGAAAACTTGTTTCTGACTTCTTCTGTCTAAACTTCATGCATTGACTCAGAAAATGTTTGAGTTATAGGTAGGGGTATAATTAAGATTAAGATATATATATATATATATATATATATTCACTGAAAAAACCATAGGTTTCAGATATGTTATAGTTACAAATTAGCATTTAAAAAACCTTTGAAATTCACTGAAAAAACCATAGGTTTTAGGGACAGTTATAGTTAGTTGGACATTTCACTCATATAAAACCCGTGAAATTCCCCGTTATAGTTAGTTCAGCTAACTATAACTCGCGCCCCGCAATGCACTGCTGATGACGTCACATATTACATCACTCATGACATGGTCAGTGACATCACTGATGACATCACTGATGACATCTCAAATGACATCACTGATGACATCATCCAGGGACTGTGTGTTTCTGTAAAGTTTAAATATGTTTAATATATATAGGGAAAGACGTATTGAAGAATGAGTGGGTGTGTAAGTGTCTGTATGGATGATTTAGTAGGTGCGTGACTGACTCTATAAGTGAGTGATTTAACGTATCTTACTGAATGCATGGGTTAGTGACTAAACTGGGTGAATGTCTGTATCCGTCTGTCTGTTGCTGTGTAAGTGACTGCATGGGTTTGTGAATAGCTACATGAGTGTCTATATGAGTTATTGATTGGTTGTCTGAGTATCTGTATGGGTGCCTGAGTGTTTGTGTGGGTGGGGTGTGTGCGACTCTGTGCATAGATGTGTGAGTGGGTGATTCACTGGGTGGATGGTTTCAAGAGTGCATCTGTGATAGACTGTATGGGTGGGTAAGTGTGTGTAAGAGTGTGTTAGTGAGTGAATGTATGTCCCAGTGGTACATGTGTGAGTAACTACATATGTGAAAGCCAGTATATATGTGTGTTGGAGTATATAAATAGCTATAAGCGAGAGTGGGTGATTGTGATAGTGGCTGTATGGATGAGTGTGTGCTTGTATCAGTGATTGTATAAGAGCGTAACAATGTGCTAGTATTTGTATGATTAAGTGAGCTGGTGTGTGTATAACTGTATAGGTGAGTAAATGGCAGTGTGTTTAATTATTTGCATGACTGACTAGGTGTGTGAGTACCTCTATGGATGAGTGGCGGTGTTTGAGTGTCTATATAGGAGTAAGAGTGCATATGATAGTCCTGTACTGAGTGACCATAAGTATGAGTGACTGTACGGGTGAGTGAGTGGATGTGTGTGTGTAGACCTAAGAATCAGTGAGTGGGTATGTAGTTATTGGTGTTGGAGTGTCTATAGTTTTGCGAATGGCAGTCTGTAATTTAGATTGGGTGTATCAAAGGTTATATTAGGGTGTGAGGAGCTGCATCAGATTATCACGTGGATGATGTCATCAGTGATGTCATTTGAGATGTCATCAGTGATGTCATCAGTGATGTCACTGACCATGTCATGAGTGATGTAATATGTGACGTCATCAGCAGTGCATTGCGGGGCGCGAGTTATAGTTAGCTGAACTAACTATAACGGGGGAATTTCTACGGGTTTTGTACGAGTGAAATGTCCAACTAACTATAACTGTCCCTAAAACCTATGGTTTTTTCAGTGAATTTCAAAGGTTTTTTAAATGCTAATTTGTAACTATAACATATCTGAAACCTATGGTTTTTTCAGTGAATTTCAAAGGTTTTTTAAATGCTAATTTGTAACTATAACTGTCCCTAAAACCTATGTTTTTTCAGTGAATTTCAAAGGTTTTTTAAATGCTAATTTGTAACTATAACGTGCCTGAAACCTACGGTTTTTTCAGTGAATTTCAAAGGTTTTTTAAATGACATTTTTTAAATGTATTAATTTGTTTATTAATTTTTTCATACTGATTTACTACATTTTTAGCAACAATTTCTTTTACATATTTTATTTTTTAAATTACATTGTAATTACATTATACATTACATTACAAAAAATACTTTCTCAGAATGAATTACTTTAGTTTAAATACTTAGCACATAGGCAATAGACTTTTAAGTACAGTAGTTACAGTTGTTGCAATGGGCAACACATTTTCAAACACAATGCAACATTCAGCTCAATGTGAATTTCTAGTTAAATGCAATTGGTTACTTTATGGATTACTTTTTCTAACCACAGGACTGGATCCTAGATTCAGTCCTGGGACATCTCCTGTAAACAGTTGAGTAAAAGCGTTTTGGTTACAGTCGTGATTTTTAAGGAATATTATTGTATTTTAAAAGTTGACACTTAGAAACTTTTCCTCATAGAATCACCAATGTTATCCTATGGAAGGAAATTCACTTAGCAGGTAAAAACTCTTATCGTTACTTTTTCTTACTCAGTGTTGGATCCTGGATCCAGCACTGGTGGAAAAAATGCGTTTAAGTCATACAGGCGATTTTTAAGGAATATTTGTAGTTTGTGAAAATCGACACTTTGAAACTTTTCTGCTGAAAACCAGACAATGGATTCCTATGGAAGAAAAGATAAGTTACTGGTAAGTACGGTTAAAATTACTTTTCAGGGTCAGTGCTGGGCTAAAAGATGCAGCACTGGGTTCTCTCCTGATAACAGGTGAGTAAATCGGAATTCGTATTTCGGCTGATTTTAGAAGAATAATTTAAAGTTCCAAAACTCCACACTTAGAAGAATTTTCAAGTGAAACCAGTCAATGTTAGCCTATGGAAGGAAATTCAAGTTACTGGTAAGTACGGTTAAAATTACTTTTCAGGACCAGTACTGGGCTGAAAGATGCAGCACTGAGCTCTCTCCTGATAACAGGTGAGTAAATCAGAATTCGGATTTCGGCTGATTTTAGAGGAATATTTGTATGTTTCAAAAATCAACACTTAGAAACTTTTTCAGCAAAAAGCAGGCAATGATATCCTATGGAAGGAAATTCAAGTTACTGGTAAGTACGGTTAAAATTACTTTTCAGGATTAGTACTGGGCTGAAAGATGCAGCACTGAGGTCTCTCCTGATAACAGGTGAGTAAATCGGAATTCGTATTTCGGCTGATTTTAGAGGAATATTTTAAAGTTCCAAAACTCCACACTTAGAAGAATTTCCAAGTGAAACCAGTCAATGTTAGCCTATGGAAGGAAATTCAAGTTACTGGTAAGTACGGTTAAAATTACTTTTCAGGACCAGTACTGGGCTGAAAGATACAGCACTGAGGTCTCTCCTTATAACAGGTGAGTAAATCGGAATTCGTATTTCGGCTGATTTTAGAGGAATATTTGTAGGTTTCAAAAATCAACACTTGGAAACTTTTTCAGCAAAAAGCAGGCAATGATATCCTATGGAAGGAAATTCAAGTTACTGGTAAGTACAGTTAAAATTACTTTTCAGGACCAGTACTGGACTGAAAGATACAGCACTGAGGTCTCTCCTTATAACAGGTGAGTAAATCGGAATTCGTATTTCGGATGATTTTAGAAGAATATTTGCACAATGGTGAAGGGAGGGGCGGGGCCTGAGGTGACATCTGTGCAAACGCGCCCCGTGGCGCGTTTTAAATTGGGGATTAAGTCCCCTTGAATCCTGAGGGTCCCTAGGGGCCAACTAGCCCACCAGGAACCTCCAATATGCGCCAGGGGCTGCGTTGCAGAGACGTGTAGAGAGGCCACACCCTTTTACACCTCTCTGCAACGCAGCTGTGTGGCGCTTTCTGGATGTACCTGTTGGGCTAGTTGGCCCCAGGGACCCTCAGGATTGAAGGGGATTTAATCCCCAACTTAAAACGCGCCACGGGGCGCGTTTGCACAGATGTCACCTGAAGCCCCGCCCCTCCCTTCACCACTGTGCAAACGCGCCCGTGGCGCGTTTTAAGTCGGGGATTAACTCCCTTGAATCCTGAGGGTCCCTGAGGGCCAACTAGCCCAACAGGTATATCCAAAGCGCCACAGAGCTGCGTTGCAGAGAGGTGTAAAAGGGCGTGGCCTCTGTACACCTCTCTGCAACGCAGCCCCTGGCACATACTGGAGGTTCCTGGTGGGCTAGTTGGCCCCAGAGACCCCAGTATTCAAGGGGAGTCGTTCCTCTCTGCAAACGCGCCAGGGGGCGCGTTTGCAGAGTGGTGAAGGAAGGGGCGGGGCCTGCGGGCCCGATCGTTTTTTGTTTTTGTTTTTTTGTCCTCTGAAGGGGGCTGTGTGGCCCCCTTCCTTTTTCCTGTTTTTGGGCCCTGGGGACCCCATCCCCCAGGGCCTTACCCCTTTTTTAAATTAAATTAAAAAAAACGGGAAGGGGCCGCGTGGCTCCCCTTCCCTGGGCCTGTATTGGCCCCGGGGACCCCATCCCCAGGGCATGGCCTCGATTTTTTTTTTTCTTTGGAGGGGGCTGCGTGGCCCCCTCCTCAGGCCATTTAAGGCCCCGGGGACCCCATCCCCGGGGCCGGCCTTTCCGTTTTAAAATTTTTTTTTTTTTTTTGGGGGAGGGGCCGCGTGGCCTCCTCCCGGGCCACTACTTGCCCCGGGGACCCCATCCCCCGGGCTGGCCCTCTCCGTTGGGGACTGTGGGGGTCCCCAATCCCCCACAGTCCCGCCGGCTCCCCGCGTCCCTTGGGAGCCGGCATTGCTTTCCACATGGGGAGCTGCTAAGATGCAGCTCCCCATGTGGAAAAGCAATGTGCTTGGATATTGGAAGAGAGAGCAGGTTTCCCTGCTCTCTCTTCCAATATCCAAAGCAGTTGCTATGGCAGGACGGGAGCCGCGAGGCTCCCGTCCTGCCATAGCAAACTACAGTGTCCCGGGGGTAGGCACCCCGGGACACTGCAGGAGCCGGCCCTGGGGGTGGCGGTCCCCAGGGCCATCAAGGGCTCCAGGAGGGGGCCGCGCGGCCCCCTCCCTTAAATTGCACAGCCCCGGGGAGGTGGTGGTCCCGGGCGTGTGGGGGCTGGAGCCCCCACACCTTATTTATTTAAAAAAAAGAAGCCCCGGGGGGGTGGCGGTTCGTAATGGACCCCCACATTTATTTTGTAAGTGCCCCGGGGAGGTGGTGGTCCCCGGGGCGTGTGGGGGGGCTGGAGCCCCCCCACACCTTATTTATTTAAAAAGAAGCCCCGGGGGGTGGCGGTCCCCGGGGCTGCGGGAGGGCAGGAGAGCCCTCCCGCACCATTTTTTATAAAGCCCCGGGGGTGGCGGTCCCCGGGGCTTGGGAGGCCCTTTGAGGCCCCCATACAAACAATATACCCACCCCCACCATGCCCCCGGGACTTGGGCCACCCGGGGGCAAAATGCAATCGAAGCGCGGGAGATCGATGCTTTTTTTTCGGCAGGATTCGCGCACCCTGAGCGCATCCTGCCGATTTTTTAAAAATTTTTTTTTTTTTGCCCAGGGGGTCCTTGTGGGACCTAGAAGTGAGGGTGTTTCTACCCTGCTCCCTTTGTGCGCTTTGCGCACTTGTTTCTGTCCCTCGGTTCTACCGAGGGACAAAATGGCTGCCAACATTTCCTGAATCGGAATGTTGACAGCCAGCTGACAGCCAATTAACATGCAGCTCGTGATCGGGACGGTGCGCGCAGGGTGCGCTGAGGGTACGCGGACCCTACTCGGCCATAGATATATCTATCTTTTTACTTTTGATTTTCTCAGCAACTACTGAACGGATTTACACCATTTAACAAAAGGGTTCTTTCTGAACCAAGAACTACCTCTTTGCCAAATTTGGTGTAATTCCGTTCAGCAGTTCAGGCTGTAGCCGTGTCTAAAGTTTCCTATGGAAAATTGCATGGGGAAAACGCGTTTTGGGACCCCCTTTTTCTCGGCCCCGCTTGACAAATCCCCCGAGACTTTCAGGGTAGGAGCGGACCGGAGCGCCCCACAAAGTTTGAAAATTTTGCGAAGATACGTCAACCGGCAAGAGAGTTATTTCAAATAGAATGTCGCGGTTTTCCTATTGATAATAGGTTGTAACTATAACTATCTACTGGCGACCGCCAGTAGATAATATATATATATATATATATATATATATATATATATATATATATATATATATCCAAAAGAGAAACAGCTCCTTCCGGAGATCCCTCGCCTTTCCCGGGGTGGATCGTTGCCGGCGGAGCAGCCGGTAAAATCAATGCAAATGTAAACGGAGTTCCAACGAGCACTCGGGTCCATACAAAAACAACAGGGTCCGTTCTTAAGCCAAAGTAGAGAGGTTTATTAACAGCATAAACCAGTCGTGACGCGCTTTCGCGCTCCAAAGAGCGCTTGTTCACACAACAAAGTCAATAAAGTTCGTCTCTTAAAAGACTTTCAATTTCGTAAATTCATCAACATGAAAAGTGGACTGTGACATAAACAATACATAGGCGCCATCTTGGCATCGGCAATTTGATACACCATATAAAACAGTTCAACCTTCTATGTAAAGGAAATGTCTAGTTTAAAGATCTAATATCAAGGAGGGGCAAGGGACTGGCAACACTATGGGCCATTGTGACAAACCAGGTTCTGCATTCCTGTGTGTTATTTACACATTGGCCTCAGATTGTAAAGCTCCCTGCATGGTGTAACCTCAAGGGTGCATTGTGGGAACCGTAGTGTATAAGCGCTAGTGGGATAGTTACTCGCGCGCATCATAAAAAACCCCTAGAAATGTGTACTTTAAGAGTATGTGAGCCCTTAATTAATGCTAGTTAGTGCTTTTAGGGCCATATACTCAAGTCTCGGCATCGCGAATGCCTGAATATAAAGGCAGATAAAGTCAAGCGAGCCTGTGTATGCTGCTGGTAAGTGCATAGGGCTCAAATGGGCGCCAGGTATAAACATCAATAGCCGCTTAATCGGCCTGTGTTTTATGTAAATACACTCATAACAATGAGTATAAACCCCAAATGGGAATCCATATATAACAGCTATGTTGCCCTCATTTAGTCAAACTCGCTCCTTGGATTCATCTGACTTATATGCATAACTCCCTGGTTAGTGGGAACACAGTCCGTAAAAGGGAGACGAACAAAAATTATTTAAACCTCATTATCATAAACAAAGTGAATCAGAGTAAACAATACGTGGATGTGCACATATGTACAAGTGTTGTTAAAACCATATACATGGCAATGTATTATACTTGACATGATGGAGAAAAGATAGAGGATGAATCACGGAGAAAGGTTTAGGGTACAGGTGCCGCAAGCCTGAGACAAAGTCCCTCACTTCCTTCCTGTGAGAGAGAGAAAAGAAGACAAATAGAGCATATCTGTTAGAAGAAGTCCAATCATCAATGCATAGAATCAAAAAGTTTTTGAAAAGTTTTCTAAGCATTGAATACAGAGCCCAACTTGCTTGACAGAAGTACTGGGTATAATCCAAAGATGTCTCTATTCATTTTGCAAATGTATGGCCAACTCTTCATCCATGTTATGCCCTTTGGGGTATTGGGTGCACATACTTATTATATATCTAGATTCTTTCTGTCTAAGTCTCAATGTGCGGTTGCCACCCCTCTGATTTTGATTCACCTGTTCTACAATAAAAAATGAGAGTTTAGTTTGGTCTGAGAAATGATAGGCCTCAAAGTGACGGGCTATGGGGTATTGTTTATCATTCTTGCTTATGGCTCTAGTGTGTTCAAGAATACGTTTTTTGGCCATATGTGTTGTGCTGCCCACGTACTTAAGGTCACATGGGCAAACTAACACATATATTACAAATTGGTTTATTTTGTTCATGCTGTTGGTACTGGGGTTCCAGTATTCTTTTACCATGTGGCTGTTGTTACAGGCTTTACAGTGACCACACGGATAAAAGCCATGCAGATCTACCCCTCTATTCAGACTCCTACTACCAATGTTGTTCTGTACTAGGATATCTTTTAGGTTGCGACCACGTCTGTATGTTATACTTGGACGATCAGGTAAAGTATCCCCAATAATGGAGTCCCCTTTAAGGATATTCCAATTTTTACTATACATTTCCGAATTTGATTAGAGTTACCATTGTAGTTGAGTATGACACGAGTCTGAGATGTATCAGGGTTCTCTTTTGTGTAGCCAGAATGTTACTAAGTAAATTTTCACGTTCCACCAGTTTGACTTTATCGGTGGCTTTCTTTACTACCCATTTAGGGTATCCCCTTGCCAGAAATCTCTGTGTCATAATATTCTGTTCTTTGATGAAATCTAACTCAGTACTGCAATTTCTTTTTGCCCTGATTTGTACTTCCCACGCCAATTATATAAATGGCCCTTAAAATATATAAAAAACTATTTTTAGCTTCACAATCCCTCTCCACCACCTTGTGACCACTGTACAGAGTTAATAGTGTTCCTACCCTCCCCGCTACTACTTTCTTTTCCCGTACTCCATTGAAGTTCGTCACAAAATGGTTCATAACAGTGAACCGTTCCCAGCCAATAATGAACAAACTTGTGCTAGGAACAGTTTAGCCAATAAAATGTCCATGGTGTTCCGCAGAGGGGGAGGGAATAGCTGCCAACACTTCTACTTTCAATGGTTTACAGCCAATGACCATTAAGCTTGGGAAGGACCTGCTTGGAACACGTTACCCAATCAGATGTCCCTGATGCTCCGCGGAGGGGGAGGGAATGGCTGGCAACACTTCTACTTTCAATGGTTTACTGCCAATGAACATTAAGCTTGGGAACGTCGTGCTTGGAACACGTCAACCAATAACATGTGCCTGCTACTCCGCGGACGGGGAGGAAATGGCTGGCAACACTTGTACTTTCAATGGTTCGCAGCCAATGAACATTAAGCTGGGGAAGGTCCTGCTTGGAACACGTCAGCCAATCAGATGTCCCTGCTACTCCGCGGACGGGGAGGAAATGGCTGGCAACACTTCTACTTTCAATGGTTCGCAGCCAATGAACATTGAGCTCGTTGTTGGAACACCTCAACCAATTAAACGTTCATTTTGTTCCAGACACACCAACAGAACACGCCCTCCCACATAATATTCATTTTCGTGTAAGAAAGTGACACTGTCCGTGATAAAAGTGAACACCGCATTATAAGTAAACATTACTGCGCATTATATTAAAGGAAGGCTGCAATACAGCGCATTGTTATTTTCCAGACGGGATTTCCAGAGCCTACGCAACCTTGCCGCAATACCGCGCACCGTTGTTCTGCGGACGTGATTTCCACACCTGCGGACGTGATTTCCACGGCCTATGCAACATTAAAACTCCCTGCCTCTGCACCGTACAGACTGCTTAAACTAAGACCACAGTGTTCCTACTATACCCTCTTATACAATTTTTCTCTTTTGTTTAGCCCTACGCCTTTCAACTCAGTCACAAAATGGCTGCCAACACTTCCTAGTTTGAACAGTTTGCAACCAATGAGCCGCACGCTCGTGCTCTTAACGCCTCAGCCAATCAGATGTCAGAATTCTCAAATATCAATATCTGTAAATTTTGATATTTCTCTAAAACTACTGAACGGACTTACCCCATTTAAACAAAAGCGTGCTTTCCTACCAAGACCTTTCTCCCTGCCAAATTTGGCGTAATTCCGTTCAGCAGTTTGACCTGTAGCCTTGTCTAAAGTTTCCTATGGAAATTGCATGGAGAAAACACATTTTGGGACCCCTTTTTCTCAGCCCCCTTCACGAATCACCCCCAAACGTTTAGAATAGGAGCTCACCTAAAAAGAGGAACTTTTTGGAAAATTTCGTAAAGATTCGTCAAACAACGCCAAAGTTATAAGCACATCAAAAAATGCTATTCCTATGGAAACGTGGTCCTAACTATAACTATCTACTGGCGACCGCCAATAGATAATATATTTATATTTACATATATATATATATTTTTTTTTTCATGTAATCACTGCAATAATTATATAATGGTTGAATTATTCACATTCTTTAACATTCTTGTAATGCTGTTAAGAATGGTTTGTTTCCTTTTACTAATAATTGCAGCTCATGTATTTTACACAAGAATCCAATTGCTCCAATAAACGTTTGAAATGCCAATTTGTGTATTTCTTGTATCTCCCTTTGGGCATGCCTAAGGTAACAATGAAAGAGTAGATCTATTGCCACGATTTCCTTGAGGGAATTAGCGTGGTCATGTTCTGAGGTTGCAGACATCATCCAGTACCCAGTCAGGTTTAGGGGCCCTTAAGGTTCCCGGTGAGTTAGCTAGGAATTGGATCAACATTTTCTGATTATATGCATGGACTCAGTCCCAATATTTTAATCCATATTTTGTCCAAACGCACCGTCTTCTTTAATTTGTAAGAACCGTACGACAAACTGATTAGAGACCAGTAAGTCACCAGATGCTTTAACAAAAAGATGCAAGAAAGACTTCTGACATGCAAGGATCCGTCTTTGGATGAAGCATTACATATTGCCAACTGTACTCAAGATTCGAAAGAATTTGCAAAGGTTTTAAATAGTTCTCCAGAAGACACAGTGTGTATGTGTGTGTGTGTGGGGTAAAAAATACAATACCTAATCGTGATAAGGATGCTATGTTAAAAAATACAAACAGTTGTTCTGAGAGTATTTGTTTTAGATTTGGTTCAAAGAATCACATTGTCTCTTTTAAATTGTGTCCATCAAAAAGGAAAAGGTGTATTAAAATGTGGTACCATTGGTAATTTTGCCAGAGTTTGCCATTCCTCTAAAGCCTCTATTAAAGTTACCACAGTAGCTGGTTTGCAAGAAGGGTTGATGAAAGGAACAGTTTAGTGCTGTGTGTGAATGTACATGAGACACATGTACTCTTGGCCAAAACCCCTCTTGGGAATTTCTGTGTTTGGGGAGCTATGGTTCCTTTAATGACAGACTCCAGGTCTAATATCACTATTATTTTGAGTGCCACCATTGATCAGAAAGGATTACAACGTGATCTCATTTCTCCTGATATAAATTCTGGAGGGTGAAATGGTTCCAAGATTGATCCTGAGGCTTTTTCTAAAGGTCTATAGAGTTCAGGAACAGGATAGTGCATGGGAAAATATACGTATCTGTGGAGGGACCTGTTATTCTTGGGTGGCATCACCAATAGGGTTTAGGGATCATTTTGAAATCTGGCTATTCCAACAGGTTTTGTGGTTGGGGGAAAATGATAATGTTCAATTTCCAAGCTATTGTCCTAATTTTCTAAGGTTTTCCAAGAGGAGTTGGGGGAAATAAATAGCTTTGAACATGCTATCAAGGTGAAAGAAGATTATGAAAAGTCAAACACAAACTGTGATCTGTTCCTTTAAGTGTACGAAGGGATTTACCAGATCTTTTACAGAAAAAGTGTAAGTAGGGTGTGATAGAAACTATTGCATCTTCTTTGTAGCTTTTACCCATTGTGGTAACACGTAAGAAAAACAAAGAATTGAAGATGTGCATTGACTTACGTTGGCCTAACATAGCAATTTGGGTAGATGGTCATCCCTTGCCTAAAACTGATGATATGGTCACTACTTTGGTTGGAGCCAAAGATTTTTCAAAACTGGATTTGCAATCTGCCTATTATCAAGTGGTACTCACAGAGGAATCTCGCCATTTGACTGCTTTTGTTACCCGTGATGGTGTTTTCCAGTTTTTAGGGTGCTGTTTGTTCTTGCTTCGGCGGCGGCTATTTTCCAGAGATTGCTGGGTCAGATTTTTCCTGAATTCAAGGGGTGTTGGCATTTCAAGATGATGTTTTGATTTATGGAGTAACCAAGGAAGAGCACATAAAGAGGTTGGCATGTGTGTTGAATGCTATGCAAGGGAAAGGTATTAAAGTCAGGAAGGGGAAGTGTGTTTTTTAAAGTTGGTGCTATTGAGTATCTTGGTCATATAATTACTGTGAATGGGACTGAACCAAAAACAGGACTTTTGGAGGCATTTGAGAATGTCCCTACTCCTACAGATCATGAGCGACTGTTAGCTTTCATTGGAATGTGTGAATTTTATTCAAAATTAATTCAGAATTTTTCAGTCATTGCTGAGCCCATGTACAAGTCACTCAAACAAAATGTCCAATTTGTGTGGGGCAAGGAGCAGAAACAAACTTTTAATCCAATTAAGTCACTTTAAGTCCATGCCCCACTTTTGAGATCTTATGTTACTTGGCAAAAAACTTTGTGTTACTGTTGATGCTAGTAGTGTGGGAGTGGGGGCAGTTTTGTCACAAGGTAGAGACTGTTGCCTTTGCCTCTCACATGTTGAAACCCCATGAACAGTCGCACAGCTCAGCAATCCATGTTCCACTCTTTTCTATATTTTGTACTCCATTTTTCTCCATGTCCTCTATGTTTTAATCCTCTTTTCCACTTATGTCCCATTTAAGCCACACGTAGGGTGTCATGCAATTTTCAAAGGTTTCTCATGTTCAAGGTGTGCCCATCCGGACCTCTATCAAGAACACGTAAAGACGCATAATTCATCCAAAGCAGTGTTTATTTAAACCCAATGCATTTCGGGCTTCGTGGGCCTTTTTTCAGGGGGACTACAAATGACAAAAAACATTGAACTAGGTTAAGGGAGGAGTGAGCATGTTATCATAAGAAGAATGTGTTCAAATCCTTGATAGAGCCAAAAACAACATCATGAGCAGTCAAACAAAAAGCAAGGACAGATATGATATCTCTAAAAGTACTAAGGTCAGGCAATGGGTTGTTGAACGTCTTGTACCTCTCAAACTACCTAAGAGTCTAATTATGAAAGGGTATCAGAAGTTTGATCACATGCAGAATGTGGTGAAGTAAGTACAGATGGCTGTGTAGTAAAGCTGGAGAACGTCAGTGGTGGAACAAACTGATGATGAGTTTCATAACACAAATTGTACTGCTCAGTCTAATGACACATTTGATGATGCCAGTGTTACCGAGGTCATACTCTTTTGTCTAAAGCTACATTTGATAAGAAGTTGCAGACTTATGAAAGGAGACAAAATCAGCCAAGAAGTCGTTGTCTCCCTTCGAAGTAGAAGGATTAACTTTAGTATAATTTTTAATATGTCAAATGTTATATTTTACATATTATTTAGGAAATCTTGGCCTTAGTATTTTCTTTGAAGTATGCTTTTATACTTATTTTTTTTATCATTATAATTAATTTTGTTTGTGGCTTGTTTGGGGAGAAGGAGATGTGTTATGTCCTGCACGTGTTGAGCATTCCAGAACCCAGTCATGTGGATGTTAGTGTTAAATGTAGGAGGACACTAGGATTATCACAGTATACCCCTTGCACATACTCCTAGCCCTCAGAGCCCAAGTTTAGTGTGCCTAAAGACTTTTACCATCTTAATAATGCCCTGGCATGTGGCATTTTGGACCTGTTTACAGTAAAGCAGACAGGAAATGCTGCAAAAGTAGGTAGGTCAGGGCCTGGAACCTATACTTCTTTGGTCAGAGAGGAATTGGGAGTATCCTATGATGTCCCCCATCTACAAGCTGGAGAAACCTACAAAGCTGGACCCCAACCTAGCCTTCCTCAGAACACTGCTGGACTTGCAAAAGGAAACCAGGCAGATTCAACCTGCTGTATTTGGCATCTGTGACCTATGAGAAGAACCAGAATGGCTTGGACCCACTTCCTCTTTAAATCCAAGGACAGAACGATCTCCAAAGATCATAAGGTTGATCCCCTAGGTAGCCCCAGTGACATAAAGAAGCTGAGGAGTTAATTCCTGTGAAGGGTCCCTAGCTGACCAATGGCAACTGGACCTAAACTGGACTTTTCTGTTGCCATGTGCCTGACACCCTGGCAGTCTCTAAGAACTTCCCCTGGTGTCCTGAGGCCTCTGAAGTGTACTCCTTTGGTTGTTTGAGCACCAAAGAAAGTTTGGGAACTTTTTCAAAACTTTTTGCTCCAGAGCTTCAAGGAGACCAACCATAAAAAGTATCCGACTGGCAGTTCCATGACATTAGATTCAATTTAGGGTTTGTCCCACATGGAGAAGAGTTTTTCCTCGAAAAAATTCCAAAGTCCCTTTTCACATTAGAACTTATAAGCTTTTTGGAATATCCCTGCTTCCAAACCCTTTTGGGGCAAACTAATGGACGTACAGTTCTTCTTTGCTGTCAGCCTCAAATCACACCCTGGTGGCCTTCTACTGGTACAATTGACTACCATTGGTATAGTATGCTTTTTGGACCTATTTTCAATTGATCTTTAAAAATGCATAACTCAAGTTCTCTTTATTGGATTTTTTTCATTTTGGTGTCGGTTTGCATATACAAATTGTTTCTTTTTTCCTATTTTTATAAGCTTCAGTGGTAATTTTATGTTGTGAATTCAACCTTTTAATGGTATTTTCCCTCCTAAATGCTTTATAAATGTTCATAAGTTAAGCCTGTCTGCTCTGTGCCATAGCTACTAGTGGTTTATCTCGGGGTTAAGTTACTGAAACATTTGACTGGTCCTAATAAGACTGATACTTTATTACTTGTAGTAGACACCAATCCATCCAACTAATGATCCACTTTCTCATAATTACTTATTGATGAGTTTCAATGAGAGAGCTGATTAAACTTAACCATGCATGTGTACCTAGCAGGCGCGGCCCGTGGTAGGAGTGCCGGTCGGGCGGTGACGTGGGGCGTGTGAGGGGCAGGGTAGGGGGTAGTAAACTATGGATTAAGGCCGAATACAGGTAATTTCGTTGTGAGCGCTGCATCGCCAAATGCGATGCAGTGCGCGCAACGAAATTCGTTTTATTTATTTAAATGTTCACTTACCTGTATTCGGCCTTAATCCATAGTTTACTACCCCCCACCCTGCCCCTCCCCCGCCCCACGTCACCGCCCGACCGGCACTCCTACCACGGGCCGCGCCTGGTACCTAGACCAAGGTGGCATGCTTGTATGTATTGTCTGTGTGGGCTCCGTTTTGAGTAGGTCTGGGCATGGTTCACGTAGCCGCACTATGCAGAACTCCACAGAGTGGAAAAAAAACCTCTGCTGCTCTATGTGGAGTTCTGCGAACGGGCTGAGTTGCTTGCTGCATCTGTTCGCGTGCCGTTTTCCATCATAGGTAACGCGAAGTGCGTTGTCGTGCCGAAAATCGCACACAAACAACACCATGCGCTTCTCATGGACGCGGCCATCTTGGTTATTGCTCTGTTTATGGTGCTACGTGTACTGTTAAATCCCTGCCTAATCTCTTTAATCATTCCCCTCTGAAACCTATCTACCTCTCATTCTTTATCTATACCTTATGCTGTGTCTTTGTGTTTTTGTATTTTACATTTTTTCAAATTTTTTGTATGTTTTTATGTGACTTTTGTACTTTTTTATTTTACACTTTAGTTTCTCACTCATTTCCCTCCTTCCTTCCTTCTTGTTTCTTCTACTTTCGTCTCTTCCCCGGCCACCACCCAGCACCATAGCAGGCAGGGAAGCGGCAACACCAGGACTCCCGGACGAGTACCATCAGCCGCAGCCACCTACTTTGCGGTAGGCCGTGCCACAAAGGGGTGCTGGCCATACATTTTTCACAGAGGTGGAGGTGGCTGCACTAGTTTTTTATGTGCAGGGCCACCTCCCTTCCACCCTGGCAGCAGGCGGCATGCCTGGTAGCCACTACACCCCCGGGAGTGTAAACAGCGGTGGGAGAAGATGCGCCACGCTGTGCTCCACTGCTCTGGGATCCGGCGCACCCAACAACAGCTTATGCAGCAGTGGGCAGACATCCTGGATAGGGACCAGGACCTGCTCGGTGTGGAAGTTGCAGGGCTCGGTGAGTAATAATTATTTATTTGTTGTGTTCTATCTATGCTAATATTGTTTTCTCATAAAGCAAACATGCTGCACACACTCAGGTAAGTTAATTTTATGTGACAAATATTGTGTGATCATCCTAGAGTAGACAGTTGCTCGGCAGCGCTACCTAATCCTACTCATTGGGGCTTGCTTGGACTGTTTATTTAAGAATTTATGCAGAGACTCTTCTGTCCTCTCACTAAGATAGGGATAATTATTGGTATTAGTGAGCTAGTGCATTCTCTCACTTCTCTATTACCTATTCTTTGTAGCTCGGACAGTCCCAACTCCCAACCCAAAGCTATTTCCCAGTGATGTGTAGTAAGTAACAAGTAAGTATGCATGCATCATAATGTATGCATTGAAAAAAAATGCAGACTGAGTTGACCCGTCAAAGGGTGAGATATCGAGATGAGATGAGAAGCAAAGATCATTTGTTGTGATTTATTAGTAGTTCCAAAATGTAGTTTAGGAAATTTGGAAAAGGGTAAGGAAATTAAGGAATAGGTCCATGATACTAATAGGAGAGGAGATCTGATTTATATAAAAGTTAAATGAAATGTTACTGAATTTGCCTCTCCCCATCTAAATATTTTTGGAGAGATTAACTGTACCACTAATCTTTTTTTACATTTTATTTTGTTTATTTCTTACATCAACATCCAGGGGCAGGAGGGATCATGATACCACCACCGAGGCGCCAGCAGGTGAGGGGACTGGAGGTACATCCACTAGTGCAGTATGTCCTCCTGTTAATATTATTATTTCCCTATCTTGATTCTTTTACCACTCCACATCTAGAGTTATTTTTTCCTTTTTACTGTGTCTGTCTCCTAATTTTTTTCCAACTCCACTTTGATCTGTTTCCTAAATCCTTCTTATTCCTGCATTATCCTATTTATTACTTACTTTCTCTATATTTTAAGTTTCTGTACTTGATTTCAAAACTATCTGCACTAGTCTATAGCTTCCTTTTTCTTCTGTTTTGTCAGTAAGCTTTCCTTTTCCCTCGTAGACTGGTGGTACAGTAAGACTCAGAGAACCTATTTTAGGTCAGGTACTCTACTGTGAAGATTGCATGCCCAGTTAAGGTATTCTGTGCATATTTGTTGAGAAGGCTTTCTTTTTCTTGCTCATGCTAAAACAATAAAATGAGAGAGTTTTGCCATGGTCATGATGGACCCCCAGTGTTGTGCATGTATTATTATCATAGTATAACAGAAGTTAATGACCATGCAGAATGGCTGGAAGTATGATGAGGAGGACAACCCCATTGTATTTCCAACTAAGACCATATGTCCTTCACTGACCAACTATTGCACCACATCATTGTGCTTCCATAACTCAGATTTATTATAGCTCTACCCCTCCATTACAAACAGACTGCCTGGCTTTTCAATGATTGCCAACCAACAAAATGTCCAACGTGATGTTTTGAATTTTGGATAGAGGATTAAGAGATACTGTAACTGAACTGTAGTGATTTTTTTGTTTTGTGGTTGTATCTTGCTAAAAAATAAATAGGGGGAGGCGTATCTGCCATCTAAAATTATAAATGTGTAATGTATTTTCTAGCTGCTCAGACCACCAGTGCCGGGGCTGGAACAAGCGATGGGGAAGTGGCTGCAGTGGTCACCACTGAGGGAGGAATCCCAGCGGCAGCAGGGGTTGGCAGTGGTAAGTGACATCGCTTACTTATTGACAAATAGAAATATACTCACTGCAAGGGCATTGACTGACTCGCAAACATCCCGCTTTAGCAGATACAGTGGGAGTTGAGTAGTTATGTCCTCTTCTATATGCAACTCAGCAGACAAAGGTTCATAAATTAACTTTAAGAATGACAAGTTGATGGGAAAGGCAAAACAGGATTAAGGAGAAAGGATGGGTGATATGTATGTAAAATATAAGGGAAAGGATACATGGGTGAAAGGATGCATATAGGTGGGTGACGATGATAGGAATCAACCTGCATGGCTGGGCGAAGAATGGTTGAAAGGGTATATATGGGTGAAACTGGAAGGAAGCAATTGAGTGGTTGAAAGGAATGCTTGGTTGGGTTAAGGCAAAGCAGGATGGGTGAATGGAATGGGTGAAAGTAAGGATGCAAGGGTGGATAAATGGATGTTGGTGAACGGGTTTGTCCAGAGCTATATTTGGATGGATGGATTCATTGGATAATAAGGACTAGTTATCTATGGTGAAAGAATAGATGAGAAAATGTAAAGCTTAAATGGTGCAAATTCAAGCGAAGGGTGAAGATTAAGAATACTGGAAGACCAATGCAATGCTTCCTGGATAATATAATTTGCTTGACTTCTGTGGATGGGATAGTCTGTGATGAACATGCAAAAGCTATATCTCGGTCCTTAATCCTTTCGCTGACTGTACTGCTGTACATCGCTTTCCCACCGTCTCCTTGCTGCAGATAGGATGTCCGCATGATTGATTTATTTTATACATAATGTGTGTTATTCATATTATTCATCTGCCTTGTAGTCAGGGTAAAATCGAAAGGCATTAGAGAAGAGCAGGGCCATTAAAATTAGATAATTTTTTATTACAGCTGCCCCAGCTGAAGTCTGCAGAGACTATGAGTACAACTATGGTGCCAGCTGAAGCATACCACCATTAATTAAATTAGCACAGCAAGAGAGAGAATACTCCATAGTGCATAATGCCTTTCTCATTAATAAAAGGTCATTTGTTTTTAATTTTCAATTTCCACACAAATTGTCTGTTATTTAGTTACTTTTTTAGTTAACAAGCAAGTACACAATACATGTGCATCACATAAGTAGAACATGGGCACTCTGTTGTAGACAACATAGGAAAATAATAATGCCTAGACATAGCAATTCAACATCCTGCAGGGCATTTTAATAAAAAAAATGTAGGTTATAGCTGAGGGAATTAAAAGTTAAATAGGCCTGAAGTGATAATAAAATTAACATGTGCATAGCAACACAAGGATTCTTGTTTGGCAATCCCTGTTTACAGCTTGTATGACCAGCTATTTAAGAGAAAATCAAAATACCAAGACCCAAGATCCAACAGGGTTCACAAACTTTGCAGAGAGAAAGATCTGATTACTTTGGACAGTTCGTAGTGGACTGATCTCCTATGTAAAATATGCAAATAAAAATGTCAGACTAGAGATGCTAAAAAAAATCCAAGTTGTCTGATCATACCAGAATCATTAGTGCAGCTAAAACTAGACCATTCATTAATAAAGGGGCCTTTCGTGAAGCCCCAAACCATCTAAGCAGTAAGCACTTTACAAGGAAATCCTTCAAAAGAAAAAAATATTAGCAGTTTTTTAAAACTGGTGTAATACTGTGTTTATTATTCTGCTGTAATTCCTTTCAGACAGAGCATTTGCCATTTGCCTTAAATTTTTTGAGAGCGGGTAATGGTGGCTATGACTCTAATCACATCAAATCAAATGGTCCTAGGGGATCATCAATGTACTGCTACTGTGCCACCCACTACATAATTTCAAACAAGTGTTTTGGCACAGAGCATTATTTAGATTTTTTTTTTTCTTTTTTCTAACTACTCCTGGTCACCATCATTCATCTCGCCAGGATGTAGCAGCCTGGCTGTGGCAGCAGAAGCTGGAGGAAATACAGGCCAAGTACCATCAGCTGGTGGCCCTGGAGGAGGAGGAGGAGGAGGCAGCTGCCCAGGGCCCCAGCCAGGCCCCAGCACCTCCAGCTTCTCATGCACAACATTGGCACTGCAGTCTATAGGCAGCTGCCTACCAGCAAACACACACTGCTGCCCCCCTCTCAGACTGCACCCTAGTACGCGGCATCCTTTCAAGGCTGGTGTGGATTGAAGGCTGGCAGAGACAAATGGACAGGCGCCTCAATGAGCTCCTGAGCCTGGCCCACCATGCCTAGGTCCCTCTGCTCCTTTTTAACTTTTATTTTGGCGGGTGGGACTTCGTTGTTGTTGTGGGTGAGAAGGGTGGGGATGTGGGAGTTGTGATTGGGGTTCCGTTGCAACAGTTTGGACTTTGCCAGGGACAATGGACATTTAGATTTTTGTTGGACAATGGTTGGGGATGGGGAAATTTCATTTGTTTGGGGAGAGGGGTGGGCCAGTTGTTGGAGGTTGGTAGAAGGGGCAGGTTTTTTGTTTGGGTTGATCAATAAATATTGAAGTTTCTTTATTTATGCCTCTAATCTAGAGTTTTGGGGGTGTTTTAATTTTCACTGCTGCCTTTTAGCGCAATGTATTTTCAAAATGTGCTGATAGTGTGTAACAACAAGTAGGTATGTGCTATGCCTATGTGGTACCCTTTCCTACTCCTACTACTCTCCCAGTCTCTGCAATCTGCAACTATATTGGGGGTGGAGGGTTGCCATTGCCTTGCCTACAACAACTTAGTAGAACAAAAAACCATAGTTCTCTTACTGAATAGAAGAAGCGACAGCTGCAGGGTTTCCCAAGGTGCCATGGTGGTGGTAGTAGCAGCAGGCTAGCACACTAACAACAGTGCAGGGATCAGAAGTCAGGTCCCATTCCCACCTAGGTGAACTCCAACTGTAGGATATTAATCAGAAGGATTATTCATCGGAGGCAACTAAATTGAAATAAAAACTGAGTTAGTGGGTTATATATTATATCACAGCTGTATAAAAACTTGAGACCAGACTACTACACAACAAAGAATACCTGATGCTGAATAACAAACAAGAAACAATACCAAATTATTCAGAGCAATGGTGAGCTAGTATTTCGAGTAATGATCGAGGGTAAATGGGTGGTCACACTTGGCTTACCAGCTCACGAGAGCAAGACCCACACTCTGCTCGTACACTGAGAAGAAGGAACAACAGTGTGAAATACAGTGGCACTTTATTAAGCAATTCAGTAAAACAAAGAACTGTTCATCGTCAAATGTTACTCATGGACACATGAGCAGTATGAAATAAAAGCATCAACAATCATATATATTGTAAGTAAAGCAAGTAAAGCAAAAATATTCAGATATATATCAATTAACATGCAGCAGCCTAAGGGGGCAAATCTTAAATGAGGGGTCCAGAATAGGCAAGTGCCTAGAAGGCAAATCTTAACTAAGAGAGCAAAAGGCCATCCAAGACTACACAATTTAAGCTAGGACAAATGCAATGAATTGGGTGTGGATGAGCTAAATTAGAGAGGCTGACAAAGTCAAAAGGCTAGCAATCAGAAAAAGAGCATTACCACCTGAGAATGGAACTTCTAGGCCCAAGATCAGGAGAACGGTCGACCGGGAACCCTCACCATGCAAAGCACTGGAAGTTCAGGGCGTGGACATGGGTGCAAATCTTTTGTAGGGCTTAATGCAGAACTCCTACCCACGTCTGACGTGGGTTCTTGACGTGGGCCCTTGACCGCACGCTTACTGTAACTTCGGAAAGTTTTGAGAGAACAGAGAAGTGGTACCATGGTGAAACTTGCTCTTAGCAGGTGGTCAGTGCTCTTGACCGCAAACATAAAAACAAAGATAACTTTTAACGTAAAATGCTCAGAAATTAATATTTTATACATTATTTCTATGGCAGGCAGCCGTCTTCTCGGTTCCAGTTGAGCAAGCTTGGAAAGTTTCATAAGTAAAAATATTGCAAACATAGCTTGTGAAACATCAAGATGTACCAGCAGAGTGTCACGTACGTGTGGGCTAACTTTATTCTCGTAACTGTGGAAATGTACCGGGGGGGCTAGTGCTTCGCGGTGGAAGGCACAGGTCCCTGCTGTCAGGGCAGAGAGGCCTACGAGATTTGTTTTATTGAAAATAATAGCAAGAGGCAGTGGGCTTTGGGCCTACGTGTGTGGATCTAAAGAGGTGGGCTTGGGCCTACATGTGTGTGCATCTAAAGAGGTGGGCTACTGTGACAGGTACTCAAAGGCTGAAGGAAAAATGGACAACTTAGGTCATCTCTCAGAGAGACTAGTGGGGCCTATATGGGAGTGTCATGTTTCATGGGCAGAGCAGGATGGTACATAGGATTTCTGCTATATGGTAGAACGGGACCCTACTTCATTTCCCTCCTCTTGTTCATTTTTTGAACAAACTCTCACATAGTATCTTGCTGGCCCTTCTTCGGTTTGGTACATACAGAGAGGATCATTTACGTAGACGCACTGGGTCTGGGCTGGCCCTCCTGGTGTTATGGTAACATACTGTCCATCATCAGTGCTGGGTAACTGTTCATATTCGTGAGGAGCACGTGCCTCCCTGATACTGTATCTAGGTGGTGGGAGTGGGGGAACTGTTGGTGTGCTGGTAGAAGTGGCAGCGGCTGCTATTTCTAGGAATTCTATGTGCGTTGGGCCATCCCCATCCCCAGGAACACGGTCCATGACCTGGTAATGTGCATTGTGATGCATCCCTGTGTTAGCGTTATTCATTCCAACCACCTCGTGCTAAATCTGTTGACACACCTAATTATCACCTGTGCACCGCAACACACTAACATCAACACACAGCAAATAGGTAGCACAATTTTCAAGATAGCAGACAGCCATGAAGGCATCCAGTCCAAGTTGAACCAGTCCGAAATAGGATCTGCTGCGGCACCTCCCTCCTCATGCATCTTCTTTCCCAAATTGTCCAAGTCCTCTATGGCCTTAGCAAGTGATCCGTTAGCGGCATCATTAGATGGTATGAAAGTACAGCAGGATTTTCCGATCCGGGCGCATACCCCACCTTGCATAGCTGTGAGCTGATCCAGAACATATCTATGCTCTAGAACCATAAGCCTTAAAGGCCGTAACTCTTCCTGTATTGCGTTGAACCCATCTCGGGTGTTATTTATCAGAGTCATTAGTTCGTAGCGTGTGACCTGCAGCCACCGGGCATTAGCTGATAATTGCCAGATGGGCCACAGGCCCCCAAAGAATTCCTGGGCGCCATTAAAAAGGTGAAATTCCTCAGGAACTTCGCTAAAGGCGTCATTAGCAAAATATTGGGCACTCCTTCGGTGCCGGTGGAGCAGGGTGACATCACCTGTCATGGGGTGATCATGCACCTGGGAAATGTTGGATGCCGGGACAACGAGATGCAGCTCGTGCACAGTGACCATGGTGCATAGGCCGTTCCATTGAGGAGGTCGCTGGAGATAAAGGCGTTCTCCGCATACCCAATAGATGTCCATGAGGCCGGAGGTGCCGTCTTGGAGGTCCAAATTAAAGATAGTGCTGTTGCAATTCGTGTTGCGACCCACAGGGCGTGTGCCATGTTTTAGCTTGTATGCTCTCTTCCATTTGTATGATGTATCTTTACCAGAGGTGTATCTTCTAATTTCCTGTGCCCACACCCCCCTGCACTTAGTCTCAACATCCCAATCAATATCGTGTTCATACTCTGTATCTACGAATGGTTTTCCTAGGGAGGCTGCCTTACAGGTGAGATTGTGTGGAACATGCCACCTATTTTTGAAATAAATATTGGCCTGAACATGTAGTGCAGTCCTGAGGTCACAGGGGTATTGGGTCCTGCGTGAAGTGTCGTTTAGAATTAACCTGCTTTCTTTTACTTGGCATATTGGTGAGGGTGTTGTAAAGAGAAAATACCCAGCTTCCTTGAAGAAATCCTTATAACCCTGTATCAGTACCATAGGTGTTTGAACCGTGTAATCGTATTCTAACTCCCTCTGAAACTCTCGTGCGTCTGTCACAACCTTGTGTGTGAGATACGTATAATCCCACGCTGTGGTGTTTACAAATACAGCTTCTAATTCTGCTAACAGGAATTGGATCAGTCCGTGTATACGGCAGAGAAACGAGTGGAGGAGACATTGGGCAGTTGGTGGTTGTATTTCTTGGGGAAAAATCATTTTGTCTGCTCCTACTGCATGAGGAATGTGGGAGCACACGTAGCATGACTCTTTTGTTACCTTTTTTCCTATTTCGGTCATGTGCCTGTACCACATGTTATCTAACAGGGCGTTATGGGCTCCATGATCCTCAGCTAATTTGTCAGGACGTGTGGAATGGAAGTCAGGCATGGGATGGTGGTGTGCAATGTGAACCAGTGTGTTTTGAAGGGCTGTGGCCCACTCTGGTTTGGCCTCGGGCTTTTTGCTTGGTCTGTGGGTCCTCCAAAACCTTGGCCTACCCCTTCTAAATCTGCGGGTGTTGCGGGAGTTGGGACGGCGGGGCACTAGAGGACCTATTGTTATATCCAGGACACCATCATCCAGACTAGCGGTTGGGGAAGTGGGAGGTGTGCTAGTGGGTGTGCTGTCAGTGGTACAATCAGGGAGTCGTGGACCTTCGGTCTGGTGTGGTGAATGTGGGCGGGCATATGTTACTGCTGGTACAAGTGGTTGTGCTGTAAAAGGCGTGGTCGTATTTGCAGGATAATACAGCCTAATGGTTGTAAGGTAAAACATATACCAATTGAATGTTGCGAGTGCCACTGTAGCAATAATACAGAATGTTAGGACAAATGAGATGCATAACTTTGCATTTCCATCATGGTCTTCATCAATGAACACGTGAGTGTCGTCGTCTTCTTCATCAGAGGAGGATGGAAACCCGCTGTCTCCGTGGAGCGGCACCAATGGTATGTCTCTTCCCTCCTCTAGTCCATTGGCTGAGGTGGTGGTGCGGGGTCCAAGCGGATGTGGCTGCGATGGATCCATGCTTTTCTCTCAGCTACTCGTACTGCAGTTGGTGATGAGTCTATCACCTGGAAGGGGCTTTCAAACTTGGGGTCCTTCCAACGTCTGACGTTTTTCCGGACAAAGATCAGCATCCCGGGACGGATTGGTGGGAGCTCAGGATCGGTGGGGCCCTTTTCTTTCCTCTTGGATACCTGGGTAGAAAGGAACTGCGCTGCGCTTGTTAGTGCACACAAATAATCGTAAAGCTCAGCCTTAACTACCTCAGAGGATGATTCATTATCTGTTTTGGGGCGTGTGGACGGGACAGTTACATTTATGGATCGTCCAGTGACAAGCTGATGGGGCGTGAGGTGATGATCCGAACTGGGGGAGTTTCTTAGTGCAAAGAGTGCTATTGGTAGACAGTAAAGCCATTTCTTTCCTATTGTGGCACTTATTTTGCTTATTTTGTTTTTGAGCAAGCCGTTGAGGCGCTCACAAATGCCGTTGCTTTGTGGGTGATAGGCTGATGTCAGTTTGTATTTAATGCCTAGCATTGTGGTCAGGGAGGAAAAGATGGCATTCGAAAAATGACTTCCGTTGTCGGACCGGATGGCTTCCGGGATGCCCCAGCGAGTAATGACATCACGGAGTAGGAATGTGGCTGCTGCTTTGGCATCGCAGTGGATGCAGGGTCCAGCTTCGATCCAGCGTGAAAATGGACACACTACTACAATGAGATAGCGGTAATTTTGGCAGCGATCGATCATGTCGACATAGTCAATGTGTAGTTCTTTGAAGGGGCCTGATGGTTTGGGAATTGTGGATGCAACTGTCTTGAGAGTCGGGTTTGGTGAGTATTGTTGACAAATGAGGCATTTATTAACAACGAGTTGCATCTGTTCGTGGGCATTAGGAATGAACCAGTCTGTTGTGGACATGTTATCTTGGGTGACATGTGTGGGAAGGTGGAGTTGATCCAATGCCACTTTCAATAAAGTCTGGGGCATCACAGGTTTCCCTGTTATTGTCTGTCTGTAAATGAAGTCGGTGGAATCCTGTTGTACTCCCCTCGTCCTCCATAACTCTTTCTCTTGATCTGGTGCACTTTCTTGTATTTCTCTGAGGTGCAGTTGTGCAATGTGATCATATTGCTGTGTCGAGTCAATGTCAAATGGGGACAGTAATTGAGATGGTGTATTTAAAGTACCTTTATTTATGTTGTCTTGCTCTGTTGAAGGTAGTGTTTGGGCAAGTAAGATAGGGGCAAGTGGAACTTCTGGTGTCGTTTGAGGTGGGGGACCTGTTGCTGGGGGGCCTCTGGCTGCAGCCTTAGCTGCCCAATCTGCCAGGGCGTTACCTCTGGAGACAAAATCTTGGCCATTTGTGTGCGCTGCACATTTAACTACGGCTACTTCAGCTGGTAGTGTAAGGGCCTCAATAAGGTCCTCCAGTAATTGCTTGTGAACAACAGGTGTACCATCTGATTTGAGGAAGCCACGCCTTTTCCAGCAAAGGATGCTGGAGTGTGTTGTTGTGGTGACGTATGCAGAGTCAGAGTAAATGGTAATGCGGTCATCAGCTCCAATGTTTAAGGCAGCTATCAGTGCTACTAGTTCGGCTGCCTGGGCTGAGTAATGTGATGGTAATGTAAGCTGCTGTGCAATGTCTAGGGAATCAGAGGAATCATTCTGCTGTGCTCTAACTACTGCAGCTCCTATGTACCGGACTCCTGTTTCTTGATCAATGGTGGAGGAGCCATCAACAAAATATACAGTACTGTTTGGCAAGGGGTCCTCTTTTGCTGCTCCTGACTCATCTGGTGAATATGTGGCACAATCATGGGGGTCATCATCTGAAGTGGCAATCGGATGGGCAAACAACGTGGCAGGGTTTACAGTGTGGCATTTGACAATTTTCAGAGAAGGCAATGACAGTATGACTTCGTAACCTGACACTCTTTGTGTTGTTAAAGTTGTCTTGGCTTTTTGTATTATTGCAAAGACGGCATGTTCTGTGTACATAGTCAGTGGGGAACCCATTACAATGGGGGTGCTTTTCTCAACTGCAAATGCTGCGGCAGCGAGGGCTTGCTCGCAGGGGTAATGACCTTTCATGACAGAGTCCAGCATGCCGCTGAAGTAGGCAATGGGCTTAAGGCCCATGGGGAATTTCTGGGTGAGTACTGCAGTCATAACTTGGCCATCACAGTGGGTAAATAGGTAGAATTCTTTTGTGTAGTCAGGTGATCCTAACACTGGTGCATTTGTTATCTCCTCTTTGAGCTGGGTGTAGGCTGTTCTCATTTCAGGTGTCCACTCTATTTTGTTGTGTCTGTCTTTGGCCATTTTGACTGCTTTTAGCAAAGGGGCGGTTATTGTTGAGAAATCAAAGACCCACTGACGGACATAGTTCACCAAGCTGAGGAATTTTTGCATGTCGTTGACAATTTGGGGTTCAGAGGTGCCTTTTATTGCCTCAACTCGATCTGGAGTGACTCGTCTGCCTGATGCTGACAGTAGCTGACCTAGATAGTGTACCTCTTTTTGGCAATATTGTAACTTTTGTTTGTCAACTTTGTATCCTCTTTGTGCTAGGGTGGTGAGTAAGGAGATGGTGTCTTTCCTGCATTGTTGTTCCGTGGGGCTGCAGAGCAGTATATCATCGACATATTGCAGTAGGGTGCTGTCACATTGGAAATTGGACAAGTCTGTTTTGACAACTCTGTTAAAGATTCTAGGGGACTCACAGTACCCTTGAGCCAGTCTTCTATATGTCATTTGCCCATTTCGGAACGTAAAGGCCAGTAGGTATTGGCTGTCTGGGTGCAGGGGAACGCTGAAAAAAGCATTTTTCAGGTCGATGACAGAAAAATACTGTGCATCGGGGGGACGTTTGTGAGGATTACAGAGGGGTCTGGGACAATGGGGAACTCAGGTATGATTATGTTGTTGACGGGACGGAGGTCATGTATTAATCTCCATTGATTTGTCTTCCCCTTGCGCACAGGGAAAAGACACGTGTTACACGGAGAGCTACAAGGGTATTTTACTCCTTGATCCAGCAATGCTTGTATAGTAGGGGCAATACCTTCCTCTGCGGCCTTAGACAAGGATACTGTTTTATTCTTGGCAGGATAGCACCTGGTTTCAGTGTTATTTTAAATGGTGCGGCAGAGCGAATAAGGCCTACGTTGTTTGGACCTGTTGTCCAAAGGTGTGCTGGAACTTGAGCCAAATCTGCCTCACGGACAGAGTCATAGCTGGGGGTGGCAGTTGGTGTTCTAATTTTCACTGTCACTGAGATGGGCACATTGTTTTGATAGATAATCTCTGTTTTGGAGTAGTCTTCAGGGGATCCGAATAACTGGGCATCTGAAATGTCTCTGACTAACTGAAGCATTCCGGTTAAATGACATCAGGACACAGGAAGGCTGTTTCATCTTAGGTTTATTCCATAGAGATCTCATCCATGCAGAAGCAGGCATCAACAGCAACTGAACAAGTTTACTTCCAAATGTCCTCACATAGAATTCGGTGACATCACAGATGACACCACTAACATTCCTAACCTAACATCTAATAATAAGATAAGGCAGAGTAAGTCTACGTCAATGTGCTGACATACTACATACCTCCCTTCTTTACACACACAAAAAAAATGCAATAAACTAATGTATACATTGTGAGATCTGTTTATACATAATCAGAAAGATAAGATGGTTTTCTACCAATTCTGGATGAAGAACGATTTTTATCACTTCCAATTTCCCTTCGATAAATACCATCTTCACATTTATCATGACTATCATTCACTCTTCCTTTTACTACCACTAATCTATTCAAGTTCCATATTCTATGATCTTGTGTCTTTATGGCATTTTTAAATACCTTAATGACTCTTATGGGTTTCATGAACTTAGCAACAGAATTTCCCATCAAACCAGGACGTTTGATCATTACTAAATCACCAACCATCACTTTTGTTGTTCTTACAGCTTTCTTAGTATCAAAATAAAGTTTCCTTTGTTTTCCCTTTTCCTCTTCTCTTTTTGAATCATGTCATTGTCACATTTTTTTCCTTACCTTTACTCAACTCATACTTATTGACCCATGTAGGTTCTACATTAGTATTGGGAACTCTACCGCTGAACAAAAGAAAAGGTGTCTTACCAGTGGTGGAATGAGGAGACCATCTGTACTCCTCAATTTTCTTTAATACCTCATCTTTCCAATTTCGAGACATGGATTTAGCTAAAGCGATTGTTTCTTTAATCACTCTGTTAAATCTCTCTACCATTCCATTGGCCTCGGGATGGTAGAGAGAACACGTTTTGTGTACAATACCTTTTGATGCTAAAAATGTCTTCATTTCTTCTGACACTAGCTGAACTCCATTATCTGTTAATATGGATTCAGGTATCCCTTCTTTAGAAAACAAGTCTCTTAAACATTTAATTATGTGCCCTGTATCAATGGTTGATAAAAAGAAAACTTCGGGCCATCGTGAAAACATGTCGATTACAACCAATATAAAAGTTTGACATCCATTACTATGAATTGGACCAAGAATGTCTAAAGCAATATCTTGCCACGGATTTGAAGGACGTCTCCTTAGAGCCATCGACTGTACACGTGTGCTCTTGGATTTATCACACAATGTACATGGTATACAATCACGTATAATGCGTTCAACCTCTATGTCCATGCCTGGCCACCAATATGACATTCTCAATCGTTCCTTACACTTTGTAAGACCAGCATGTGAGGAATGGACTAGATCTATAAGTTCCTTCCTAAGGCTGCTGGGAGGAACTAATCTCGTTCCCCGAAATAACAGATTCTTGTCTACAGATAATTCATTACGCACTGCCCAAAATTTTTTAGTGCTCTCAGATCCTTCCTTATTACTGTTCCAACCCTTCCTAACCAGATCTAAAACTTCATTTAAGACAATATCCATTGCCATTTCATCACACCACCTTTTTTCACAAATCATTTGTTGATCGATGACACAAACCAATTCATGAGAATCTTCCCAATCGTCTTCATCAGACAAATTTTTTGGTGTGAGACGTGACAGGACATCTGCTACATTATTTTCAACTCCTGGTATGTATTTTATCACGAAATTATATTCTTGTAGCCCTATCACCCACTTGGTTATTCTGCTGGATATAGCATCAAGACCCTTCTTACTAAATATCTCCACTAAAGGTTTATGATCAGTTCTCACTTCGAAATCAACACCCCAAAGGAACTTTTTCAATTTCTTTATGGCCCAAAATACTGCAAGGGACTCTCGTTCTACAACTGAATATCTAGTTTCACGATCTTTGAGACTACGTGACAAACACATAATGGTTTGCATCCCATTGGAACTCTGCTGTTGCAAGACTGCTCCCAGACCCTTTTCACTTGCATCAGTGATGAGTATAGGTTTGATCATAGGGTTAAAGCTAGCAAGAGAAGGTGCCGCTTTAAGTTTTCCTTTGATCTCAATGAACTCCTTTTCACAACATTCGGTCCATTTAAATTCCACACCTTTCTTTAATAAGAATCTCATGTTTGCTGCACAATTAGCAAAGTTCTTTACGAATTTTGAATAGTATTCAACTACCCCTAAAATTTCATGAGTTCACTCTTGTTGGACGGTGAACTCATCTCTTGAATTGTGTTAATTAATTCAACTTTGGGTTTCACACCCTCACTAGTGATGTTGTGCCCTAAGTAGTCTATGGAGTTAGTTCTAAATTTGCACTTTTCAGCTTTAATTGTTAGATTGTGATCTGAAAGTCTTCCCAAAGCTAGTTTCAAACGAGAGTCATGTTGACAGGCATCATCGCCAAAAATCAATATATCATCTTGGTAAACATAAACCCCTGATAAACCATGAAGAATACTTTCCATTACTCTTTGAAACACTGAGGAGGCTGACACTAGTCCAAAGGGCATGCGTATAAATCTCTATGTACCGAACGGTGTTATAAATGAGGTGAGGTCTCTACATGACTCTTCTAATTCTATTTGGTGGTATGCCGAGGTAAGATCTATTGTGCTAAAAACTTTGGCACCACCCAACAGAGACAATAACTCGTTTATGTTTGGCAAAGGATATTTGTCGATCACTACACATTTGTTTAATTGTCTCAAGTCAATACAAAGTCTCAGATCCCCATTGGGTTTGCGTGCTGCCACTACCGTGGCCAACCATTCAGTCCCTTCAACCTCTTGTATGATTCCCCAATCTTTTAATTTTTCAATTTCTTTTTGCATATCCTCCCTTACTGAAAGAGGAAAACTCCTTACTTTACAACATACAGGAATAGCATCTTTCTTAAGTATAATCTTGTGCTTGTATCCTTTGAGACACCCTAGGTCTTTGCCGAAAACATTGGGATAATCTTTCTTAAGATTATCAACAAAATCCCCATCACTTTTCATAATAGAGTTTATGTCACTTCTAAGTTGTATGGGGGATCAGCATTCGGATCAAGGAAGACTCCAAGGTCACCTTGATGTATCCAACTGATGATGCTATCACCTTTTTTGATATATAAATTTTCCCTGAAATCAATTTCTTTTTGTATTCTATCAGACCTATGAAATACCCATGGAGTTCAATGGGCTCCCCACCGTAAGCCAACGGCCTTATGTCGGGCTTCAAAATTTTGACTTTACCTTTCAAATTATTCATGTAAAATCCACATGAAACAATTGTAATTTTCGCTCCTGAATCGAATAAAACTCTAGTTCTAGCTCCTTCAACTAAGATTACATCACATGGACAATTCTTCTTCTTTTCTCCACTTACCACCTGCACAATTATTTGACCACATTCATAATCTTCAGGATTAAATTCATCATATTCACAATCGTTAACTTCAACTTCTTTGACCTTAGGTATCATCTTATTATTACACATTGAGGCAAAGTGACCCTTCCTTTGCATTTTGAACATGTTAAACCTAAAGCTGGACACTTTATGTTATTAGCTAAATGTCCCATTTTACCACACCTGAAACACTTACAATTAGTCCATTTCTCATTTATCTTTTCTTGGTTTGATGAGGCTCCTTTGTAACTCTTATCCTTAGATCCATAATTCACCCTTCCTTTATTCTTAACTTCTTGAACCTTGAACTCTTTCACGGAATCTTTCTTCAAAACAGCAACACATTTCATTGAGTGTTCAATCCTCTTGGCTACATTGAGAACCTCATCTAAGGTAGGCTCATCGCGTAACCATAATTCTTCCCTGACTTTTTCCATATTGCATCCAAACATGAACTGGTCACGTATACGTTCACCCGTCAAATCATCAAATTTACAAGAAGATGCAAGTTTCCTTAACGTGGTTACATAACCTTCTACAGTTTCAACATCACCTTGCATCCTTTTGGCAAACGTATACCTTTCTAAGATAGTGCTTACCTTTGGTAGGTAATGTTTATCTAGTTTTTTTATGCATATTTCATAGTCATTTAGATTATTCGCTTCTTCATGTGATAAATCTGGTAAGTGGTCAAAAACGTCTTGCCCCTCTGATCCTAAACAATGCAAAAGTAAAGAAGACCTTCTCTCTGCACTAAGTGAAGTGCCACATACTCTAGCATATCTTTCAAATACAACTTTCCACTTTTTCCATTGTATGGGAGGATTACCTGCTTCAGATAATAAAAATGGGGCTGCAGTAACATTTTGCATGCTTGGTTTTCTTTTATACACTCAAATATGCTATTTCAATGTATATTTATTAAATAGAGTCAATGCTGTGCACATCAGCGAGGAAGTGATTAACTGTGCACGTAAGCAATGAGAACTTATAAATTGCCTTACTGTGTATATCAGCTTGCAGCACACGCCAATAATTTGAATGCACAAAGAATAGAGCAAGAAAGTCGTGTGACTTCAGCTTGTTATAAGGCCGTGCGTACCAGTGTACCAGCGTAAATTGCAATGCTGAGCGCACGATGATTATGCGATGCTGAGCGCACGATGATCAAAGTTGTACACATCAGCGTGTGACTTTCGGGTTGCTAGGACACTTCAAGAGACTTTCGGGTTGCTAGGATACTTCAAGAGCCGCTTTCAAAATGGCCTCCACGTTGGATTACGCTATGGAATGACAACACACGCTTGAGCGACCGCTGCGCGATGACGTTCGGTGTAGCTGTGAGCAGAAGAAAATTCCTGACGCAACAAACGAAGAGATTCTATTCTTGCTGAAATTGTGATGCCAGGTAACGACCATGAAGCAAAACAACGTTAAGGTTTACTTTTGAAAGCACGAGCAACCTTTAAATTATGCAGTCTCTCAAAATAAATCGATGACTTTTCCAATGTAAATAAAGACCATGAGAGTAAGTTTTACGCATTTAACGAGCAGTAGAGACATGTCATTGATCTAACGCGCAAAGCTACAAGGTCTTGCCAAAGTTGCTGATGTCCAACTTCTTTAAACCAAATCATTAAAAGGCATAGTAACGATGTTGATGAACATCAGCACAAAAAATTAGATTTAAGAGACGTGTTATCAAATTTAAAGGACGAGCCCGCATCGGTTACGTATCTAGCCAAACTCTTAGTACAAATGCGGCGAAGCTCCCAATCCTTAATAAAGTGAAATTAACAAAGAGACCTCGTTGAAATTTGTATCGAGATGAAGTTCTCTTAGTATTCACAGTCACTTTGGGAAAAGGTCCTATTTCCGAGTTAAGTAAGTTGAGCTCTTTTAGATAAAAGACCCGTTCTCTTTAAACGAAGGAATTTCTCACCAGTCTTTAGTGTTGAGATCTCACATGGACATCCTGCCAACTACGCCAATGAAGCATTCCGGTTAAATGACATCAGGACACAGGAAGGCTGTTTCATCTTAGGTTTATTCCATAGAGATCTCATCCATGCAGAAGCAGGCATCAACAGCAACTGAACAAGTTTACTTCCAAATGTCCTCACATAGAATTCGGTGACATCACAGATGACACCACTAACATTCCTAACCTAACATCTAATAAGATAAGGCAGAGTAAGTCTACGTCAATGTGCTGACATACTACACTAACCCTTTAGGTTCAATGAAAATGACACAAGCCCAAGTGTGAGCATTGTCATAGCATAACAAAACGAGGTATGCTGTTCCTAGAAGAGTCCTACAGATCAGTGGGTGAAAAGGAGAGCATGTGAGTGCTCATAAAGGTCAGAGAAACTCTTTTCTCCTTTCAGAAAAAGACCCTCACACACCCAGCCAGCTAGGTGTCATGCTTCATCACTGGGTCTGCTCCTTATCGGGTCGGGCGCTGCAATACCCGATCGGCACCCGTGATGGGGCCTTCTTGGCGGAGATCTTTTTCTTAGCCGTTAGGTGAGGTGCGAGTGAGGGCCCTAGTGAGTGTAGATGTGAAAATGTGTAGTGTGTGCTATCTAAAACAAGAGATAGTGATCCATCCAAAACTATTTTAATGACAATGGTCACTATCCTGATTAAAAACCAGTAAGAGGCGCACGCGTCTGCTCAAGGATTGCAGGGTTGTGTGCTCAAACTCAGGTCAACATGTTTCTTGCCTACTGTTAAATTAACGGCAATTCTTCAGGACCTAATCTTAATTATTCTACACTTTATGGTTGGTGGTTTGTTCATTACACAGTTCAGTGACCACCCATACAGCACCCTATAAAGTGGTACCTGTCAATCAAACTCAATGCCTGTAGGAGAAAAGAATCGTAAAGGTTAAAAACATCATTCAACTGTAGTCTGCAGTACAAACCACGTGCCAAGGTCCATGAGTTTAACCAAGTTGTTGTGATACTGAAGAAACAATTATGAATGATGAGCATGCTTCACACATAATGGTGTATGTGATCATGCGTATGGCGAGTATAAACAAAATATTAAGATAAAAACAGAAGTAGCAAAGACATAGCAAAAGATCGATGTGTAACAGCACTCACCCAACTAGGGTCATTTCAATGCCTCAAGGTGTCACAGCAGGCGAAAACACTATCAGATTCAGTGTCCTAATAAAGGTACGAAGAAGGACATTAATATGGGCTAGGTGGAGGTTGCCAAAAACGGGGCCCGAAAGGGGAGCATCCCTTTGAGAAACCGATGGCTATCACCTAGAAATAACAATGTTTCCCACACAATGGATGCAAGCGACAGTAAGGGGATGCGGTGTGCCGCGCACTCCAGCTACTCACTCCCACCAGATGGTCAAGAAATATGCATTGGCGGGCGACAACCACAAACCCATAGTCTCTACAGCAACCAAGGAGGGTAAAAGAGACAGTAAAAATATGCTCAAGACAGGAGCGCGCGGTGAGCAGGAACAAGGCCGTACTGCACCGCCATCCACTCCTTGGGCAATTAGAAGGGTGTATTCACTCGGCCAACCTCTTCAATTCCGAAACTCACATAGAGTAACAAGGAAGGTGGGGGACACAAAACAAAGCCGGTCCCGCATCACGGTCACTCCTAACGAGGCGGAACAATTCCATGTATCAAGTCGAAGTGACAGCCAAACGGTCCCACATTATTATGCTCAGTGACCAATACTCACGTGTGTCGCTCCGTTCGATCGCGGTCGACCTACCCCTCACCCTGCCGGACCCGGGTGGATGTACCAAATCATTCGTGTTCGAGTGATATTACCCGGTCGGTCAGCGGTGGAGGCAGGACTTCCGGTATCAAATTTAGAACAAAGACTAGAGCGTCAACAGCCACTTCCGGGTACCACATTGGAATCCCCATTGTGTGTGTATTAATGTTGGTAACCCCAATGACCCTATTCTATGTTGCTGTACAATGGTAGACAACTGATCACTAAAATTATATGTAAAAGAGTCATGGAAATAACAAGGACTAGTGTTCCAAACAGCTAATGTAACAAGGTATCTGATAAACATCAGTTCGATTTCTTAGAGTAGACCAAACCCTGTAATGGAGTAAGGGTAGAAAAATAAGTAAGTAATAACAACGGGTAAAGCGTCAGCCCCCATATGCGGGTGCAACATTGTAATCCCCATTGCGCATGTGTCAATGAAGGTCCCCCCAATAACCTGGTTGTGCACTACTGTGGAGCGGTAGTCATCGGGGTGCTCAAAATATCTGAGACACAAAACAAAACAAAACAAAACAAAAACAAAAGGGGCTACTGTCCCTAGGATGTGCCTCATAGAAACACCAGCTAGTGTGGCAAAGTGTTAGATCAAATTGCAAATCAGTGGCTTAGAATAGACCACACCCTATGATGGAGTAAAGGTTAGCAAAAGTGCCCAGTTATCAATAAATAACGGATCCACCACGTTTATACTACGTGGTGGAGACCAAACTTGACGTAACACACATCCGGGGAATTAACCCCAATATAAACGGGTATCCCCGACAGGTGGAGGTGGTGATTTCTAAAGTGTGCTCTTAATTGATATCAGTATAGCTTATACCGATGAAGATACATTCGAGAAAAGCAATACCATTGTTCATCCAAAAATACGGACATAGGGAGGGACGGAGTTATGGCAGTACATCATGTGATGTATTACGTCAGCAAACTCCAAGGTATGTCTTCATTGAGTCCCTCCTTATCTGAGGACACCCTCAGCACCCACCTCTGTTCTAGTCGGAACAGCATGTTTTTACGCATACCGGGGTGGGCTTCCAAAACCACCCACCGAAAGGAGTCAGGTGGGTGTTTGTGATCTTCAAAATGAGTAGTCATTTTTGTGTTAGTTCTATGGCACCTAAAGTTGCTCCTGTGTTCAGTCATGCGGATTTTCACCGGTCTTGTCGTCATCCCTATATATAGGAGTTTGCACGGACAGGTCAGAGCATAGATGCAATTGTTGGTGTTACAGTTGGTATGTTTCTTCATGACCCATTTCACCCCATTGGTAAATATCATTTCTTTAGTGGGTTTCGTAAGAGGACAAACTGAGCAAGACCCACATGGATGGTGTCCAACTACGGGAGGAAGATCCCATAGACCTCTTTGTGCATTAGTTGTAGGGTGGTGGGACGTGTGTGTATGAGCATGTCCTTTAAATTGCTTGTGCGTTTGAATGCAAATCTGGGCACTGGGAGATCTAATGTTCCTGTGTTCAGAATACCCCAGTGTTTCTTAATAATCCTCCTCACTCGATTTGAGTCAGGAGTAAAGGTGGTTACACAGGTAATCGTGGTATCAGGGTCCTTGTGTATATCCTCTAGTAGACTTTCCCGATTGTTGTTTCTGGCTCTTTTACGAGCGAGTGACACAGTATGTTGTGGATAGTCCCTCTGTCGTAGGGCTTGGGCCAAGGTATCAGATTCGATGTAATAGTCTGCTAATGAGCTACAATTCCTTCTTATTCGAAGGAATTGACCGAATGGGAGGTTCAGTTTGAGTGCTCTGGGGTGATGACTACTAAATAGAAGCAAACTGTTTTTATCAGTTGGTTTACGATAGAGTGTTGTAGTAATGCAGTTATGCCCCAACCTTACCAGCAGGTCAAGGAAGGGTACACTGGTCTCAGAAATGGTACTTGTAAATTTCAGGAAGGGATTTAGAGTATTAATCCAAACGCAGAATTCATCGCATGTTCTGCGATCCCCTTTCCACAGGACCAAGATATCATCAATATACCTTTTCCATACAAGGACATTCTCTAAGTATGGGTTGTTGTGATGGTAGATCTCCCTCTCCTCGAATGCTGCCATGTACAGACAGGCCAGACTCGGCGCAAAGGTACTCCCCATCGAAGTACCTTGCGTTTGATGGTATAGTTGTTTGTTGTGTTCAAAGAAATTTTCAGTAAGTGCCAAAGTGGCACACTCCAGTACAAATGCTACCGGAGTAGGAGAAGTCCAGTTCTCTCGGCTAAGCACGTCCTCCACAACCTCTAAAGTGGCCCTTTGGGGGATATTAGTATAGAGGGCCTCAACATCCAGTGTCAACAAAAAATTGATTTCCTCTGGATGTTGGACCCCCTCGAGTAATCGTAGGACATCAGTTGTATCTTTCACAAAAGAGGTGGAGGCCCTGACAAGGGGTTGAAGAAAGTGATCGCAAAATCTCGACAAAGGTTCCAAAATGGACCCGATACCCGAGACGATGGGTCTACCTGGGACCGGGGTCACCCCCTTGTGGATTTTGGGGAGGGTATAGAAATATGGGATCTTCGGGTCAGTAGTTACAAGAAATTCTGCCTCTTTTTTATTGATCCAGCCTTCTGACTCGGCTGAAAATACCATAGAGGAGATGATGGTACTTAATCGTGGGGTGGGGTCTACTCTTACTGGAGTATAATATCTCCGATTGCTCAACTGTCGCTGGCATTCTATATCATAGTCCACAGTGGACATAATGACCATCGCCCCACCCTTGTCCGCCTGTTTGATGGTGATATTAGGATCATCCGCCAAAGACCTGACGGCTGACATTTCAATAGATGATAAGTTATGAAATGGGGCAGGGGAGATGCCCCTATTGAGATCCTTCAGTACGGCCTGTTCGAAGGTCAGGACTTCAGGGGGGACCATTCCATTGTGAGGAGTGAAGGTAGAGGGTTTGTGTAATCCTGAACCATCCTTCTCAGGTGGAGGTTTATCTTCAAAAAAAGCTTTTAACCGTACCTTGCGAAAAAAGCCTTGTATCTCGCATGTATCGCGAAATTTGTCTGTTTTGGGGGTCGGTACAAAGCCTAGTCCTTTCTGTAATACACCCTCTTCTGTTGAAGTCAAGACCCTCTTGGAGAGATTGATGATCAATTTCTCTTCCCCCTTGTCTGGCTCCTCGTCTCTACTGGGCGTGTTGGTTGTTCCTTCCACTGTACTCTTTTTTGGTACCCTCTTCTGTGCCCTCTTCCTCTGCCCCAGCCTCTGTCTAAAAAAGGGGGTTCATTGATTGGTTGAAAAAAGGGGGCGGGGGGCCCTGTTGGTACATAGGATATTGCCAGAATTGAGGTCCCTGGTATGGTGGCATATTATATGATTGGTACATGGGGCGTGTATTGTGTCTTGAGTTCTTATTATTCCAGCTCCCACTACTAGAATCACTATTAGATGATGAACCTCTCCGTGACTGGTTCGAATTGTCATCTGAAGAGTAGCCTTCACCAGATGCGGTGTAATCTGCCTTTAAATAAGGATAAACCTTTTCCTTATCAAACTTTTGAATGTCCTTTTGAAGTTTGCCAATCTTTTGTTTCATAAGGTATTCTCTATTGTCTGCAATCTCTGCATTAATTTCTGCTAGTTTGGTCTTATACACAGTTGTTTGGACAGTTACTTTGATAGCTCCCTCTGCAGTTTGTATCCGAATCAAGAGGGCATCTGCTATCCTTTTAGCGGTGTTTATAATCAGAATGAGCCAGTCCCTAGTGCATTTCCACGCTACTAGGGACCACTCCTTCTTAAAAACCACGTCCTCCAAGAAGAGGCGGGGAAAATTGCTGACAATCAAGCCATTAGGAGCTATATTAGCCCGTAAATATTCGGTCATCATGGCTCCATGGAGAGTTATCTTGAGCCACTCGCGTTTCAAGGTGGACAGGGAAATCCAGTCATCTGACTGGCTGCCGGAAGCGGCACAGCCATCAGTCCCTAGCAAAGATGGTGTCCTAAGAATATCTGTTGCTACTTCATCGCCAAAGGAAAGTCCCTGATAATCGTCCATCCCTAGAATTTAGGAGGGGCAGGGATATAGAGAGAAACCAAGAATATACTAATTCTAAAGTTTCTGATCTGGGCCAGGGGTACCAATAGTAGCCTCCTGGTAACCTAAAGATGCAGTCCCACGGGGGTAACCCGTGCAAACAATAAGACAACAAAGGGGACTAAGGGCCACTTGAGTAGGTCCAGCATACAGGCCCACGGAACCACAACAAAACGAGGTATGCTGTTCCTAGAAGAGTCCTACAGATCAGTGGGTGAAAAGGAGAGCATGTGAGTGCTCATAAAGGTCAGAGAAACTCTTTTCTCCTTTCAGAAAAAGACCCTCACACACCCAGCCAGCTAGGTGTCATGCTTCATCACTGGGTCTGCTCCTTATCGGGTCGGCGCTGCAATACCCGATCGGCACCCGTGATGGGTCCTGAAGAATTGCCGTTAATTTAACAGTAGGCAAGAAACATGTTGACCTGAGTTTGAGCACACAACCCTGCAATCCTTGAGCAGACGCGTGCGCCTCTTACTGGTTTTTAATCAGGATAGTGACCATTGTCATTAAAATAGTTTTGGATGGATCACTATCTCTTGTTTTAGATAGCACACACTACACATTTTCACATCTACACTCACTAGGGCCCTCACTCGCACCTCACCTAACGGCTAAGAAAAAAGATCTCCGCCAAGAAGGCCCCATCACGGGTGCCGATCGGGTATTGCAGCGCCGACCCGATAAGGAGCAGACCCAGTGATGAAGCATGACACCTAGCTGGCTGGGTGTGTGAGGGTCTTTTTCTGAAAGGAGAAAAGAGTTTCTCTGACCTTTATGAGCACTCACATGCTCTCCTTTTCACCCACTGATCTGTAGGACTCTTCTAGGAACAGCATACCTCGTTTTGTTGTGGTTCCGTGGGCCTGTATGCTGGACCTACTCAAGTGGCCCTTAGTCCCCTTTGTTGTCTCATTGTCATAGCATGCCAGGAATGCTCCATAGGTGGGTGTTATTTCAAGGGAGCATATGTCTAGGATCAGATGCTTGTCTGATATCTGGGGGTCTACTGCTTGGGGCCTGAAAAGAAACTCTTTGGGTAGCTGAACAGTGCGGCCTTGTAATTCGGGAGTGGTAGCAACAATAGTGTAGATAGCTGCCGAGAAGGCGTGCTCATCCACTGGACGTGTTCTGACCTGGCTGTTTAAGGAACAGTGAGTGGTGACTGCCATTATTCTAGCCAGTGGTGTACCTGGTATGGAGCAAATCATTGTTCCGTTCTCATCAAAGTGGATAGTCATGTTTAGTTTGGCCATGAGGTCACGTCCTAAGAGATTGACTGGGGACCTTGGTGAATAGAGCAGTGGCTGTTCCACTACATGGCCTCCTATCTCAATTGATACTGGCTTGTTGAAGGGGACCCTTGCTATCGCCCCAGAGAATCCCTGTGTGTCCGCTATCTGATCCGAAATGGGCTAAGGGCCACCTGTAATGCAGGAGTATGTGGCACCTGTGTCAACAAGAAAGCTGTATGTTTTGTTATTTATTGTAACACAGGCAATAGTGTCCTCCTCAGTATTGCTAGTGCATGACAAAATTGGGCACACAAGAGTTGTCTGTGGGCTGTCCTAGCCAGTGTATCCTCCAGTCTGATATTGCTGGATGGTGCCCTGGGTGAATGGGTTTCTGGAGGCAATGATTGTTCCTCCTAGGGGTACAGTGTTTTGCGTTTGGGGGACCACCTGATAAGCATGTGCTTGCGGTGGCTGTGCAGGTGCTGGCTGTGGCTGTTGTATCGGAACTAACCCTGGGCAAAGCACTACGCTACGCTCGCGTAGTTTGCGAAGTTTGCGCTACTTCGCACAACGCGAATTGCACGTAGCACAGTGCAAACACGCGTAGCGTAGCGTAGTGCAGCGGTCATTTTTTGCTTGCTCGCGGTCCTCACCGTCAAGTTGGCGACCGCGAGCAAGCAAAATGACATCCCGGCGAGACTTTTTCCTCGTTCGCGATCAGCAACATCAAGTTGCCGATCGCGAGCGTGGAAAATAAACCTGCCGGCGAGATTCTCAACGCGGGGAGGTCAGGTTTCTCATTGCGAGTGAGTCGCGTATGCTCGCGACCGCTCGCGATGAGAAACTACCAGTCCGCGTTGAGAAAGCTGCCGCTCGAGTAAAAATCTACTCGAGCGGCAGTAAAAGACAGCTCGCACTGTGCAAGATGCCCTTTTCAATGATTGCACAGTGCGGACAAGCATCCGGCACTGTGCAATCATCGCGAACAGCGCACTACGCAGTTCGCGTAGTGCTACGCGTAGCTCGCGTAGTGCGGACTGCACTTCACGTAGCTTCGCGTAGCGCTACTTCGCGAACTACGCCCAGGCTTAATCGGAACCTGCACCTGTTGGACCGCTGGCTGAACTTGGACGGATGGCTGAACTTGAGCCATTATGGGTGCTTGGAGCTGCACTTGTTGCATTGTTTGCTGCTGTACTGGTTGGGCATAAGAGTATAGTATTTGGGGCTGCTGAGGCTGTTGTTGCATGTGCTGCTGTTGTTGGAATTGTGATCGTGCTTGGTAACCGGGACCCATGGACGGCTGACCCATATCTCGCATTTTAGAGCGGCACTCTCTTTGTATGTGGCCTACTTTCTGACAATAATAGCAGATGAGCTGTCCTGGCTGTTGTGGAAACCTTTGCTGTCCCATCCCTCGCCCTCTTCCCTATACATCTGTGTTCCTATTCACATTTTGTCTGTTATTGTAGTAGGGCTGTATGTCATTACTGTAAGTAGGTGGTGCTGGCATGTATTGTATGATGGGCTGGGGCTGGGGCTGGACATACTGTATGGCAGGCTGTGGTTGCGCTTGTATGTATTGCACGGCAGGTTGTGTTTGAATCTGTTGTGGGGCCGGCTGGGCGTTGCCCGCAAGAGCGTTCATGGCTGCCTGGGGGAAGGATGTTACTGCTGTCATCTGAGTGACCGGTGCTGCAAACATGACTGTGTCTGGATTGTCTTTTTTCTTAGTAAGTTTTTGCTGCACCAATTTGGCAGCGGCATTCTCTATGGCCAACTGTCTATTCTTTTCCTGTTCCTGCCTCTTCTTGCAGTAATGTATGATTTGGTCTTGTATCTCAGGCCATGGCTTACATTCCATTGCTACTATGCCATCTAATTTTTCCTGCACTTCAGTTGGCAGACCCTTTTTTATTGTATGGTAAAACAGTCTTCCGTACCCTCCTATCGCATCCCATCGTTGCCCTAACTCCTAATGCCATTTCTCTTTCATTCTGGAAAGATAGTTGGCAGGGTCTTCATTTGGTTGCATGGTCTGAGACAACAGAGCCCCAATATCGGGAACATCAGGAAATTTTCTGCGCAACTCAGACCATACTGCCGTTCTGATCTCATTAAAAGAGACACCATCATGTTTGGTGTTTGTTTTAGTAAGATTGGCATGAACATGTGTGAAGAGATCTTCTGCGTCTTCTCCGATGAGGGAGATCAGCAGGCTTTTCACATCTCCTATAGCTCTGTTGTTACCTGCGGTGTGCTTTTCAAAAGCCGCAATCCACTTTCCAGCACCCTCCGTGAGGGGTGGGAGATGTTTTTTAAGATTTTCTTTGTCTAGTGTAGACCACGGGATATAAATGGGGGGATCAACTGAGTTTTTGTACAGCAGTGGCATCTGGCGCATCACTCCTGAGCGTGGCGCTGTAGGCCCAGTAGAGTCATGCTGGCGGGTATATTTCTGCCAGACCTTTAAACTCTCCTGCATGTACTCATAATCCCAATCCTCATCTCCTAATCCCTTCAGGATACATTCAACTGCTGTTGCCATGTACTGAGGCTCAAAAGAGCCTTCTCTTGGCCAAGGGAGCATTTGTGGTGCTAAGGGTTCTGACCAACCTGCCAAGTCATCTGAAAAGGGGTTGACCGCATAGTCTGAGCCTTCCCCTAGTGTGACTATCTGATTGGGGGTGAGGCCGTCGCTGGTTTGTGGTGTGCATGGTCTGCTGAGACACATGTTGAGACGATTTTTCATTCTAATGGTACGCAAGGAAGCGGAGCCCGAGACGTCATATAGTATGTCGTCTGTTCGCCCATGTGTCCCCAAGACTTTAAGTCTCTGTGCTTCGGTGGACCCGGCCTTCATTCTTACAACTGGGTCTTCTGCCTGTGGGTGCTCAGTAAATAAGGGATTGTAACCTTCTCGTACCAGTGTCCTTTGCAGCCCTAGTGCTGGCGATGGTTGGTAGCCCTGGTGTGTGTTGGCAACTGTTTGTGTTATCCCTGAGGCGGCCACATCACACTGGTGGGGGTGCTCACCATCGAGTGACGGCATAGCCCCCTCCCCATTTTGTGAGCGCTCCTGTATGAGCTGGTGCAGTGTGGGCCGTGGTGGTGGTACTGGAGTGCCAGTCTTCCTGAGCAGGTCCGAGAATGTGCCCTGAAGGTCTTCTAATTTCATTGACATGCGTCTCAACCTGTCTATGTGGTCTGTGTGGCTGGGTGACTGATGCATGGTCTGGCTGGGCGACATGTGTAATAGTTCTCTTTCAAGGTGCTCTGGTGAGATGCTTTCCAGGCTTTTGTTCAAGTCTACATTTGTTCTCCAGTTTTCGTATGGGGTGGGGTGATCTGTTTGGGGGACAAGCTGTCCCTCAGTCATGCGCAGCAATGGTGAGTTGTGGAACTCAGTAAGCTGCTGCTGAGCTGTCATAAGGTCAGACCCTTGTCCCTCGCACAAGGGTGCAGTGGGAGTGAAAGGCAGCCTAGTTTGGGGTGGGAGGCACGACTTTGGGAATAGTTGCGTGCTGGTGTCAAGGAAGGGGTTGGTGGCATCTGTTTGTTTAGTGCCGGTGTCACGGAAGGCATTGCTGGCAGTGGCTGGGCAGCGAGAAGATACGGAAGAGGCAGAGTCAGAGTCTCCTTTTTCCTCTGGGCGTAGTGGTACAGTACTTAACGTTGGCGTAAATTTCAGTGAGAGTTGGGCATCTATATGGCCTGGGAGTCCTGATACTGCTGTCTCCATTATTGTGCCGTGGGAGAGGGGCATGTGTGTGTTCTGAAGTTCTGTCAGGTGCGGGTACACGTTACTGGGGGGCATTGGTGGTGTCTTTGATCCATCCATGTGGTGGTATGGCTGACTGGGTGATGTTTGGGAAGAGTGCAGTTCATCCGTTTGTGTAATGTCTGTGTCTGGACCGGGGTGTGGTGAGGGAGATGCATCGCTTGGGAGTGGTTGGGAACCAGCAGCCGGACAATTATTAGTGGTAACTGGTAAGTCTGGTTGTTCCTTGTGAGTGTGTTCGGTATACATACCGCTGAAGTGGTATGGCGGGGGAGGCGGGGGAGCAGTGGGTATGGCTGTGTCGGCCGTGTCAGAGTGTTTTTCAGTCTTGTCTTTGAAAATGCACCAGAGGTCTAGGGTAGCCTTTCGCTTCTGCAGCTTAGGGCCGGAATACTTGGTGTCTAAGAAAGTGGTAGCATGATCTAGTATGGCTGCATTAAAACTACCTTCTGAGGGCCATGGGTGGCTCATATTTCTGGTACATTTATGAAGTTCCCTACAGTGTTTGAATATACGCTGCTCCTGCCCTCCAAACGTTTTCAAAACATGTTGCAGTGGAGTGGCCATGTTGGTGTGTGCAAAGCAGGGCGGTATACACTAGGCCTGAATTGGAGAGGGTGTTGGTGTGGGGAGGTACGTGGTACTTGTACTGGTGTTTGCACGTTCAGGTGCTAGGTTCAATATCTCTGATGAGTTCTTGTGCCACAGCCTGATTGACAATGTCGTATATGCCATCCTGTAAGTCACGCTCTTGGGCAACAGTGTACAGGGGGAAGCAAAGCTGGCCGTCAAAGCAGGCCTCAGCAATGTAACTCTGGAGTGGGTGCCTTGGCCAAGTGCTTGCTAATATGGCGGTGAGTAGTGAACCTGGGGGACGTATGATGAAAAATATGTGAAAGTGAGTGGACGTTTTATACACTGTAGAGCTCAGTATGCCGTTCATGGAACCCTATTTTAAAGCGCCGCTCTTTCAGGGTGAGTGTTGCTACTCTAGGAAGAGATGTAGTTAGGCATTAGGGGTAGTGGGAAGGACGTCTTTTACTAGCTCCTCTCCTATGGCGCTAATAACAATTTGGTATATTATTTATCTTAAGTCCAGTTCCTGTGGACCGGTGTATATTCCGTCAGGGGAGAAGTCAGGGAATTGGAGCTGGTTACGAGAGAGAGCAGCAATGACCTTACTTTGTAGTGGGTTGCGTGGGTAGGATGTTGTTAATGTGGTAGGTATCTCCAAGCCTGGGGATATTAAACGGATAAGTATGTAAATGCAATCGGGTGTTTTGTGAACAGAGGTACCCAAAATTCTATTCATGAGGGCCAGTAGTAGGTGGGGGCGGGAGTGCACCCGGAAAGGTTAGTGCTTGCAGGGTTTAAGCTCTTTTGTTTTGGGACCAATAGGATGTGGGAAGGCTGGTGCTATGGAAAGCGTTATCTGCTGTGCGTGAGTGTAGTCAATCCCTAAAATTTGAAATATGGTGAGGAGAACAGTACTTGTTAAGGGTGTGATGTGAACAAAGGAAGATGGGTGACTGTTTGAGAGACCCACGACGTGACTGTTAACTAAATACAGGACAATATGTGGTGCAGTGTCATCAAGGGAATGCTCGCACATTCCCTACAGTGACTGGAACTTCGAAGGTAGGCAGGCAAGGGCCGGCTGTGGTGGAAAGTCCGGTGAAAGGTCCTGCAGGTCCAGTGAATAGTCCTGCAGGAGTATCCTGAGGAGTGGGGACGCGTCAGCAGGAGAGAGTGAGAGAATGGTGGGCTGCGGGGGTCACTACTAGAGGCGGATGCCGATAGTGTAGGGGATGCAGGGGCGACAAGATCCGGGGGTGTTGCTTCTTGAGAAAGTGGCGCAGAGTGTGTGGAGTCTGTGTTAGACTCGCTGTCTGAGTGGATCACAATAGGAGAGGCAGCAGAATGGGTAGAGGTCGCGACGGAGGAATTAGATAATTGATCAGGCCAAAGCAGATCAGGGCGCGTGGTGTCTGGATGTGGCGGAGACTGGGAGGGAGTAGTAGCAGAGGGAGGTAAGTCTGTGAGGGATAATAGGGAGAGGCGGATTTCAGTGGTAGGCGTAAAGGTGACCCCTAAGATATCACAAGCGACAGCAAGGATGTCACTCTGATGGCGAGTTAGAGGAATATAACGATTAAGGGCGGGGTGGTAGACTGCGGTGGGTGTGTCATGCACTGAATGAATAAGAAGGCTAAGAATTTGCGGGGGGTCACGGGACATAACGGAGAGGGAGGGGATAAGGGAGCTGACAAGAGGAATGGAGATACGGCTCCACCCTCTTTGGCTACCAATTGGCGTAGACAAATGGTAGGCAAAAGTGTGAGAGACAGAAAAAGAGGCGCAATGAAGGTGCAATGTTGAATGGTGGTAAGTGAACAGCTACCTAGCGGGGTTGCTGATGCTAATGAAGAAAGAATAGAGGCAACCCAGACAACAGCTACCTAGCGGGGCTGCTGAAAGTAGTAAATAATAGATAGAGGCAGCCCAGACAACAAGAAATAACTAGCGGCCCTGCCACTCGGCTATTCAGTGTAGAGTTGGCAAGGCAGCACTAGAAGGGGCGGGGCTGGGAGGCAACTGTGGTGGGGCAGCAGCACAGACAAATGCTTAAAAAGGAACAGAAGCACGAAAAACAGAAACAATAGACAATAAATAAACAATTATTACATAAAATTGATGCATATGCAAAAAATAATCGTGATTACAATAATAAATGTCTTTCAAGAGCTGGAGAAGGGAGAGAGCAGCTGCCGAGGAGAGAACAGGGAGGGGCGGTAGAAATCTGTGAAGGGGAGAGGTGCACTTCCTCTTTCTGGGAGCGCGCTGAGCAGAAGAAGGAGGGTGGAATCGGTGAAGGGCACAGAGGCTCCGAGAGAGGCACTTCCTCTTTTCGGAAGTGCGCAGATAAAATTCAAGAGGTGCGCCTGGCACAGAGAGATATTAATTGTGTAGATAAGAATAAGAAGACACCCAATCCATGCAGAAGGGAATCGGGGCAGTAAAAGAGGGACAGGGCAGAAAATGAGGGGAAAGACTGAGAAGCCGGCAAAAGAAACGCGCATTGGAAACAGTACTTGAAAAACAGCTGAGGAGACGAGTTTACGGGCCCCCCCTGTTACCCATAGAGCACAATGAATGTAAAGAAGCACAACGTAGAGACCACAACCAATGTAAAGAAGCACAACCAATGAGGACTCAAAACCTGTGTCAGAATTTAGATACCCTTTTCAGTATCAAGGACTCAAACCTGTGTCAGAATTTAGACAGTCATGGACGGTATCAAGGACTTAAACCTGTGTCAGAATTTAGATACCCATGTGCAGTATCAAGGACTCAAATCTGTGCCAGAATTTAGATACCCATGTACAGTATCTAGGACTCAAACCTGTTCCAGACTTTAGATACCCATGTGTCAAGGACTCAAACCTGCATATATCATTATTACTGAAAGGAAGAACGTCAACCTGAAGCGAAGAGCATCAAAACATATACGGAAGCAGAAAGCACTATGAAACAAAGCTGAGAAATGCAAAGAGAAAACAAGCAGAAGGAAACCAAGAGGGAGCTGATGAGAGCAGAACAGAAAGTACTGAAAAACCTCGTCGAGATGTGACCAGCCGCAGAGGACGTCGTGGCAAGACAGCAGACCACAGGGGTACGAAGGAGCAAACACAAGGGAGACCCCGGAGGGCTTAAGCAGCCAGACCTACCCCTCCACACACACCACACCTCGTAGTAAATTCAAGGGAAAAAAAATAGTCCCTGACTTACCGGGGTGGTGGTGAGAGAGAGAAGAGTCTGGGGGGCAGCCGCAGGTGTATCCCAGGTGTGTCCTAGGTCCGCACTGTAGAGGAGCCGTCAGGCACGAGACCTTGTTCGTGGTCGCCAGCTGATCGAGGGTAAATGGGTGGTCACACTTGGCTTACCGGCTCACGAGAGCAAGACCCGCACTCTGCTCGTACACTGAGAAGAAGGAACAACAGTGTGAAATACAGTGGCACTTTATTAAGCAATTCAGTAAAACAAAGAACTGTTCATCGTCAAATGTTACTCATGGACACATGAGCAGGATGAAATAAAAGCATCAACAATCATATATATTTTAAGTAAAGCAAAAATATTCAGCTATATATCAATTAACATGCAGCAGCCTAAGGGGGCAAATCTTAAATGAGGGGTCCAGAATAGGCAAGTGCCTAGAAGGCAAATCTTAACTAAGAGAGCAAAAGGCCATCCAAGACTACACAATTTAAGCTAGGACAAATGCAATGAATTGGGTGTGGATGAGCTAAATTAGAGAGGCTGGCAAAGTCAAAAGACTAGCAATCAGACAAGAGCATTACCACCTGAGAATGGAACTTCTAGGCCCAAGATCAGGAGAACGGTCGACCGGGAACCCTCACCATGCAAAGCACTGGAAGAAGAGTTCAGGGCGTGGACATGGGTGCAAATCTTTTATAGGGCTTAATGCAAAACTCCTACCCACGTCTGACGTGGGTTCTTGACGTTGCCTTGACCGCACGCTTACTGTAACTTCAGAAAGTTTTGAGAGAACAGAGAAGTGGTACCATGGTGAAACTTGCTCTTAGCAGGTGGTCAGTGCTCTTGACCGCAAACATAAAAAAAAGATAACTTTTAACGTAAAATGCTCAGAAATTAATATTTTATACATTATTTCTATGGCAGGCAGCCGTCTTCTCGGTTCCAGTTGAGCAAGCTTGGAAAGTTTCATAAGTAAAAATATTGCAAACATAGCTTGTGAAACATCAAGATGTACCAGCAGAGTGTCACGTACGTGTGGGCTAACTTTATTCTCGTAACTGTGGAAATGTACCGAGGGGGCTAGTGCTTCGCGGTGGAAGGCACAGGTCCCTGCTGTCAGGGCAGAGAGGCCTACGAGATTTGTTTTATTGAAAATAATAGCAAGAGGCAGTGGGCTTTGGGCCTACGTGTGTGGATCTAAAGAGGTGGGCTTGGGCCTACATGTGTGTGCATCTAAAGAGGTGGGCTACTGTGACAGGTACTCAAAGGCAGAAGGAAAAATGGACAATTTCGGTCATCTCTCAGAGAGACTAGTGGGGCCTATATGGGAGTGTCATGTTTCATGGGCAGAGCAGAATGGTACATAGGATTTCTGCTATATGGTAGAACGGGACCCTACTTCAGTAAACAAAAGTGACAATCGAATTGTGATTTGTTAAGAGAATTTAAGTCTGGAGTGGACATGGGTATTGGTTAAGCGTTTAACCAACACACAGTGCCTGAATAATGACACTGATGAATGATGTTCTTCTACAACTAAAATATGGATCATTTTTATGCGTGGGTGGGTAAATGGGGCCAGTGTGGAGTATTGTTTCAGTAAAATAATCTGGGCGATGAGCAGCCAATCATCAATCTGTTATGGGAGGAAAAGGAAACGAAGGAATGAGTACAGGTAAGGTAACTTAAATGTAATGCAAACCAAAAAGTCAGTCTGCCCCAAAGAGATCCAAGTTACGTAAATATATATCTAAATGTTCTGTCACCTAGGTTTGAAAAATAGCAACTACATTAGAAATTATGTAGGAGTGAAGCGAACAACACACACAGTTCTAAAAAATGATTATTAAAACAGAAAATTATACTGTATTGCCAAGTTGGAAGGTGCATCTGCATTCTTCTTTGACTGTCTATCAATCTTGGGTGCCTGGCTGATGCAGTCCAGTAAGGTAAGCATGAGTGTTATGGTGCTGTGGAGGAGAAGAGAAGGCCTGCGGATTATAAAATAAAAATTATTTTGTAGGATCAAGGAGAAGGACAGAAGGTGAACTTCATAAGGAGTGCACCAAGAAGACTCAGAGGCAGCACAAGAGAGAAGACTAGTCCTTTTTGTAATCATTTATTTTATGACGGATGTGCGATGAATTAGGTGAGAGCAATTTTACAACAACCAACAATGACACACAAGTGGCCACTTGTATCAGGCTGATCAAACTCGCAACTGTCATGATCTTCAATTCATCATCATAATAATAATATGCCGACGGAACGCAACTGAATACTGAAGCTTTTTTCGCCGCAAGCCAATACTGCCATTTTTGGCATACTGGGAAAGGACCGAATTACACTCCTAGACCAGCTTTCTATTTCCAATGCCCTGAGGAAGCCCCAGGCCAGATGGCTGATGTAAGGGGGTGAAACACGTGTTGGCTATAAATGTTCTTCATCTGTTACGAAGCACCACAAAATAAATTGGAATTGATTCCAGGAAACAAGTGACTTGCCTTACTCGTTCTGACACTTTGACAAAGTTCTATAACAGTAATGGGGAAAGGGTTTCTCATTGTCATGAACGAGTAAACCCCACCAGATCAGCTCTATTATTACAGGTTCGCTGAGGCCCCGGTCCCATTACCCCCACCCTATGAACATAATAATAATATGTAGCCTAACAGCACATGCAAAATGTGATGATCATGACCACTTGTCTGTCTCCAGTTACCTACAACAACAGGCCCCCACCCAACCACCACATAGTTTCAAATTTGAGCCAGCCAGCACACACACCCAGCAACATTGCATTTTCCAAATCAAGTAAAATCAACGCACCTCTCTCACCTCACCTCCACTCCACATAGTTGGGTAGGCCTCTTTAAAGTCATCACCAAATCCTTTGGTTTCAGTGAAGTTGATACCTTCCTTCTACTGGAAGCACTTGTTGAAGTAGTCGCCCTGAGTCCTTCCATCATCCTCCTGACTCCGAGTACGGTGTCCAAATCCGTACTGACTGAGTCCCCACTCAAATGCGATAGATCAACTTGTAGTACAATGCTGCTGATGAACAGCAAGAGAAACATTGAGTCAGTTTTTGTGTAGACTAGATTTGTGCTTGTTAGCTAAAGGGACTGATCGGGTCGTTGAGTGTGAAGCAGAAAAGAAAGCAGTGTGGACCCGGCAAACAAATCTCGCTAAGTGTCAAAGGAGATGGAAAAAATCACCTTCAGGAAAAAAATGATCACCCATTGTTAGGACACCAACATTGTAAATCATCACAAACACAATCAAGCTTAATAGTTATAGTTAAAAAAAACGTCCATTGTCACTGCCTGCCACCACATGAATCATCTTAACACACTCGCAAACAACAATCACTCAGCGTGCAATGCATGTCATTTACCTGTTCTAATTCAAGCGTGGTCACCGTGGTACATTGCCGATCCATTGTTTCACGAAACAGACTTTGGCCAATCTTGTAAATCAAAGAATTTGGGGCAGTCCAGCTAGGGGAATAAACTGAGAAATGATAGATAGGCACGAGATAGAGGCAGGGACAAATATGTATGTCCAATCCCTTGAGGGGATCCCTGCACACTGGCGCAACTCCAATCTGGCAATAAAATGTGTCTATAACGGTGGGGCTGCATTAGTCTGTCAGACACAAACAAACAATATAAAATGATGTTCCCCTAGCTATATCTTTTTTTTGTTTTTGTCGTCAAAGCATTTCGGCGATAGAGAGAGAAAATTCTATGGTGGTGGCCCAGGCATAGTAGTCAGGGAAGTAGAGTTCATCCTCAAACTCAGGTGGTTCACTCAGAAGTAGGTCAGCTAACACACTACTACAATGACCAGAGTCTTACTAATCATCCTCATTCTCCTCCTGTTGTACTTCAGGTATAGTGTCATTCAGTGGTATAAAGTGCTGATTCATTTTGATCATGGTTAGTCTCTCCACGTTTTGGGGCAAGAGACTGGTCCTTCTCACTATGACAACTGCACCAGCAGCACTGAATACATGCTCAGTGGACACACTGGGTACCGGGGCAAGCCAGATAGGTTATTGTCAGCTGTTGAGCACTGGCCATTGGCGCCTCTCCCCATACCAATACACCAATGGGTTATGATCATAATAGACCACTGTTGGGTCATCCAGATAGGCTTGGACCATCCTCTCAATAGTCATTGGTGCTCCATCTTGCTCAACCTCTAATGCCATTGTCTCTGCACTGAACTGAATCCCTACCTTTAGAAACCAATCATATGCAGATTATGGGGCTGATGCTCCGGTTCATGTTGTTGCTGGTGTTTTAGTTGGTTTTGGCTGCTGTGAGCCAACAACACTGCCCTCAGGCTCTGAAATTGACGGCTGCACAGCAGAACTTGTGCCCTGGAGGAGAGGGCCTCTAATTCCCAGCTGTTCTTTTTCTAGGTCACTGACTTAATCAGCAATTCACGTTTTGTAGTTTGAAACATCTCCGTCTGAAAATGGAATGAAAATGGCCAGTAATTGTTTGTACCATCGATCAAGAATTGTGGCACAGATATAATGTTTGGATAACACAATGTCTCTTTGCACCCTTATATTAACAAATAAGTGAAGATTTAAGCTCTTCACCAACTAATGCGCATCTCTTTTTCATCCAGACTTGCGTACATTTTAGACACCTCCTTTAGCTGTTCATGTAGCATGTGCAACAGCGGGATAGCTTGGCCCATGGTACTGTCCTCCTAGCTGACTTCCCGTGTGAAAACCTCAAAAGGAAGCAGCATCTCTGTCAGGCATTTGACTAGGCCCCATTGGTCCATCTCAATGATCATGCCTTTCACAGTTGCATCCCCTCTTTGCATGACATATTCATTGATCAGTCTGTACTGCTCAAACAGACGTTGCAACATGTAATAAGTCAAGTTCCAACATGTTGGTACCTCCTGTATGAGTGCTATAACTGGCATTCTATTATCATGCTGAATGATCCTCAGCTGCTTCCGGGCTTTAAATGAATGGCTGAAATGAGAGCAGATTCTTCTGCAGATGGACAGTAAGTTGCTGACTCTGTGTTCTTTTCTGAGAAAGTCCTGTACAATGATATTGATGCAGTTCGCCAAACAGAGGACCCAGAAATACCCACCATCTGCCATGACCTTAACAATATTACTGCCATTGTTTGAGGAAATAAATCCAATGTTAAACCCTCTTAGTCGCAGCCATTCAAAGACCTTGTTGTTAGAGCCTTCTAAGATGTTTGCAGCAGTATGGGATATCGCCATAGCGAACATGGCTACTGTTTCATGCTTCCGAGTGCCTTTAAAAATTTCAGCAGTGTCAACACCTACAGATATCATTTCTCTAACCCCCACAAAAGAGATCCAGTGTGCAGTGATGCACATGTAATCAGTGGCTTGGCAACTGGTCCACATGTCTGTCGTCAGCTGGATAGAGGGAACAGCACTCTGCTGCAAGGTTTGTCCAAGCAATCTCAGCACATCGTGATATAACACTGGAACAGCAACTCTGGCAAAATAGGTCCTACTTGGTACCTTTCATTTTGGGCAGATGGCTGCCACAAATTCTAAGAATCCCACTCCTTCCACCAAAGAAAAAGGGAGGAGGTCCAGCGCTAACAATTTTGCCAGCTTCCTATTCTACAAACATGCGGTTGGGTAGTTTTGCTCGTAGGGCCCCTCCTGCCTAAACATGCCCGCAAGAGTAGCCTGGATTTTCTTCTTTTCTTGGGGCACTGCCTTCCACAAAAGAAAAAGGGAGGAGGTCCAGCGCTAACATTTTAGCCAGCTTTGCATTTTAAAAATGTGCCATTGGGTGGTTGCATTTGTACTGCCTCTCCTGCCTAAGCATGCCAGGAATAGTAGCCTGGATTTTTCTTTTCTGGTGCCACTGATGCAGGTGATTTTGTGAGAGCAGACAGTGGTAGACTCAATGTGCATCTCAACGAGTCAGTCAATGTATGCTGCTCTTGCCTTGTTGTCTGGACCTGAGTCTTGTGCCATTGCGATGTTGCTGATGTGGGTGGGACTACTGCACTGCTGGGGACAGGGCTGATTTGAGTAACGAAAATGTCTTTCTCTTCTTCGCCTTCCACCATGATCGGATCGGATTTTCTTCTCAGACTTTCACCCCTTCATCAATATCACTTGCAGTTTTTTGGCCACTAAGGTGCTCCTCCCATTGGATTGTGTGGTGTTGTCTCAAATGGGTTGTTTGTTCTCCAATACCAAAGTTTGTACTGAGCTTACACCCACTAGCACTTGCTCCGCAAACGGAGCATATGGCTATGTTCCGCTCCTTCTTAATAACCGTAATGAAGTCCCAAACTGGGGAGGTCCACTTTCTGATGCTGGTGGCACTTCCAATGTCAGATGAACTGGCGGTAGGTGGGCGATGTTTGCCACTCTGCAGGACCTACCCCTGCTGAGGTGGTTGTGGGTGTAGGTAGCTGCCAGGGCTTTGCAAATATGGCAGCCGGTGGTGGTGGTATCTGTACACATCCCTCAGAGCAGGTTGAGATGGGGTAAAGTCAGTCTTGACTGGGGCTGGGCTAACATCCATGATGACTGGCTCATCGTCGTCCTCCTCTTCTACATAAGTCTAAGGCTTTCAGGAACCTTCCTTTTCCTTAGCCTTTCCTGGCGTGTTTCACTCTCAGACTGAGGAGGGATTCAAGTGGAGTCTTGATCATCAGAAGGGGGGCTTGGATAAGAAGATGGTAGACTAACCCTCCTTTTTCTTGCTGGAGATCTGGAAGACAATGGATCTTCTGAAATAGGGGCTTCTTCTACTTCCTCAGCATGAAGCTCAATCTCCTGAACTGCTCCTACTTCAGGAGGAACTACTATTGCTGGCTGTTGCTGTTGTAGTCCATTTATTTGAGTTAACTGCAACGATTGGGTACTACTTTGGGAAAGAGATAAGTCCATTTCAACATCACTAGTCATCGGCGTTGCCGTGATTACACTCGCTGCCTCTGTGACAGACATGGGTCTGGGCCTAGATTGGGCTGGGTCCGCTGATGTGGGGTGCTGCTTTCAGCTTGAACCCTGTAGGCTGGTGCGGCAGGGACATTTGTTTTTGCCCGAAAAAGTTCTGGTTCATCATACCAGTGGTGTTAAGCTCCTTCTTTTCACTGGCCACCTTCTTTGGTAGCACCTTTCCTTGGGGCCATCTTGAAGCTGTCCGATGGCAGCGTGTTTCAAAAATTTATGTTTACATTATTCAAGGATGTACATGGCATTTTAGCCTTCCAGGATGACATCCTTATTTTTGCTAAAGATATTTTTGAACACAACCATATTCTGGACAAAGTTTTGGGAATTCTGTCTAAGCATGGTATAGCGGTTTCAAAAGACAAGTGCAAGTTTTTGACAGATACCGTGGAGTATTTAGGTCGCCACATTAATGCACAAGGTGTCAAACCAAAGGAAGATCTTATCAGAGCTTTAAAAGATTCACCTGCACCTTGTAATAACGATGAACTGCGATCCTTTTTGGGGTTGAGCGATTATTTTGTCAGAATTGTTAGTGGTTACGCTACTCTCATGGAACCACTTAAAAAAATGTTGAGGAGAAAAGAAAAATTTTGTTGGCGTACGGTTGAACAGAGTGTCTTTCAGGAGATAAAACATTCTATCTAAAGTGCCTGCTTTGAATTCATATGTGAGTGGTCACAAATGTATTATGCATCCCATCCTCTTCTCCAAATATATGTTGCGGGGAATGAAGAAATCCACACAATGCCAGTAGGTTTCCAAGTTGTTTTTGCAAGACAACAAATCCGATAGGTGAGCCCATCCTCAAATGACCTCCATCTCATGGTACCATTACTGAATGGCGTTGGAAGAGACTGGATCAATAGCGAGAACAACGGAACATGGAACGCCATTTGCAAGATACACTGAACATTTAAAAGATACAATAAAGAACAAGGCGCCCGCTAGAGCTTCCTTCTAGCAGAGCACACGTCTGGTGCAGCAAGCGCATACTCTTTAACAGTATAGAATACAGCACATGTGTCTGTGGCAATCCATCTTTCAGATCTGCCACCTTCACTCAAAGTGTTTTATGCTTTATAGTGTTGCCTTTAGAATCTTTGAATCCATTCTGGCGCCAATAATGTAAATTGTCATTAAAAAACTGGTTTCAATAATATGAATCATTCACTATAAGTGAGGGGAATTCAGGATCCGTATGTTCTAGAGCAAGAAGCAATGCTTTCAGTTCAGCCAACTGTGCAGTGCAGTCCCCTAAGGTCTGTATGCAAGTTTTTTGTGGGTTGGAATTTTCCATCCAACATCACACCATGAATGGTTGCACATGCCACCAGAACATCTGTGCTTGGTCCCTGTAGCAGTTTGGGCTGAACCATCAGTATAAATAATATATTTATACTGCTCAAGTGGCAAAGCATTGCTGGGCATGGGATAGACATGGTCATATTGGAGAACTTCTTGTGTATGTAAAGACAGATCAAAGACGAAGTGTACATCCCTAGCTGTTAAGGATGTTGCCCATTGTATCCATCTGGGATGGATGGCGTTAGCATTTTCAAATGCTGGCTTTGGTGACAGCCTCTAAGGCTGGAATGAGAGTAACAACAATAATGAGTTTCTTATGTGCAATTGGCTGCTCTTTTAATATAGCACAGCAGTCAGTATTTTTTCAATGGATGCAAAACGCATTTCCCCATTGGAATATTAATGTGATTTATATGCGATCAGTACTGTTTTACCTTCATTAAAGGTGACATATGTAAAGCCAATGGCACCCATGACTATACAGATGACTAGGTTTGTAGTTTTTACATGTAGTATTTGCATTGTAGTTTTTACATGTGTATGTAAGTGTCGTGTAGCAAGCAAGTCAGATTGTAGTGATCTGAGTATGTCTGTATTTTCTGATGTCCAGTATGAACTAGAAAAATCAGGGTGGGTTAATTCATATAATGATTTAATGTCTTGTGTATAATCAGGAATGTAAATTCTGCCAAAATTAAGGAATCCTAATAAGGATTGCAGTTTCCTAAGAGTATTTGGAGGTTGTAGAAGAGTACAGTTCTCTAGGAAGTGTGGTGCAAGGCTTTTCCCCTCATGGATAATTTTGCAACCTAGAAATAGGATACTTAGAAATGCTATATTAGATTTCTTAAAGTTAAACTTGTAGCCAGATTCCGTAAATCACAAGATTATGCGATCTACCCTGTCTAAATATGTGTTTAACTCATCATCCATCAGATGGATATCATCCATATAGGACAATGCGTCTGGGTCAATATCATGTAGAATTGATACAATGTGGGCAGCAAACAGTCCTGGACTGTTCTTATACCCCATGGGAAGTCGAGAAAAGCGACGTTTAAAGCCTCGCACCGAGAAGGCAGTCCAGTCTCAGCTTTCAGGTGTTATATTCTGGCAGAAAAACCATTGGAAATATCCAAGGTTGTTTTTTATTTTTTATGGTCTATAATATATATGTGCCACACTGTGTGTATTTTGTATTGAAAATGTGCTTGTATGACTATTAAAATGTCTATAGTCTAAGATGATACAATATGAATGATCTGGTTTTTAAACAGGAAAAATGGGATTATTCATTTGGGATACAGAGGGTTCAATTACTCCCTGGTATTCTAATTGTGAGAGTATTTCTCTAACAGGTGCTTTACCATCCCATTTTATTTGGTATTGTGGTTGCACTTGTGGGCTGGGGCCTTACGGGTATTATATGATAAGGAGTCTCCTTATCCCAGCCGACATGATTGCAATATAAAACTGGGTTTAGTGCAATAGCCCATTCTGCTGCATAGGCTTGCACAGAAAATTATGGTATTCTAACTTCTTCACCTTGTGGGGATCTTTGTACAGACTCCAGGGGCCAATCGGCCTTCGCTAAGAGAATGTCGTATGATAGTGTATTTTCCTGGAATATTACCCTAAAAGTGCACTATATATCACCCTCGATTTGTATATCCAAATTATATAATCTGTCTGGAGGGGCTACACACCTGTCTGGGGTAACTTATTGATCAGTTGCTTTTGCTGTCAGAAACTCCTGGAGATTCTAGTGCACTATGGTGACCTCTGCCATGTTGCTGAGGAGAGTCACCGCCCACCTCCTGTTTAGGAGGAAACTCTCATTGTTTGTGGCTAAAGTCGCAACCTTTCTTTTTCTGAAATTGGGACTTAAATTGTGGAGGTTTATCCCCCTTCTTTATCTTTATGTCAGATGAGTGTTGAGTCCTATTTCAGTTTCACATACTCTTCTTGTCTGAGCTCAGAATGCCCTCCTCTCTCGTATTGTTTTTCCAAAGAATCCTGAAAGGAACGAGAAGGACGAGTATCAGAAAGCTGATAACTTTCAGGTGCTTTCAAGTGTGTAAAATCATGCAAATTATAGCGTCTGTCAGAGGGCTCGGGTGGTGGAGAACCTCCTCGAGATCTGGCTTTTTCTTCACGTTTGGGTTTGTCCCGCCATTTTTTAGAAAACTCTGGGTTCTACCTGGCACTATCCTTGTTAGAACCAGGTTTGCCAAGTTGTGGTTTATTGGGTCTGGTTCCCAAATTATTGTGACCTATAGATTTATATTCCTCAGCAATAATTATAGAAACCTCTCGCTCCTTGTTGACTGGGGAAACCTGCCCATAGCCGAAGATGCTGCTTAGACTTTAATGTTTGACAGAATTATTGAGGAGACCATGGGGAAATTTCCCATTAATTTCATTCCAAAGCCCAGGGCAGCAACTGCCCCCTGTTTGTTCTGTATTTGTTTTAACACCTCAGACAAGACTGACATAGACGGAGTACCATGCGTGATGGTATAAACTGCAGCAAAGACTGTGCCTCAAGTGATACATTCACCTATTTGAGGTACCATTCCATGGGGTAAGCACAAAGTCAATATTCTGTGCTTGTCTTGTGGTCCCGTAAGGAGAAACACAACTTCAATTTGATCTATTTTTTGGGCTACACAAAAGGAATTTCCTCCCGGTTAGCTGGAATTTTTCCCATAATTGAATGAATAAATACATGACCTATTGTATGTACAGCAGGCAACTGTGGTTACCCTACCAGAGCTGCCCTTTCTGGGACAGGCATCATGGTACACAAACCATGCTGAGTTAAGCGTCTATATATTCTAACTAGACCAGAGTATAATTGCTGTAGCTCATTGGCATTGAGACCTTGTAAGTTAGAGAATAGTGTATAGCCAGCTAGCTCTGGCTAGGAGGCCCCTTCATTAAAATGGGACCCATGTGTATAGGAGCAAGTACATGTATTAGGGCACCTCTGATCCAATTTTGATGTTCCTAATGTGAAAGTGGAAATTCTAAGAGCTGATATGCTCTGTATGCCTGTGGTGATGCAACATTAGTGTGTTCATGAAATGCTCCTGTATTAGCATCCACAGATGGAAAATTGACCCAAGAATAAAAGACTTCTAAATGATAGGCATCAAGGACGTCAACCACGAAGATTAAGTCACCGCCTACATTGCCAGGGCCATGTAAATTTAAATGTGCGTGGATGGCAGGTCTGCAATTGTCAGCTATAGGTATAGATTTTTGTGCCGCGATTAGTAAAACAGTAATGGAAACAAAGTACAGTCACTAATATAGGTTATCCTTTTAAAGGTTCAAGCAATACTGTGAAGGATTAATCCCAAAAACCACAGACGTCTCTGGAGGAGGTGTAAGGGTACAATGGGTATGAACATGCACTACCCAGGAGACCTGTTAAATAAGTACCTTACCAATTGTTGGTAGCGCCATGTTGCAAGGATTCTGCTGGTAACCCAGAACTGTGCCTTGGGATGACAGGATGTCAGAATGTAGTGACTGAGGCTCTCTACAACATCAGTATCAGTGAACCCAAATCCTGGCTGGCTCACTGTGCCTCACCTGAACTCCTAACCATCCCAGAGTAGTAGGTGATTTTGTCAACCTAGAACATGACCCTCTAGTCCCCAAGGGAACCGTGGAAACATATCAACATCTTTCGTCTCTCACCTCATACATGTTCTCAGTAAACACAGGAAAGACACAATGAAAGTTTACAATACATTTATTGAAATGATCGTAGTCTATTATGAAACAAATGTGCTGTGATAAGTAGGCAAATACAACTAAGCAACATAATCAGCATTACTAGCAGGCTGCATACAGTCAGTCAGTCATAACTTTATTCAATTTATAAAAATCATAAAAGCACAGATCACAATACAAGATTTCATACATAATACAGAAGATACATCAATAAAACAACAGTTATCATCCCAAGAACAATTACCAGTAACACTTCCTGATAGAAAGTGTCCCTCTTATAAAGCTCACAACAGCTTGAAAGATTTTAGGGGATTCAAGAGAATATAAAAACCTAAAGCCTTCTTGGTGTGATGTTGTGAACTAGGGCTATACGATCTCAGGAGGGGGAGTACAAAAGTTGATCTTAAGATTTTACAAGGTGCACAGAAAAGTAAAAAGTGCAATGTGCATAGTTTCGAGGTGTTATCACAAGGGCATGGAGGAACATTTTCCACCCATCCACCTTGAACTCGAAATGCCACTAACATATACCACATCCCCCGAGATCTCATAGATGTAAACCTGTTGAGAGCCATTGCCTCCCTCTGTCTCCAGGTGGTGCTCCGAACCACGCTCCAGCTCTCAGTACAAGGCAGTGTGTCGCTATCAAAGATGGTGATACGCCCCCATCTGTTATCCTATTTTCATAATCTTCCTGTGAGCATACTTCAGAGTACTTTCTGTATCCTGCATGCCATTTTGGGGGGCTTCCTTTGGAATAAGGGTAGGTGCTGAATAGTGCTATATAAGATGCACCTGCCAGTGGATAGAGGGGGATTAGGGGCCCCTAACTTCGAACATTATTATCTAGCGGCACATTTGTGTTGCAAGGATTCTGCTGGTAAAGCAGAGCTGTGGCTTGGGATGACAGGACATCAGAATGTCGGGACTGGGTCTCTCTACAACATCAATATCTGACGGCCCAAATCCTAGCTTTCTTACAGTACCTCATCTGAATTCCTAACCGTCCCAGAGTAGTAGATGATTTTGGCAACCTAGAACTCAACCCTCTAGTCCCCAAGGGAACCATGGAAACAGACATTCACCTTTTGTCTCTCACTCATGCATGCCCTTAAACAAAGAAAAGACACAATAAAAGTTTATAATACATTTATTGAAACTATCTTAGTCTAATACGAAGCAAATGTGCTACAATAAGCAGACAAATACAACTAATCAGCAGTATTGACAGGCTGTATACAGATCTGTCTATTCCTATCCTTACTCTGTAAGCAAAGGGATAAATTAGCGATCTCTGGGATTAGCAATGGACCACATATCTGGTGTATGTGGTCTGCATCATAGGTGTAAACTCCGTTTGCGCAAATCTCCATGGCAAGCTTTGTGGGAATTCGTTCTAGGACAGGTCTCTCTGCCGGAATTCTCTTTTCTGCCCCAAGGAGACAAGACACAGCTTATATGATAAAACTACTGTGTTGGAAAGCTGCAGTTGTGCTACCATGTATGTCTAAAACGTTAGGAGCTGTTGCTGAACGGACAAAAGAAAACAGTACATTATGTTGTTATTTATTCCAGGCAACCTTGTACAAAATATGTAGACTGACTACTGAGTAGAATCACTGAATAACAAAACAACATGTACAGTGTATTCCTAAAATAATGGCATGAAAACAAGTGTGTTATGTCTGGCAGTGCAAAGCAAAGGCAGCCTAAAAACATCTGATACGCTAAACTAAGGGAGAACCAAAGTGGGCCCAGAAGGGACATCACTACAATTGCAGCAGACCGCTTGTTGGCTGTTGGGGTGGCTGGAGGAGGAACTAGTTGAACCCTCTGAGGAACGAGCACAGTGACTGGTACGGGAGGACTTTCCGACACTGGGGGTGATACCCTACGGGCTAACAGCCTCTTGCGAGTGGCACATAACAGTTCCAATAGAAGCCTGCACCATACGCCGGCTCTGCCTCAGTACACACCTAGTATTCTTCTCAGATCACTTTAACAGTTTAGGGATTTGGTTGGGAGAGATGAATTGGAGACATGGGAGACAACCGGTTTTGGTATTCTGGGCGCTTTGTTTCTGGATGGAGTGCTCATACCCTTTGAGCAACAACGTACCGATAATGCTCTCCCGGTGGGTCACTTCCTAGCTCATTACTGCTTGGTGGCTGACACTGAGCCTGATCAACACCCAGTAGTGCACACCTTGCATAAAATCCGTGTTAGAAATGGGTTTTCTGGTTGGTTAGGGAATTCACCTAAGCCAGGCAGAATCCACCACTCTAGTCAAGATAAGGGGATTACACGTATAAAATAACCCCTGCTCACGCTTTTGGTAGCTTGGCACGAGCAGTCAGGCTTATCTCAGAGGCAGTGTGTAAAGCATTTCCATGTAACAAACAGTAATACTGTGAAAACACTTCAAAAGGAAACCACACCAGTTTTAGAAAAATATCTAATATTTATCTGTGTAAAACAAGACCAACATGATAAAAATCCAACACACAGTAATCCACAATACCAATGAAGCAAATATAGACTTAATATACAGATTCTTGAAGTCGATAGCTCCGTCAGGGGCTACCACTGCATCATGAACAAACAAATCCAACAGTTCTGTCCGGTCACAGCATTGCGGATCAGTTGCGGAGTCGGGGAGAGACCCGTAGAACAGTACCTTTGGAGATGTAGGGCATCGGAGCTTGCGGTGAGCTCCAGAGGAGCAGAGTCGTCAGGCGTCGGTTCAGGAAGTCGCTGCAGGAGCGGTCCGGCCCTTGAAGTCACACGCGTTGCAGGTCAAACTTTTTTAGTTTGAAGATAGGAGTGTCGACAGGTGTCGGGGCTGTGGTGTGGAGCGGGGTGGTGCGACGTGCAGTGCCCTCAGGTCGCAGTGCAGGCAGTGGCTCGGTAACGGAAATCCAGCCACTTCGGTGAGACCAAGGCTATGGTGCCAAGCGGGGCAGTGCTCATTGCGGTGCTGACAGGTCACGGTGCAAGCAGCGGCATTGTCGTTGCTGAAGCGCAGTCGTCGGTAGACCCAAGGCTGCAGTGCAAGACAAGGCAATCCATTGGAATTTGTGAGGGGCCAACCGGTCGAGGTGCAGGCAGCGGCATCAGTTGACGATCTGGAGTCGATGGCACAGGCATCGGTGGGCCAAGGCTGCAGTGTGGAAGGGGGCAGTGTGTCATGTAACTTATAAGCAGTGCTAGCAAACTTCGGTGCAAGTAGCGGCGTTGATATCAGCTTGGAGTGGCGCCGTTGGTGAGACCAAGGCTGGCATGCAAAGCGCGGCAGTGTTCCGTGTTCTCCACGAGCGGTGCCACAGTTCACGGTGCAGGCAGTGGCATCGGTGATCGCATCGCTGCATCATTGGGGACACCAAGGCAGCGGTGTGAAGCAAGGCGGTTCTGACTACGGTGCCCATATGTCAGAGTGCAAGCAGCAGTTCGGTGCCGGCTTTGGAAGGCATTGTTGGTGAGACCAGGGTTGTGGTGCGAAGTGCAGCGGTGCCCTCTGCAGTGCCTTCAGGTCACGGAGCCAGCAGTGGCATTGTTGACGGCGTCAGGTTACCTTTTTCTTCTGTGGCAGCTGAAACATCCAGTTTCAGAAGCTGGTACCCAGAAAAAGTTGAAGTCTTTGATTTCCCTGAGACTTCCAACAGTAGGTAAGCTCTACATCAATCCCTTGGAGACACTTAGAATGCAGAAGGAACAGTCCAGTCCTTTCCCTGCTCAAGACAGAAGCAGCAACTGCAGGCCAACTCAGCAAAGCACACAGCAAAGTGGAAGTCCCTCCTCACAGCTCTTCCAGCTCTTCTTCCTGGCAGGTTCCTTAGTCCAGCAGTAATCTAAAGTTCTGGGGTCAGGGCCCCGATGTTTACACCACATTTTCCTTTGAAGTTGGTATAAGCAAAGTACCTCTGGCACGCATAAAACAGTTCAGCCTGGCTTAGGCCAGGTTCACCACAGGAGGTGGAGACAGCTTTGTGAGAGGCAGCCACAGTCCATTCAGGTGCAAGCAACAAATCCTCCCACTACTCTAAATGCACCCAGGTCTATTCAGCCTGGCTAGGAGTCAACCAGGAAAGGAAGAGGCACATAGGATGGTTAGACAAATAAAATATCCACTTTCTAAAACTGTTGTTTTCAAACACATAATATAAAAATCATCTTTACTAAAAGATGTATTTTTAAATCCTGAGTTCAGGCATTCTAAACTCAATTTTTCTATCAGCTCCCAGTGGCATGCTACCTTGCTAAAGTGTTACCAAGCAACTCCCATGTTAACCTATTGGAGAGATAGCCTTTCAACGGTGAAAACGAAATACACTGTATTTCACTATTAGCACATGCAAAATTACACCACTACATGTCCTACCTTTTAAATACACTGCACCCTGGCCATGGGGCTACCTTGGGCCTACCTTATGGGTGACTTAGATGTCAGAAAAGGGAAGGGAAGGGCCTGGCAAGTGGGTGCACTTGCCAGGTCGACATGGCAGTAAATAACTGCACACAGACACTGCAGGGGCAGGTCTGAGACACCTTTGAAAAGCTACTTGTTTGGGTGGAACAACCAGTGCTGCAGGCCCACTAGTAGCATTTGCTTTACAGTGCACTTTACTAGGGACTTAGTAGTAAATCAAATAAGCCAATTATGGAAACGCCAATCCATACACACAATTCACATGGAGAGCATATGCACTTTAGCACTGAAAAGCTGTGGTAAAGTACCTAGCGTTCTAAATCCAATAAATACAAGGTCAATAACAGGAGGCCAAAAAGCAAAAAGTCTGGGGGTGAACCCACTGAAAAAGCCAAGTCTAACACTAGGTGACAGTCGCCGCTTAATAACATGGCTCACATGAGCCCTGTCTCACACTCCACAGGACCCCACTACTCTAAATGCAGCCAGGTCTATTCAGCCTGGCTATGAGTCACCCAGGAAAGGCAGAACACCCTCAACCCCCCCACCCCCCTTGTGCATATCTAGTTTGAATGCACATCTCCTGCGCCTGTCAGTCTAAACCCAGACAGGGAATACACAAAAGGCAGAGGCACACAGGATGGTTAGATAAGAAAATACCCACTTTCTAAAAGTGGTATTTTCTAACACATAAAATAGAAATCATCTTTACTAAAAGATGTATTTTTAAATCCTGAGTTCAGGCATACTAAACTCAATTTTCTATCAGCTGCCACTGTCTTGCTACCTTGGTAAAGTGTTACCAAGCAGCTCCCATGTTAACCTATGGGAGAGATAGCCTTTCAACTGTAAAAATGAAATACACCGTATTTCACTATTAGGACATGCAAAAATACATCACTACATGTCCTACGTTTTAGATACACTGCACCCTGCCCATGGGGCTACTTTGAGCCTACCTTAGGGGTGACTTAGATGTAAGAAAAGGGTTGGGCCTTGCAAGTGGGTGCACTTGCGAGGTCGACATGGCAGTTAAACACTGCGCGCAAACACTGCAGGGGCAGGTCTGAGACACCTTTGAAAAGCTACTTGTGTGGATAGAACACCCAGTGCTGCAGGCCCACTAGTAGCATTTGATTTACAGGCCCTGGGCACACACAGTGCACTGTACTAGGGACTTAGTAGTAAATCAAATAAGCCTATTATAGAAACACCAATCCATACACACAATTTACATCGAAAGAATATGCACTTTAGCACTGAATAGCAGTTGTAAAGGGCCTAGAGTCTTAAAACGAACAAAAACAAGGTAAAAAACAGGAGGTTAAAAAGCAAAAACTCTGGGGGTGAACCTGGTGAAAAAGCAAAGTCTAACACAACCCCCTCCCTGCCTAAAGCCAGGATAGACTAATCAATCCCTTGATGGACTTCCATGCTTGGGGCAATAGAACATAGACCTGGCCCCCAACAGCGGCCGCATGTTGTGGTTCTATGCCTTGCTGAACCCAGTTGGATCCCTGTGTCCATACTATCAGGACCCACTAAGCTAACCCTTGGGGAACCCTTCTCTGCACCTGTGGACCCCATCTGTGCAGCACTTAACCTTAGCTTTCTCACAGGTGTGTCCTAACAGATGGGCAGTACCACCACGTCAACACAGTTGTGTGGCCAAGTCCACCCCCGGGGTGTGACACCTGTCCCGCTCCCAGGGGCAACCCTGTCCACTAGGACAGCCAGCAACAGTGGCCACTGAAAGCCGTCAGTGACGAGAGCAAGGCCGCAGGCCTCTCAGGGCTCATTAACCTCTGTGGTGTCAGAGAGTGGGAGGCGGTAGCCCCAGGTACCTGGCACCCTTTCTCCACTCTCCCTCCTGCCCGGTGAGGGATGGCATCCTGGCACTGACCCACCAGCCCAGGGTCGGTGCCCTGAGGCTGGATAGGAGACAGTGGTGGGATCTCCCACACCCTGCCCCCTCCCTGGTGCTCTGCACCTGGAGCAGTATCCCCAAACTCCAGAATTGTCAGGGAACCTGTGGCAGTTGTCCCGCTCAATTCTACCACTAATTCAGGGGTGCTATCTTGCAACTAGTACACCAGCCTAGAGTCTGTACCTGTCGGCTGGACAAGGGTCAGGGGTGAGGCTTCCCTCTCCCTGCCCAACCTCCTGGGCTCTGCACCCTCCCACCCAAAGCTGGAAGACAAACCAGTAGGGGCACTGCCAGCAGTCGCCCCTTCCTCCAGGTCAGGGAGGACACCCTAAATCTGGCCTCCAACCCAGGGTCGGTACCCTTAGGCTGGGCCTGTGCCTGGAAAGCCACGACATCTGGGGGAGTACACCCACCCCCCCAAGGGAAGCACACTCCTCATGAGTTGTGCAAGAGTCTGCCTGGTGCAGGTCTCCAGCCTCCTGTCTACCTGACAGTGCGTGAAGACCCCCCAGGTCAGAAGTGGCCTCACCAGGGTAGGCCTGGGGGATCTGACCTAAGAGCTGGCAACCCCTGACTCACTGGTCCTTCCACTGGTGACTGTCTTCCCCCTTCACCCCTTTCTCTGGACTCAGGCATGCTCCCAACTGGAGTGGTGCTGCCATACTCCAGAACTGGTGGGGCGCTTGTTACAGCAGACCCCATGTGAGAAGTTGGCCTGGTATATGCTGTTCACTAGTTATAGTGGGCACCTTGCACCAGTCCAATCGACCTTTATTGATGATAGGTTTAAAGACAACCTTTATTGAAAGCTATCCCAGTGGTAGCTATGGAGAGCAGCCTTCAGGCTAAGTCTTGAAGGAGTGTTAAGCTACTGTTTTACCAGTTATAACCTCATGAATGACCAAATGAAAGGAGAACCACACCAGGTATATATATAAAATATATGTATTTATTACTAAACACTACCCAATAGTCTCTTTATGAGGCTAGAGGTGAAAGTACACAATTTACAAGTCGAATAGCACAGTAAAATAGCACAATATACGATTAGCCCTAGGGGCGTACCAAACCATATATTAAGAAAGTGGTATAAGAACCACGACTTAAGTAGAAACAAAGCCTAGAGCCTGTAGAATCGCTGGGACCCCAAGGAACCACCCAAGGTAGTGATACAGGGGACCCACGGGGGCTGTGTGCAGTGTGTGAACACAGCCGCGAGCTCCGTTAAAGTCTATGGGAAAGTCGTGTTATCGCTTTAGAGTTTAGGGACACTTAGAAATGGACTAGGACCAAACCCTCTTGGACTTAGACAGTTCTAGGTCAACACCCATGGGAGCACTGGAGTACTCGAGTTACTCTCACCCATGGGAGCCGGGTGCATAGGTGTCAAATGGTGTCGGATCGCGTCGTCGATGCCAATGGCAGCCTGCCACGAAGTGCTGCTGCCGGGAAGATGCGAAGTGTCCGAAGAGATCCAAGCCTGGATCGGAGATGAGAAGAACCTGAAAGCAGAGGGGACAGAGTCTGGGTCACTTGCCAGTAACCAGGGGCACGATAGTCGAATGCCCACCGATGTCGGGTGCTTCAGGTGAAAGAGGTGAAGCTTGACTCTTCAGCCACGTAGACCAGGAGGCGTCGACGATGACCAGGAGCTGGATTCAAGCTGTCCCACAAAGGATGTCGAGTGCTGCAGCGTTGGTGTCCGGATTGAACACAACAAGCCTTGGCAACAGCAACCCAGGCAGAAAAGAGAAAGATGCTTTGGAGCAGACCAGCAAGGTCTGAGGGACTCACCACTTGGTGGGGAGTTAGGGCACATCTGGAGCAACCTGAAACGCCCAATGTACATCAGAGTTGTCTTCACAGGGACCCACCAGTCGATGGACCAGGGATTGCGAAGGAGCCTCAAGTGGAAATGCAAGAAGCGGGCCCACGGAACACTCGTGGAGTGTAGGCTCATAATCTTCGGTACAAATGGTGCTCGGGGCCTGGGCTACAAGAAACCCAAGGCAGGACTTCAAGAGTCGTCGAGAAGTCAATGCAAATGTGCACGGTGACCAGGAGTTCCGGTTCCACGCTACTCACGAGGGCTGCGGGTCTCAGCTTTACTGGGGACTTGGTTCGGCCTCTGAGATGTCTGGAAATCCTCTTCCTGGGCTGCAAGTACTTCGTAGTCCGGCGGGAGCTTCTGAGATGCAGACCGGCAAATGCTTCGTTGGTGCCTGCCAAGCAGGGGAGTTACTCCTTGACCCCAAGGGAGATTTCTTCAGTCCTCTAGTCTTGAGTAGAGCGTCGAAGTTCCAGGATTCAGCTTCAGAGTTTCGTCAAGGGATATCTAAAGTCCTGTTGCCAGGGTTCCCTTACTTATACTAAAGAAAGGGGTTGGACTAACTCTGGGGACCCACCTATGGGAGGGTTTGGAAAGAGGGGTGGCTACACCCATTTCCTTTGTCCAGTTTCACGCCAGAGCAGGGGCTGGTAGCCCCTGCAACCAGTTTGAACTGGGGTATGCACGAGGACACCAAATGTGCCCCCAGTGCAGGACTTCAAAGCATTCAGAGAGTGCACCCACCCAGCCCCAATCCACTAAGGCCTGTCTGGGAGGTGGTCACACCTCCCTGTGACAGGAAACCTATTGTCCAGGCCTCCCCTGCCAGAGTTTCGGTCAGCAGCAGGAGGCCAGACTCGTGTCTGTGGCTGCAGCATCCATTTTGTGATGCCAGGGCTCTTTAAGGTTTCTACCGGGTATACCGGTGGGGACATGTCTCTCCCTCTAGAAGGGTGAAATTCTACCCCCGCCACCAGGACTGGTGAGGGGGTAGGATTCCAAGGTGTTTGACACCAAACACGACATGTTTCCGTGCAGCCAGTCCAAAGTTAGCATTTTACCGCTAGGTTATAATGCACTTAAGAGTATATGGTCAGGCTGCACCACAGACAACCCCAGATAGGAGATTCCGAGGGCTGCAGAGGGGCTCTGCTCATGCATGGGCACCCTCTCATATATAACCAAGCACCCTGCCTTCAGGATTGATAAGGCCTGCCATAGGGGTGATAGATAGGTTTCTATGTGTAGTGATAGGTGAGATATAGTGAACCTATATCTCTGTAAGGGGTGCATGCACCACCTCACTCAGGCTGCAGTAGCAGTCCTGTGGTGTCATTTTGGATGGCCTTCCAGGGGTGGCACAATACATGCTTCAGCCCCTGGTAGGCCTCTGGGGTACCTATGCCCTGGGTACATAGTATACCATATACTAGGGACTTATAAGGGCACTCCAGAATCCAATCTGGGATGTACCTAAAGTACATGGAATCAATTTAGAGAGGAAGCAGCTAGGCTGGGGTCCTGGATAGCAGGGCCCCAGCCAGACTAAAGTCGAAAAACAGTGTAGCATCAGCAAAAAAGTGGGGGTAACCATAAGAGGCAGATCCTACTCTCCTACACCCCAGCTCACCTAACACCTTGGGATCCCCCTCAGGGGATGGCCTCCCGGTACAGACTAGGACCCCCTCCTGGGGTTCACTCCTGGAACCAACCAGGCTCTGGGACTGGGTTTCGGGTGCCATGGGACTCAGCCCACCCCCACTCCCTCTACTCAGAGAAGGATGTGGGACACCTCACCCATTCCACTACACTGGGCCCTATCTGGGACACCTCACCCATCCCACTACACTGGGGCCTATCTGGGTCACTACCAACCTTCCGTACCTCACCTGGTTGGGAACATCCTGAGCCACCTCCTTCAGGGACACTTCCAAATGCCTCATCAGACCCTTTGGACTTCACCACAAGGTCTGCCTCCAGTGCAAGCTCCCTGGGGTCAAAGAACGCACACTCCACCAAGTTTTGGCATAGCTCTGGAAAACAGGGACAGAACATATGCTCTCCAGAATCCAAATTATACAGCCAATAGCATGTGTTAACCAAATTACCCTTCACCCAACCATCCAGTGCCTCAGAAAAGTACCCCACATCACCCTCGCAAGACTGGTGAGGCAGTGTCTGACTGTTGCTTTCACTCAACCGATACTCTTCTGGGTGGCCTCCATACTCACTTACCAGGGCTTCTATCATGGGGGAACCCCTCTACTGTACCTCTCATCTAGAGTCAGTAGAGTGTTCCTCCCATCACTAGTGATATGATCCCCTGTGCCAGTTCCCCAATTCACCTAAGGCACCCTGTGCACCACTGGAGTTACCTCACAGTCCAGAACCCCCTGGTGTATGTCAACCCCTTCCTTGAAACATGGCACCAAGTCTGTGTGTGTGTGTGTGTGTGTATGTCTCCCTTGTCAGTACTGGACATAACACTTTTGCTGCCACCGTCTGAGCTGGACTCCACCCTCGTGGCTTCTACCTCCAGCCCAGCCAAGCTCAGTTCCTGAGCAACACACTTTACTTTTTCCTGGGCTAAGGCTCTCTTAGTATCAGCCCTCCTGAGTTCCTGGTCGAACTCTCTCAGTCTCCGATCATGAGCTCGAATCTTACTCTTTTCTTCACAAGCCCATCTCCCCCCCTTGTTTCCTTCTCAGGCCTCGGCCCTCCTGGTACTTTGACTGGGGATCCTCCCCCTCAGACTTCCCCTCATAGTCATCTGGTAGTGCTGCAACCCAACGTGTTTCCTCATAACAAAACAGGGCTGCCTAAAGATCCCGCCTTGTGCATCTCCTCTGCACAGGCAACCCATTCTCCTTGCGAAAGACTTGGAGATCCTACATCATGTAGATGTACAGGTGCCAAAAGTGATTTTCATTTTGTCAAGGCCTCACAGGTACAACAACTAACCAGAGTTCCAGTTTTCAACAATACATCCAGAATGCAAACAGGGAAAAACAGTATGTGGTACGTAATGGTCTGCGATATGGTAGTAGTGTACACCAATCACTATAGGTCATGTGCAAACGCAAGTCCTATCCTCACCGCTGGCAACCAATGTTAGAAATGGGTTTTCTGGTTGGCTAGGGTGTGCACCTAAGCCAGGCAAAATCCACCGCTCTAGTCAGGATAAGGGGATTACACTTCTAAAATAACTCCTGCTCATGCCCTTGGTAGCTTGGCACGAGCAGTCAGGCTTATCTCAGAGGCAGTGTGTAAAGCATTTGCAAATAACAAAGAGTAATATAGTGAAAACACTACAAAAGGACATCATACCAGTTTTTGGAAAAATATTCAATATTTATCAGGTTAAAACCAGATCAAAACGATAAAAATCCAACATATAGTAATCCACAATACCAATAAAGCAAAAATAGACTTTATATACAGTTCCTTGAAGTCGATAGCTCTGTCCGGGGCTATCACAGTGTTGTGAACAAACAAATACATCAGTTCTGGGCCAGTCGCAGGCCAGCTGCGGTGTCGGAGAGACCCGTAAAACAGTACCTTTGGACTCCTTATTGGCACTTCGTAGGTGCTGGGAGAGGGATATAGGCCTCAACCTGACCCAAAAGGGATGGAAGAGGGCACCCCTTCACCCACGTAAAGCTTCCCGTAACACCAAATTACAATATATCCAGCACAACATTCTGCACAGGGCTTACCTCACCCCGTCAAGGTTAACAGAATATTTGGATCCCCCTCAACCTACCCACGGTGTCAAGAGACAGAGGCTGACATGGCATGCATGTTCTGGAGCAGTCCTGTGTCTGGATTTGCCATCAATGATATTCTTTGAGATGTCATGAATGATATCATTTGAGACTTCATCAGTGATGTCATCAATGATGTAAAAGAACATGTCATTAGTCATTAGTGATGTAGTATGTGAGATCATAAGCAGTGCATGTTGGGGGCACAAGTTCTAGTTAGCACCAGGATGCCTGGGGCGGAGCTGTGTCCTTTCCCACTTACACTTCAAATGTTTGCCTTTAGCACACACAGAGGAACATCACACCAGCCTTTTGTCACCTCAGACTTCTTGGAGCCTTGACAGGTGAAAGGAAGATTTTTTCAGAAACGGATGTGGGGGTAGTATAGGGAATCCCCCCACTTGAAAGAATGGCACCTGGTAGAAACATAGGAACTCCAGACTCACTCTTCAGTACACTCCTGGACTTGTGGACATTACAGAAAAAGGACTGCCTTGCTCCATAGAGGACTGCCCTGCTGTTTGAGGTCTTCCTTGCTCCCCAGAAAACTGCAGTGCTGCTACCAGCGGACCACCCTGTTGCTTGAGGACTGCCTTGACATCCATAGATCTTTCCTGCTACTTGAGGACTCCCCGGTTCTCCAAGAAGGACAACTGGACCTGCTCCCTTCATCCCACCTTAACCTTAATGACTGCAAGAGTCAGTTGGCTGACCTCCTGTCTGAGCTACAGAGACACAACAAGCTCCAGAGGCCTTCCTGTAACTGCCCAGCTCACCTGCTGCACTGGACTTTCCTAGACCTGCAACTAGACCTGCCTGGTCCTGCAGCTGGTCCTGCCTGATCCCTGCTGGCTTCTGCTGAAGTGAGTTCCTGATCCCCAAGAGTTGTGTCCCCAGGTCCTGGGCCCTTGGATGGCATCAGTTGAGCTCTTCCTGAGAAGATAGGTGAAATCCTGAAGTTTTGGGATCTTCATAAGCATAAACAGACTTGTTGGAGTTGAGACTCTGCCGCCTGTGACAACTGCCAATGCGAAGCTTCAGTGAATCCCACTCTTTGTTCTAAAGCAACTGCCAGCGACAACTGTAAACACGAGATCTGCACTTCGTGCTACAGCAACGACAGCCCGCAGTAACCACCAATGCAAAGCTCCAGCAATGACCTTCCACAACTTCTGACCGGCTTTTCATGCTACAGTGATGATAGCTCTCACCATCCTGCCTTCTCTTCACGCTAAACCAAAAACCATCTGCGATACTCACGGACTCCTCCACCGTGAACGGAACTCTTCATGCCGGACTTTGATATGGTAACATTTTCAGCTAGAGTAATCTGGTCCCTAAATCCAGCCCATGATCCATTCCGATTGCCGAACTTGTGACATTGCCCCGATCTAACACAACCAGATGACCCCGAATTGCGCTTTGTGCTTTTAGGCGCTATATCTACCAAACAAAATGTAAATTGAATTTCTGTGGTTATAATGATTGGATTTTTATCATTGTCATATTGTTTTATTTATTAAAATTGTCTCTATTTCACTAAATTAGTTTGGGATTGTTCTTTTGTTGTGTTTTTACTTTATTACTGTTTGTGTGCTCCATAAATAGTTTACATGTTGCCTCTAATTAAAGCCTGACCTCTTTGTGCCCAGCTTCCAGATGATTAAGCGCAGGTTTATTTAGTGAATTCTATGGTTCACCCTGTCAAGGACTGTGGCTGTTGCCTGAGTGGGGCTTTGTTGACTATGGACTCCTATGTTTGGACTGCATTTTGACTTTGGATTACTGTCTTTGACTCTTTGTAAATAGAATGGTTCCCCTGATGCTTCTTGACTTGTTTTTATTTATTTTGCCTAATCACTTCCAAGTTCCCTTTCCCATTCTGCCTGAAGACTTTATTTGTGTTTGTTTCTCTCATCCATTTGACTTTGTTTGAGCTTATTTTTATATAGAAATATATTTTTATTATACCAATACACTCTGGGCCTGATTCACAAAGGTAAACTTACACTTTTGTGTACGTTTACGATTGCTTGCTATTCACAAAAGTATTTTTCTAGTGGTATCTTTATGACTGTGGAGTCTCTGCACATAAAAAATCAGAACAGTCCTATGATTTTATGTGTGAAGACTCCACAATTGTAAAGATACTACTAGTAAAATGTCTTTAGCAAATAATAGTAAACTTACACAAAAGTGAAAGTTTACCTTTGTGAATCAGGCCCTGTGTTCTTAATTCTCCCTAATGTATTATGATGGCTTGTAACACAAATTCCTCCACTGTTTTAAATGTAGATCTCATGAAACTTGATCTTGAAAGATATGTACAACACAAGTCAGCACAAGCTAGAGGTTGTGAATAGTGCTCATAATTTTTTTCTAGACAATTGTATCAAAACATATTTACAAAGTTTACAGGGGATATCTCCTGTGGCTTCGCAAATGTGGGGTGAAGAACATTGTGAGTGTGTGTGCATTCTGGGAGGTTGTGCGATGTATGCGTGGATGCATGACAGCTGACAGGTGGCTCAGGTGGCTGTGCTGTTAGGGCTTGTGCCTATGTAGGTTGAGTTGCTGGTGCCTGTACAGGTGATGGCACCAGTTGATGTACACTTGGGGGTCCAGTGGCTGTACAGGTGGAGCAGATGCCTGTACATGTGGATCATGTGGCTATGTAGCTGGGGTCGCTGTCTGTGCAGGTGGGTCTGCAGGTTGTATATATTCTTCTCCATGTGTTGACCATAAAGGTAGACCTTCGCTCATTTTCAACATTCCCCCCATCTTCTTCATGGCCAAGTCAGGGTGTCTTGTACTCTCTTCCTTATATATTTTCAGTTGATTTTGGTACATCCTTATCATATCTTGGCAATATTTCACAACATTATCCAAGGCACGAGTCTGCCTGTCATTCACCGGATGGAGTCCTTGAAGTGAGACTGAAATATCAGACAGAGTAGACCTTAGCGCAGGAACATCCCGCCACCCATCATTCTGTTGTTGGATAAATGAATCCTCCCACTGGCCAATATGAGATTATGGCATCTGCCCCCTGCCTGGGATTCCCTTTGACATAACCAGCAGGTCGACGTGTGGCACATGGGAGGCTGTGGGGAGGAGATTCATGCATAGGGGATAGCTATACTTCACCAGGGATGTTCTCTCCTTCAGATGTTTGAGAGTAGGCCTGGGATGCACCTTCATGGAAGCAGTGTGTAAGAGAATGTACACATCGACATAAGATATGAGAGCTGAGAAGAGGTGATGTTTGTGTAGGCCTTGCTAGTGACTGTGGCTGGTTGGCTGAATGCTGAGTACAGGCAATCATCAAAAGTGAAGTAGGAGGAACAATGCTGGCCGGACATGAAGTGGCCTTCATTCCTTTAGGCATAGGGCCAACAATGCCCTCATTTTTATCCATCTTCTCCTCCTCACCCTTTTCTTATTGAGCAGTGCTGGCGACCTATATTGCTGCTTGAAGGAAGATTGGATTGTCTCCTTGGATTGCCCTCAGCCCTCCGCTTATACATGGTTCTGAATCATCAACAGACTCATTGTCCCCAGTACCTGAAAAAAGAAGATTGCAACTGATGAAGTACACCACATGCTAGTTTAAATGGTAAAACACAACAGATTAATGGAATGCATCTTCATCTATGTTGTAAGTTACATGTATTATGGGGTTTGTGACACCCAACATATGATAGCTCAGGGCCCGAATCACAAAAGTAATCTGAGACAAAATCCTAACTTTACGACTTTCGGTATTCACAAAAGGCATTTAGGAGTAGTAAAGTTAGGATTTTGTCTTAAGTTGGTCTTAAGTTTAAGTTAAACTTAGTTAGGATTTTGTCTTAAGACCAAAACTTAAGACAAACTTAAGACAAAATCCTTACTTTACTACTTCTAAATGCCTTTTGTGAATACCGAAAGTCGTAAAGTTAGGATTTTGTCTCAGATTACTTTTGTGAATCGGGCCCTCTGAGATTAGCAGTGATGAGATAAACAAACATATGAAATGCAAACTCAAACTCACCAAATCCAGTCACAGATCTGTGTGGTTTGGCTATCCCCCTTGAAGTCAGCTGCTGAACCTGAGTACTTGAAGTTGGAATGGACAAAGAGTTCCTCAATCCAGCAGCTTGAAAATTAAGTTTTAGGCCTATTAATTTTTTGACTTGTTCATAAGTCAACATGAAAACAAAAGCAGAGACAGTATACAAGGTAGTAGTGGAAATTACACGCCACCTTAACATAATTTGAAATATTTGCATACTCTGCAAATTTTCTACAAGAGTAAGTTATTGTGTAAAGTATGCAATTTGTTAGTAACATGTACAAAAGTTCGCACTTATCAGATGGTCAGATTCTAGAGGCCCAAATTGCTGCTGATAGTAGGTCTCCTGATGTCCGAGATGTAGCTTCTTCTGCTGATCACAGACATGGCTATGACAGCAGCTGAAATGAAAGTGTCACATACATATTGAAGCAACTAAGTTTAAGTGTTAATCTAAGTGCAAGTATTATTAGAAGATACTCTGAAAATGTTTGAGCAACTCCTCTATAAAAACACAATATTATTGACCTTGAAAGTAGTATAGACAATTATAATTGAAAAATTAGATCATAAACTCATATCAGAGAACATGTTAAAAAAAGGGGTTCAAATCTCTTTAACGATTATTGTGCATATAGAACATGGTGACAAGAGGGATGTGTCACAAAACACATACTGCTATCATGTCATGCATTAAATCAATGAATAGTCATTTGTGAAATAAAAAGGTAAGTGAATTTACCAGTGTCTACCATCTGCCATTTGTGTGGTGCCTGACCAGGTGGGATCTCACTGCCAAGAGCAAAAGTCACTCTTGCATGAGATGGGGATGGGCCAACATCGCAACGCATATGCGAATAACAATGCATTTTTAATTAAAAACAACATTTAACATGTCAAGCACCTATGTACTAGTAACTGTTATGTTAGAAACTAGGGGCATATTATCAAGAACAACGTTAAAATTATCGCCGCTTTAGTGGCAGAAAACTGCCGCTAAAGCGGCGATAATGGGCTTGATAATATGCCTCGGAGAATTCCAATAGAAGCCCATGTTGACACCAGAACACGGGCTTCTATTGGAATTCTCAAGGGCATATTATCAAGCCTATTACCGCCGCTTTAGCGGCAGTTTTCTGCCGCTAAAGCGGCGATAATTTTAACGCCGTTTCTTGATAATATGCCCCGATGTAATGAACAAGACAAAACATAGAAAATGAAACAATAGAATTTTGGGGCTACATGAGAAACACTTTCTGCTAGAATATGTACTTTCAGTTCTTGCTGTTTGTTCTCAGTGAACTGGCTCGACATCAAGCTCCTGCAGGCACATGGACTTTAGCCCCAGAATAAGGATTTACTCTGGCTGGACATGGATATTTAAAATAGGATATTTAAAAAAATGCAATCAAAATACATTTAATTCTATAAATGAACATATCTTTGTAACAAGGAAAAAATCATGAGCCATTAATTCTTGATAAATCAAGCGACAGGTTGAACATTAACAAATTGAACACATGATGAGAAAGGAACTTTGCTTTTGCTTTTCAAAGGATTCTGGGACTTGTAGTGTGATAAAGAGAATAGAAAATATTAAAGTAAAATTGACAATAAGGTAAAAAATCAAGACGGAGTGGCTTCTATAGTCGCACATCCTACAAGGAAACTGAATGTTGTTGCTTGATGTATTACCTGGCACCACATTACGGTCATCAGTAACAGGCAGCAAGTGGGGGTATAGAGTGGAGAGGACATCCTTCTCAAGTGGGGTGAGACAGAGATGGGATCCAGTTTGTCCCCCCTTAGGAGCTCTAGACACCTCTGCCCAGTGAACTTCTCCTTCACCCTTCTCTTCTCATCCTGCCACCTGTTGATATCACACACAGTTTGAACATCCCCCCAAAGCATTCAGCCCATCAGCCAACTGCTGAAATAAGTCTGCCTTCTGTGTGCCACTATGAAAATACGGGGGCAGCCATTTAGTTTTTTGAAGTTTGCCCCTACAAATGAAACAATCATCTTGGTCTCCTGTGAAAAATGTCACTTCCTCCTCAGCACAGGCAGCATTGTTGAAGAACAATGGGAAGGAAGCAGCCAAGTATCAAGAAGAGGTGTGAAGAAACAGAGGCTTGGTTGTGGCCAGCTTTTATGCGGTTTGACTGTAATGATTTTCAGCTGTAATTAAATGATTTTAGTGTGTAGTTTGCCATGTATAGTTTTCATCTTCTCTGCCATGTCGAGTCCTTTGCTCTGAGAGTGGACTCTCTGCCCTGAGTGTGGAATCTCTACCCTGAGTGTGGAGTCTCTGCCCCAAGTGTGGAGTTTCCGCCCCGAGTTCAGAAACTCCACCCCAAGTGCAGACACTCTGCATTTGTAAAGATACTACTCTTAAAATTATGAACAGAGTTCATTAATGCCCAAAAATAATAAACTTACACAACATTGTAAGTTTACTTTTGTGAATCAGGCCCTGAGTCTTTTTCCTTGTGTCTTCCAAGAGGTTTTACTTGGCTTCACCTCGTTTCAAAAAGAGGGTTTCGTCCCTGTGATATCCATTGCCCAACATCTCTACAAAATTCCTTACTTTTAAGACCTTCTTAGATACCTGGGGGCATATTAGCAAGAACGGCGTTAAAAGTATCGCCGCTAAAGCTGCGATAATTTTAACGCCGTTCTTGCTAATATGCCCCCAACTCTGATAAAATGCTTGGGGGGCTGGGGTCCTTAATGATTCTGGCTTCTTATCTTAAAATCTTTTGAGACAGAATTATTCTTAAATTGGGTCCAGGTTTTGTTCCTAAAATTCAATCTTTCTTTTATCAAAATGCAGCTATAGTTCTTCCATTGTTCCAACCAAATCCTGTGTCTTTGGAAGAAGTGTTCCTGTATTTTAGGCACACCAAAGGCAAGCCCGTCTGTGCCCGCCCGCATCCGGACAGCGGCCAGAGCCAACCACACGTCCAGTGGCACTCCTGTGGGGCGGGGTCACATTCAATACTCTGCTAGGGAGCTGAGGTCACTTATGCCTCTTTCTAACGGTCCCTAACTATTCGATGTTGAAGCCTGTTTGGGCTTGACCTCTTGCCCCGCTTGCCTCTGGAGGCTTCCCTCTGCAAATACAGTTCTGACAGCAGTGGGGGGTATCAACATTTCGGGCACAGACAATAAGGGTCATAGTCAACGAACATGACAACCCTAACTCCTCAGGGATTGTAGAAACAGTACAGAACCTTTTCCTCAGTCACCCATGCTCCTTGTTACACAGAGAATGCACAGTGGGACGATTGCAATAAAATTTGATGAACCAACGTTATTCTTGCATAAAATACATGTGCTGCAATGATTAGTAGACAGAAGCAGATAGATGTGATTACAAGCATCAAAAGTGTAAATATAGTTCTACCATGGTGCTAAAAAAATGTATATATGAAGGAATTTAAACAAGGCAGTAATCTAGCGTACTCCTACTATGCAAACCCTACTCTAAGTGTACCTATAGTGTGTGTGTAGGTGTAGAGCCAAGAATCCCCCCCAGGGACGATCCAACCACATTATCTGATGGGATAGAGTGAAGGACCCCGTCTTGGTCACGGACTGGACACCCCTCACGCGATGTCAGAGCGCTGTGTGGTGATTTCTCAGCATGCAAAGACCTTCGGTGTCAGCAGAAGTACCTCCTCTACTAATCTATCAGGATGCTCATATTTTATAATAAAAGCAGCCTTGCAATGTGCGCATAGATTAGTGATGTTACGGATATGTAGATAGCCCTGCTGCCCTGTGGATGAAGATAGTGATGACATTTGTACATAGTGTGAAATGAGACCTTTTACATAATGTTCAGGGTGTTGTGATAATGTTGCGCAAAGCCAGATGTGAAAACAAGTTTAGTTTCAGAGAAATTAATCCAACAAATATGTGCGAATGTCACAACTGGAAATGTTATTTGTGAGGACAATGTAAGAAATACACTTCTTCGCTACATGGACCTAACTCAGGAATATAACACCCACTGCTCATACTAAGGGTCAATATCTAAAAAGCTGTATAAAAAGCCAGCAGACAATTTTAAAAACGTTAAAAAACTACTCTTAAAAGTATCTAAAAGCAGGCTTCCCAATAAAATATGTATTAAAAGTCTTAAAGGTCATTATATTATTTGAGATCCCAAGCACTCAGAAAGCCATGGTGCCTAGAAAAAGCTGTTTTGGTACATTTTGTTTTAAAAAGAGGCCAAATTGTTTCCACATGAAAAAGGCCAATTGTTTATGTGTTCAGAGTAGTAGATGCAACATTGCTGTTGCCCTCATCCGCAGACATTCCGAGAGGCGCACCCCATAGAATGTTTATGAAGCAAAGGTGATTCCAGCCAGTTTCCATAGTAGCCGCTGAGGGAGGTGTCATATCCCACAAGTTGTATGCAGAGTCATTGTTCACAGAACTAGGAGCTGAAGCATCCCAGGGTGGCTCTAAGAATGCATTAATCATCAATGGAATACGCTGAGGACAGCAATACGCATGGGCCTTTAAGGGGTCCATCAGTACTTCAATGTCCGGTAGCGAAAACAATTCTGATCCGAGACAAATATCCAGGATGCATTCATGACTGAAAGGCAGGCAGTGGAAGGCAGGTTGTATGCAGTTAAGTCAGACCAGCCTGAATGGCAAGAACCAGTGCTCATTTAGTTCTTGAACCCAAGGTGTGCCAAAGCAGTGTATCATGCGCTCAAGGCAACGCAGCACTAGCAGTACTGTCTCCATTCTGAGTTGAACTGGGATGTCCATTGTTGAGCAGATAGAATAAAATCAGTATTCCCACTACAAGTAGCCAGAGAAGCTGGAGCTCTCCCAAAACACTTCTGAACACGAAGTGTATGAAAGATGGTATAACTCTGAATATCGTCTGAAAGGTGCTAACCAAACCAGAGCCGATATATTTTAAAAAGTGCACTATTCCTTTTGTATCAGACATGTTAAAGATACGATGGACCAGCTCACGAAAATTTAGTGGGCAGTTAGTATGGAGTAGTGTCTGTATCTCAGACAAGGACCTTGCAACCTGGAGATCAAACGTCTCTTTGGCTGAAGTTAAGGCCACATATTTTTTGCAAAAGCATGGCTTTCAGTTTGCTCAGGAAATAAAATTTTATTTTGAAAACATTCATCGAAGGCCATTGCGCTGCCTCCCTAACTGTGCGGGCAGGTGGAAACAGTACTTGTGTACTGCAAGTGACTATGGAATTAACCGTCACTAGATAAGCGATGCCCCGTTCCAATCCGCAGCAACCTTGATCATTCAGCATCAAATAGCTCCAATTCGAGAGCATCCTGAATATAGGATGAATCACGGCAGCTGATAACAAGACAAGTTCGCTATTGAAGCATTACAAGCCCTGTGGAGAGAAATGTCCTTGCAAACCAAGGAGCCGCTAAGGCGTCTTCACCGTCAGATCCACTAAGAAAAACTTCTGTGTCTCCATTTCTGCATCTAAACCTGAATGGTAATTCCCAATACTCGTGTACATATCCTTCCCCTAGCCCTACATATCTGCCTTCCTGTTGATATTAGAGACAATATGGGGATTGAAAGGTCGTGACCAGTAGGGTGATGTAACCATGGATTATCCAGTCAGTGTATTCTGTTTCAGCCACAGTGAAAGTTAATTGGTCTAATTTTTCAATGTGCAACATGTTATATTTCGTATCCCTACGTACCATTGTTACCTATCTTTCTGTTAGATCATATGTTGAAAACAGATTTGTACTGTTGATGTAGTGACTTGGTACGTGGCCAGAATGTAATGTTTGTAACGTCCAGCTCAGTATCACTATTGACCGTAATTGTGATTGTCCATGTTGTAAGATAGACATGTCTTGCTGTATTATGTCAATTGCGGAAGACACTATGTTGGCCAGTGAATAAATTCTGGATAATAATGTGATCATACCATTGTCAATCACAGACAAAGCCTTTTCTAAATTAACCCTATCAATCTCACGCAATCTCTCAGCAGCTACCTGTTGAGAAGTCTTCTACAGCTCGTTGTATATTCCATGCAAAAGGTGTTTTTGATGTGAGTTCCGGGGACTTAGTAAAAATCCCTGAGATCCATGTCATCAGAAAGAAGGGACAAGTGTTGCTTCACCTAGGAGAGTGTTGAGGTTTTTATACAATCTAGGCATAACTTCCCAACACTGTGTGACATCACCACCCCTGAGTGTTCTGTTTGTACGTATCGTTAATCAGGTCTATTGATCCTAAACCCTTCGGTGTTACCCAGGAATCTAGATTGACACTCGTTTGTGTCCACAGGCCAAACCTACCAACCCTTCCAATTGGAGTCTGATGAATTGAAAGAAGCATTTTGTATCATGGTATCTAGTGTATCCTCACTAAAGTGTGTAAAGTGCTGCCAATTCTTGAAACATGAGAATGAGGTAATACATGATGTGTTCAAATCCTTTGTTTTTGCTATGCCCAGACATGAAGTTTGTTGCACTGCCTTGTTCAGGAAAATCATTTGATGTGGTAAGAGACATGCTGTAAATAATGCCACTGTCCCCTGAATCTGCTAATCTTTTGTTCCCCAGATAGACTTTGTGTCTATTGTTTCTTTCCAAAAGTCAAAACCCTGCATAGACAGTTGGGAAATAAAGGAAGCAGAGTATGTCAGCTTGGTGTTTGTTAGAATATTTTTCTTTGCAGGTGTAGGTGCAAGCCTATAGTAATATGAGGCTGGGTCTGATGTTTCAAAACCTGAAAAATAAGCAAACTTCTGCGCAAAAGTCTTTGAACTACCTTTCAGCAGTGTTGGGCAGTGTTCCCATTGTGTGTAATTATAAATAGCGCATGGGATACTAGCTTTATGTAAAAAATGGTGACCATAATGCTGGTAACAGAACATGTCCCCAAAAGTACTTGTTCCATCATACAATTCATCATTAGAAAATGCAGCTGATTGCTCTAAATCTGAAAGCAAATTATGCACAGTTTCAATGTCCCAATCATCCTAGAAAGTACTAGAGGTGATGATGTCATTTAAAGAAAGTTTGAATAAATAAGGAATTTCCAAACATTCAGTAGGACCATATACATCATACGACACCCTGTCCCTTACAATTCCTTCAGAAACTGAAACTGCTGTAATGTTCACCAGGGACAAGTCTCTTAGTTTACAGTGTGAAGATGCATGTGGTTTAAGAACCAAGTTCACGAGTTGTACAGCAGATCGTTCTGGGAGAAAATGTCCATTCAGAAGTAGGAAAAAGACAGTTACTCTACCAATCCAAAGTACAAGGAAAAGTAATCCAATTGTAATCCATAGATGTATCCAGGGAACAATGAAGTAAGTCTTTTTCAGCCAAAGATAGAAATCATAAACTCAAAGTTTGAAAGGGAGAGGTGTTGTCGGCAGCACAGCTTCACTTGGATCTGATGAGAAATTGTCATACTGCACGAAGTAGCCAGACGTCGTCCGGTTTATTCTTGGCAGCTCAGCAGGATTTGTAGAACTGGTAATTGACTCTCTCTGTGGCATGTTGACATAGACATCATCAATTGTTTTAACTGAAATTTTTGTTGATTGCTTAGTTGTAGTTAATTCAACAGGAAGAAGCATCATTTCATTGCCGTTCACAGCTTTTCTTTGGAAGGTGGAGTCTTCAGTCATCATCAAAGCCTCCACCTGAACTTCCTGTAGGTAGCGAGAGGAGTGCGATAGCTACCCAGGAGCCCATGTGGCCTACTGTTGAGAATCGGCCCCATAGTGTGGTTTGATCCGATCAATTGAGACAAACCTTTTGTCTCGGCCGCCGGCAAGAGCCGGAAGAAGGACAGTTTTGGTTCCTTCGAAAGCTAGGACAGGTACAGGTGCTCTGTAGGATGGCCTAAATTCTTTTTTGTCCACAATTTTCTTCCTGAACAGGTCCCCAATCTCCAGGACCCAGGCAGGTCTTGCCGTTACCGTTTTCACTTCGCCAGTGGTGGTGCATTTTACTTGGCCGTTGCTTTGTAAAGCTCGATATTCATTAAGATCCTGTAAAACATCCAAATGATCATTGAGGTCAAATGGGGCTTCAGCCGCAACTGTGCTTACACTATCGTGGTCGGGTACCCATATCCTTACCCCAAACAGAAGCTCATAAGGTGTACAACCCCCCAGGCATTTTCTTGGCATGTTGTTACGTGCCCTCTGGACCCCATATAGGTGATTGACCCAACTGCAGCCCGAGCCTAATACCCTTGTTGTTAAGGATTACTTTAAGTCACGGTTTTTCCTCTCGACTACCAAATTTTCCTCAGGATTATAGGGGGAGGAGTACCACAAGGCCACACCTAAGCTTCCTATGGCTTCTTTGTTAGCCCAAGAGCTAAACGCTGCACCCTGGTCAGAATGTAGTGTGCCAATTGCGTATGTGCAGATAAAGACTCGCAAATCCTTTATAACAGTTTGAGCATCAGCCTAGCGTTGGGGCCAAACCCACAGGAATCTAGAGCATGAATCTATTGCCACCAAGATGTACTTGTAAGCCCTGTCAGAGTGTAAGGGGCCGCAGTGATCCAAATAGACACATGTGAGATGTTTGTCTGAGATCAATGAAGGTTTTTGTGGTGTATGTGCTATGGTGCAGCCTTCCATCTGCTGCCAGAGGTTGCATTTGAGGGAAATGTACTTGGTCTGTTTAGTCAGCCCTGGCCACCAGTAGCACTGCTTTAGTAGTGAAACTGTATCAGAGATCCCTGCATGTGCTGAACTCAGTCTCTCGTCAGCAGCTAGTATCAATCCTAATCTTCAATCAGTGTTTGGTATTGCTCTATTCCCCACTCCTGGAATTTGAGCATATGGAATATTTTGTGCATCTAACTTGTAGGAGTGCTTGAGTGGAAAGACTTTTGGGAGGGCTGAGCTGTTGCGCGTGGCATTGACAGCTATCATAGTTGTTCCTTCTATCCTCGCACTTGAGAGAGTTATTACATCAACGGCAACAGTGCGTACTGTTGCCTTGGCGGTTCATCCACTATTGAATTCCTTTCAACGTGAACGCCAACACATTGATGACTCAATATATGAATATGATGAGCCTTTGTCAGGACTTCTTTCAGCTTCGCTACTTGGTCCCAGAGCATCTTGTGCTTCACTGCGCAACCTGTGGAATCCCGAAATCCATTCTGGCACCAATAATGTAAATATTCGTTATAGGACTGGACACAGTAAAATGAATCACACACTATGAATGTGGGAAATTCATGATCCGTATTTTGTATTGCCAGTATTAGGGCTTTTTAGTTCCGCCAGCTGTGCCATACAATGCCCTAGGGTTTGAGTGTGTGTTTTTCCAAGAATAAACTTTCCGTCCTGCATGCGCCCTTTTACAATTGTACATGCCACGGAATATTGCTGTTTCCTACCTACGGCAGGCTGGGCCGACCCATTGGTATAAATGATACATTCATATTGATCTAGAGGCATTATTTCATTTGGTGTAGGATATTCTTGTTCATACTGCAGGAATGCAGAATCAAATCTGTAATCGACATCTGTTGCAGTGAGAGAGTTAGCCCACTGAATCCATTGTGGATGCAATGCTTTAGCATTTTAATGCTTGCCTTTGTAACGGCTGCTAGGGTCAGCACTGCAGTCACGACAATTATGCGTGTCCCCTGCGCTAGTGCTCTCTCCCTCACTACAGCAGTCTGTACTGCTGTGAGTATTTTTTCTGTTGGTGAAAAACGCATGTCAGCGTTTGTGTATAGATATGATTTGTAAGCTATAGGTACTGTATTGCCTTCATTGAAAGTGATGTAGGTGTCCCTGGTTGGTCCAGAGACTACGCGGATCACCAGGTTAGTTGTGTTGAGACGTGTGTGTAAAGGTTTGGAAGCTATCCTGTCAGCTTGTGCAGAACGTAGGACATCAGTTTGTTCCTGTGTCCAATGGTGCACTGAAAAATCAGGTCTAATTAAGTAATAGAAAGGTTTCACCCCTTTCTGCGTAATCCAAAATGTATGTCTTGCCAAAATTCAAGAATCCTAAAATGGATTTTAGTCTTTTAAGAGTCGTTGGAGGTTCTAGCAGTGCACACTTTCTAAAAATTGTGCCGCCAGGCTTTTGCCTTCACTTGACAATTCATACTCTAAAAATAGGACACTGAGGTGGGCAATTTTTGATTTCTTGAAATTAAATTTGTATCCCAGGTGGGCGAACCCAAGAAGTATGTGGTTCACCCTAGACAAGTGTCCCATTAATTCGCCGTCCGTCAGATAAAGGTCATCTACATAGGACAATGCCGCCTCATCAAAGTTTTGAAGTAGCTCTGTTACCCTGGCTGAAAACGACCCAGGGCTGTTCTTATACCCCTGGGTAATCGACAAAATTGGCGTTGAGAGCCTAGCACCGAGAATGCTGTCAAATATCTGCTCCCAGGTGCTATATTTTGGCAGTGTTGTTTTGTATTTTTTACGCACTATGTGTGCATTCTGTGCAACAAATGTGCGTGTGGATGAGTTTAAATGTCTGTAATCTAAAACCAGATGATATGAATTATCAGGTTTCATTACAGGAAACAAGGGATTATTCATAGGTGAGGTGCAATTCTCTATTACACCCTGGTAGTCAAGTTGATCTATAATCTCCCTGACTTGTTTCTTTGCCTGTTTAATCAGGTATTGTCTCTGTGGTAAAGGAATTGATTTTAATGGAATTTCATGATGAGGTGACTCAACATCCCACCCAACATTATTGCGGTAAAGTGCAGGAGTTAATGCAAATGCCCACTCCTGCGCGTATACATTTTTAACTGATTCTGGTACGAGGTCGTAGAAAGCAGGTAAAATACCTTCTTCTCTGATTGGGCAATCCATCACGAACTCAGGTGGCCAATCCTTTTCGGCCAAGAGATTATCATAACTATAGGTCAGGTTCTCCCAAAAGAGAGCCTTTACTTTCCTGGGTATGTCCCCCTCCATTTGGAGCGTTATTCCGTATAAACAATGTGGGACACTGACAGTTGTATCAGGTGTTTCCACCACTATATGCTCACTCAGCTCTACTACCCCCTGATAATCCGTCAGGTTCTGGCAAGCTATTGTGACTTCTGCCGTGCTATGCAGCTTCATCACTGCCCATTCCCTGTTCAGAAGCAGAGTCCTTAGTAGCCTGGGCATTTCTAATTTTAATCCCGGCTACCATCTTCTTTTTAAATTGAGGTTTTGAAGTCTTTTGCTTGTCTTCTTGTTTAATGATGTAGTCTGCAGTGCATTGTGTCTCCTTTTTCTGCTTGACTCGCTCTTCCGATCTGTACTCTGACTGTCCGTCTCTCTCCGAATGCTTTTTGGATATCTCCTGAAAGGAACAAGATGAATGTGTATCAGTATCCTGATACCTGCCAGGTTTTCTAATATTGTCTCGGCTTTTCAGATTATATTTTCTTTCGGTGTCTTTCTGTTGAGGAGTTCCACCCTGTGACTTTGTTATGTTTTGTTTCTTTTTATGTTTACTATCTCATTTCTTCTTTGAAGAATTGGGACTTGCTTAGAGTTATCTTTTTCAGAACCACTCTTAACAATTGATTTCCCAGGTTTGGCTCCCAGATTATCTCTGCCTAAAGAGGCATTTGTATCTACGATAATCTTAGGCAATTTGCGCCCCTGCTGTGCAGGAGTGAATTTCCTCATGCTTTGGCATATAGACATGGCTGCTGCCTCCCCTTTTATGTTACTCAACATAATGGTAGATACCTGGGCAAAATTGCCCATCAGTTTCATCCCCGAATCTAAGGCAGTTTCTGCCCCGTACTCATTTTGAATCTTTTTTTTTAAACCGTCTTTATTGCATTTTTCAAAACATTAAATTTCCCTCCCACCCCCCCATCCAAGCAAATTCAAAACAATAGAAACAGATAGCTGGATACAGGTTGAGTAATAGCCCGGAGAAATAGTGAGACTTACATATATACTAACAACATCATAACATATCAGAAATTCCATAACACAAATTTCATTCCTGTCCTTGGGATATAAGCCACTCCCTCAGAGGGGCCCAGATTTGAAACCCCCTTTTCCGAGCTCGGGCACCTTTGTGTGCATATACAAACCTCTTGATCTGATACACTGAGATTAGCCGAGTCAACCAGTGACTAAATGATGGAGGCACCGGGTCAAGCCAAGCAGTTGCCAGGCACAGTCTAAATACTGCCATAGCTAAAAATAAAAATGGAGCTGATGGGAGAACCGAGGGAAGAGCCTCTTGTTCTTGCTCCTGGACTCCCAGCAAGATCAGTCCCGGGTAACCTTGATCCGCAGGTTTAATTGTACCTCGAAAAAATGAGATATCTCCCTTCTCAGATTCGCCAGACCCGGACATTCTGCCAGCATATGTACCAGGTCTGCCCCTATTTCTTGACACCGTGGACAGTTTGTGCCAGAAACTCCCCCCCATTTACAAATTTTAGCCAGGGTGATATATAAATTGAAGCAAGTCTTTTAATGTTGGATCTGGAGGTTGGGAGATATAAGTATTGACTGGGCTATTTCTAAAAAGGAGTGGGCGTCCTCCTCTGTTGATTGTAGTGACCTCGCCCATCGAGCAGTATGCTTCTCTATATCATCCCCCATCCTATCATTTAATAGTTTGCATATGTCTCCGATCTTAGGTTTATGCCTAGCTAGTACATCTACGAGTTGACACCTGTTAAACCCTCCCCACCTCCCCTTTTCTTTCTTATAAAATCCCTAATTTGCAGGAATTTAAAGAATTTGTTATTCCTCAAGGGGAATTTACTCCTCTGATTTTCAAAAGTTGTAAAACTATTATCAAAAAAGAAATCCCCACAAATAAATGGACCAAGATTTGTCCTCCATCGCTTAATATACGGGTCGTGAAATATATCCGGTAAGAGAGGGTTTATCAAAAAGAGGGGTATAGAAACTGAAGCGACCAATCCCGACTTTTTTCCTAACACTAGTCCATACTCTGAAAGCATATATAAGTGTCTTAAACCTAACCTTTTTAAAATAGCCGAATTCTAATTGCCGGAAAAAGGAGCTGCGAACTATAGCTCTAATGGTTAATTCAAAACATGAGGGAACCGTATTTCGGCTGAGCTATTCTTGAGGCAGATCAAACAACAGTGGTGTTAATTGTTGTAGTGCCGAGGCCCAGTAATACAACTGAAAGTTTGGAACGGCCCACCCGCCCCATTCCCTGGGAAGGGTAAGGAACTTCAGGGTCCTCCGGGGCCTGGCATATGCCCAGAGAAACTGCCCAATCATACTGTCCAGAGCCTTGAACCATGAATTATCCACCTCAAGGGGTATAGCCCTTAAGAAATACAAAACTCTTGGAAGAAACATCATTTTGATTAAGTTGCACCTTCCAAACAGGGAGAGTCTGAGATTATTCCATCTTGACAACTCGGCTTTGGTTTTGTTAATTAATGGACCCAAATTGCCCTTAACCACATCATCCGAATCTGCACTAATATTAACGCCCAAGTATGTTGCGTTAGGGACCACCCGTGTATCCTCAAACTTAATGTTTTCATTTATAAGTATTTGTGTTTTATCCCTATTAAGTCTGTATCCCGATATGTGTCCAAAGCAATCGGCCTCCTCTTCAATCTCCCGGACTGCTTCACTAGGGGCGGGAGTAACAATCACAAGGTTATCTGCGTAAGCAAGAATTTTTGTCTCCCAGCCCCTAGTTACCATTGGTGAAATTAAGGCATTACCTTGAATCCGGAGGATTAAAGGGTCTATATAGAGGGCAAATAATAAAGGAGAAAACGGACAGCCCTGCCTTGTCCCCTGCTGGATCTTAACCATCTCTGATTCCCCCCCATTAGAGAGATTTTAGCCGTAGGTTTGATATACAGCATCTTAACCCACAATATAAAATCCGCGCCTAGACCCTTCTCCTCCAATATCACCCACAGATGGGCCAGGAGACCCTATCAACGCTTTCTCAGCGTCTAATAACAACAACGCCATAGGGTCTCCTTTGATTTTGGCCACATCAAATAGAGTGATTACCCAGCGGATGTGGTCTGTAGTGCCCATTCCCGGGATGAAGCCATGTTGTACGGGTGAGACCATTTTTTCAATAACCTTAGCTAGTCTTGAGGCTAAAATTTTAGCGAAGAGCTTAGTGTCCAAATTGATTAGTGTAATGGGCTTATAGGATCCTAGCTGATTCACTGGTTTTCCCTGTTTAGGGAACACTACCATCCTGGCTGAAGCCCATGAATCAGGAGGGGAATTGCCCTTATGAATGGCCAAAAATACCTCTAATATAAAGTTATTAAGTGTGGAGGCGAAAACTTTGTAAAATTCCCCCGGGATAAAATCTGTCCTAACGGCTTTCCAGATGATAATCCCGGCACTGTTATGTTATGTTAATTGGAGCTTCTAAAGCGCATATCACCAACTGGTCTCTAAGCGCTGTGAGAGAAGGCACCATAGCAGCTCTACTGAGTAGTGCGCCCTAACTAGGCCAAGATTGTGCCCCAGGCTTCTATGAAAAGGATGGTTTTTAATTTTTTCCTAAAAGGGAGAAGTGCTGGTTCTTTGCGGAGGCCTTCCGGCAATTTATTCCAGAACTGGGGGATCAATGTGGAGAAAGCTCTGCCCCCCTTGGAGGAGATCAGGAAGCGAGCGCAGGATAGTAACCCAGCATCTGAAGACCGAAGGGAGCGCCCTGGTACATAGGTTACCAAGCGTTCTTTAATATATGCTGGGGCCTGTCCATGGATTGCTTTATGGGCTATACATAGCCCCTTGAATCTGGTTCTCTGCTTCACTGGGAGCCAGTGTAGCTGCTGTAGTAGCGCGGTAGCATGGGCCCTCCTAGGGAGCCTGAAAATCAGTCTGGCAGCGTCGCTCATGACTACCTGAAGTTTTGTTAGCTGCTTCTCTGGAAGGCCAACATACAGTGAATTCCCGTAGTCTAAACGAGAGATAATCAGTGCAGTCACTGCCTTATGGAGTGCGGTGAACGACAGAAGGGGGCAAGTTTGCGTAACAGTCTTAGCAGCCCCACACATGTTCCCACCACGGTAGAAACTTGGTGGGACATGGAGAGTTTGGCATCTAATTTTATCCCCAGACTCTTTACAACTGGGGCTGGCTTTGGAGTAGGGCCCAGCTCTTGAGGCCAGAATTGGTCACTCCAGGGGTTAGTATCTGTGGTGACAGCCAAAACCTCAGTTTTATCGGGGTTAATTTTGAGGAAGTTGGCTGTCATCCAGTTTATTGTGAACTTCAGGATGTTCTGTATTCGAACATGGGCCGAGGGGGAGTTAGCAATCTGGATGATGATTTGGGTGTCATCTGCGTAGTTAAAGACTTGGCACTCCATACCAGATAAAGCCGCCACCAGGGGGTAGAGGTAGGCGTTGAAGAGGAGGGGAGACAGTGCCGATCCCTGAGGGACGCCGCACGTCAGCCCACCAGAATCAGAAACCTGGTCAGCAAGTTGGATCCTTTGCGATCGGTCTGATAAGTAGGAAGTGAGCCATTGGAGTGCTACCCCCTGAACTCCTAGTTCCCCATCCGCGACAAGAGTAGGCCATGGTTGACCGTATCAAATGCCGCGGACAGGTCTAGCAGAACCAAGGCACATGGTTTTTTGGTATCTGCCATCAGCCTGAGTTCATCCAGAACTGCCAACATCACTAGCTCTGTGCTGTGGTGAGCCCTAAAACCAGCCTGTTTTGTGTGAAGGAGCTGATTGCTCTCTAGGTGGTGGGTGAGGGTTTTCAGCACATGTTGCTCCAGCACCTTTGCCAGGAAAGGGAGCTGAGAGATAGGCCTAAAGTTTTTAAGATTTGTTGCGTCAGCCCAGGTTTTTTCAGTAGAGGTCTAACTCTAGCCTCTTTAAAACTGGTTGGGACAAGGCCGGTTTTAAGAGATCGATTTAATAAATTGAGGACCTCATTTTCCACCGCGGGAAGTGCCATGCGAAACACCATAGGTGGACAGGGGTCCGCAGGTGAACCTGATTTGGTCCGTGCCATGAGGGGGCGCAGAGAGTCGTAATTTAGTTCAGGGAAGGATAAAAGGGGTGTATCGTAGGCAGGAAGCGTAGGAGCCGCCACAGGAGGGATCTGGACAGCAGGGGTTTGGTGGATGACTGCCAGGAGGTCGTTGACTTTGTGCAGAAAATAAGTCTGAAATTTATTGCAGTCTGTGGGACAACCTAGGGGACTCTGTTCAGGTGACTGTCTTAGCTCTGTTATGATCCGAAAGGTCTCCTTCTGTTTATTCTCGGCGGCCAAGATCCTGGATTCATAGAATTCCGCCTTCCTGGCTATGATGGCTTTTTTATAGGTGGCAAACTTAGCTTTGTATTCGGCGAGAGCACCTGGATCGTATGTTTTACGCCAGGCTCTCTCAAACCGACGTAGCGTTTGTTTTTCCTCTCTGAGTGCCACATTAAACCAGGGCGCCCCTTTACCTTTGTGCCTCACTCTCTCTCTACGAGCGGGAGCAACTTTGTCAATAGCATTGCTCATCCTAAATGCGAGGGACTCGCTTTCCTGGTCAAGGGTACCCTGCACTGAGTTTTTTGGAGCTGAGTTACGCAGGATTGTAACTAGAACATCTTTTATTTTCTTCCACCCGCGTAAGACTTTCCATTCTGGGGGGGGAGAGGGAGTCCTACCTGGAAGGGGGATTACGCACCTGATCAGGAAGTGGTCGGACCAGGCGCAGGGACTGATATCTGCTAGGCTGATAGAGGGGTCGGTGGTCCAGACTAGGTCGAGGGTGTGGCCTTTTTCATGGGTGGGGGCCTTAATAAGTTGTCTAAGTTCCAGGGTAGTCAGAGCCTCTTCCAATTGTATGGCATGGGTATCTCTGGGTACTAGGTTCCAGTGTAGGTTGAAATCTCCTATTACCATGAGATTTTGGTACCGGGAACGGAGGTCGCTCACTAACTCTGTAAAGCGCTCAAGGAATTTGGTAGAGGTTTGAGGGGGGCGATAGACCACCACTAGGACTAAGCAGGATGTCTTGAAGAGAATCTTAGCTCCCAAGATGTCTGCGCCCTCGATGTTATCGGTGACTATTGTGTTTAACGCCAGTTGTTTGTTATATAACAAAGCAACTCCCCCACCTCTTGTGTCTCCCGTTCTGTTATGCCATAGGGCTGTGTAGTCTGGAGGCAGGGCTGCTGTCATGTCTGGTATTGAGGAATCTTTAAGCCATGCTGCTGTGACTTCTTCAATTGATATGGGTAGATCTAAAAGCTCCCGATCCTCCCTGCCCAGGCTATCCATAGACACTTGATCTAAATATAACTATATCCATTCCAGATCACCTTTCTCCTCAGCATACAGTTTCTGGTAGAATCTTTGCAAGGCAGAGCATATCCCTCCTGCTTCAGAGATGGGACCCAACTCGGGATCTAAGGGCCCGATTCACAGAACTAATCTGAGACAAAATCCTAAACGTACTACTTTTGGTATTCACAGAAGGCATTTAGTAGTAGTAAAGCTAGGATTTTGTCTTAAGTTTGTCTTTAGTTTGTCTTAAGTTTGTCTTAAGTTTGTTTTAAGTCTGTCTTAAGTTTGTCTTAAGTCTGTCTTAAGTCTGTCTTAAGTCTGTCCTAAGTTTATCTTAAGTCAAACTTAAGACAAAATCCTAACTTTACTACTACTAAATGCTTTCTGTGAATACCAAAAGTAGTAAGTTTAGGATTTTGTCTCAGATTAGTTCTGTGAATCGGGCCCTAAGATTTGTTTAATATCGCTGTGTGTTACCTGTTGTCTAGCGCAAAAAGCGAAGGTGTGCCCTACCTTTTCACTCAATTTATAGGCTTTGTTTTTCCATATCATGCATTTTTCTGCCGCTTTTTTAGCCGAAATATCCCCTATAGCTGTTTTGGCTAATATAACCTGAAACTGGGCTGCTTCGATGTCAAGGCCCCTGCTAACAGCCTACACCAGTCCTGTCTCACCCTGTTCTAGACCCTGATAGAGTCCCAACAGTTGGAGTTTTGCTTTTTACTGCCTGTTCCAGCTATATCTCGTAGTTTCCCAATGAATCCCGGCTTTAAAAGTGTCCCAAACTACTTCAACGGGAGCAGGACCTAGATTTTCAGCCATAAATAGCGGAACCCACTCCCTAATGTATGAAATATACTCCTCATCCAGTAGCAGAGCCCTTTCAAATGACCATCCCCCTTTAGCTTGTAAAGTCGCATGCATATCAAGTTCTAATACAAGGGGGTTATGGTCGGACATCACCCGTGGATATTTAAATATGCGAGAGGCAACCTACTAGATATAAAAAAAAGTAGTCTAGGCGTGCATGGACCTGATGAGGGGCGGAATAATAGGTATAGCCTGGGTCTAGTGGTTCTTTGTCAGCCCATACGTCAAGAAGCCCATGTAAATTAACCAGCTGAGCCAATGCTCGGAAAAACTTGGGCTTACGCTCTTGATACATTGCAGCGCTTGATAACAAGGCCTCCCTTTTTAGATTAATATTGAAATCCCCACATACGACTGGAGGCATAGGCCACCCCACCAATTCAACACTAATCCAGTCCATTAATGCTGAATCATCGGTGACAGGGCCTTATATAGAGCAGAGTGTAAACCCCCCTCCATCATGTATGTATTCTACAATGGCCCATCTCCTGAGTTTATCTGCCTTAGATCTATTAAATCGAATCTTGCCCTTACGTGTGAGTATCGCCACCCCTCCCTGCAGGTACCTTGCAGCGTTCTGGAAATAACTTGATACCCAGTGAGTTCCAATAGATGTTTCTGAGACCCTTCCACGTGGGTTTCCAGGATACAGAGTATATCGGCTTTTAAGTACTGTAAATCAATATTAACCCTCTGTCTTTTCCGAAAATGATTTAAGCCACAAATATTAATTGAGGCAATTCTTAAACTAATCATTTTTTAATACAAAGTAAAAAAAGCCTGAAGGTTACCGACCAAAAACTCAACCCCCAACTGTGCTTGGATCCCCCTGCCTGAAACCCTCCCCCCACCTCCCCAATCCCACCCCCCTCCCACCCCTCCATACCATGAGCAAAAGGGTCGATCTTGACCCTGGTGATGGTGCAAACCCACATGCCGCCACTACTTCCAGTGCCCCCCACCCTGAACCGCTCAGCCCCTTGTCAAGCCCAGAAAGGAAACCAAAGAAAAAGAGAAAAAAGGAAAAAGAAAAGGAAAAAGGGGAAAAAAAGCATCCAACAACTGAGGGGAAGGTCCCCAACACAGCGAGCCTAGATAGACCGTTAAAGAATCCTAAAGACATATTTTCAAGGAAAGAAAAAATCCCCTAAGAGAAAGAGTACAGCATGACCCAGCAAAATGCTCAATTTATGCAGAAGGTACATAAATACAAGAAAGAAGTCTTTTATCAGCCTGGTCCAGTTTCATTAGATATTTCTTTCAAATATTCTTGCGCCTTGACCTCTGAGAGGAAAGTCTGGGTATTTCCTTTGAAGATCACCTTGAGATGGGCCGGATTTAGCAAAAATACTTGACATCCAATCTGTTGAAAGGGAGAAAATAGCTGCCGAAGTCTCCATCTCCTCTCGACTGTCACATGGCAAAAGTCCGGGTGGACAAAAAAGGTATGCCCGTTGAATGATCTCTTTGCCTCCGGCCTTGCCTTGTCGAAGATCGCTGGCACAGAAGGAAATTACCAAAGTAAACCAGGATGGCTCTTGGATGTTCTGGCTGGAAAGAGGAATTTTTCTTGGGAATCAGGGGAAATCGGCGGACCCTTTGAACTTCAGTCTCCCAATCCCATCGGGCAAGCTCTGGAAAGGCACCCTTAAGCAGCTTGAGCATGAAGTGCCTGATGTCGTTTCCCTCCACGTTTTCTGTGAGGCCGAGAAACTGCAAGTAGTTTCTGGGCTGTCGGTTCTCAAAATCCTCAATATTCCACATCACGTCGACAAGCTGTGTTTCTTGAAGTTTTTGTTTTTTCTCGATTGTTGCCACTACTGCTTCTGCTGCCGCTGTCCACTCCTTCACTAAGGTGACCCGCTCTGCCATCTCAGAGCAAATTTTGGTGACTTCTCGTACTACGCCTTGTATCTTCTTTGTGGCTAGATGTGCTCTCTTATGTTCAACCCTTGCCTCTGATTGCATCTGCTTCAGCATGGAGAAGATTGTGTCCAATGTGGGAGTGGGATTCGTATCAGGTAGTGGAGCCCCCCGTGGTGTACCAGACCTCTCTCCCTCCACATCGCTTTAAACCTGGCGGGTTGCAGAATAGTCCCACTTCAATTGTTTGGAGGTGCCTAACTCCGGTCCGGAGTCCTTCTTGCTCCTTCTTGCTCTTTCACTCCGTCTTATTGAGAAGGAGAGACATTTTTGTGTCGAGAGTTTCACCTTTCTCCCCACTCTGGCTGTCCCCCGATGAGTAGGGAACAGAGTCATCATCAGTCATTTCTTCACTAAGGCCTGAGAGATCAGAGTCAACAGTCAAAGAATAAAGGTTTTCGGCCACTTCGGGTGATCCTCCTACTGCCCCTAGATCCTGACCCATCCCCGGGGAACAGCACTTATCACCCTTATTCAAGCCATCAACACACAATGCATCATTACTGGGTATCAAACCCTGTGTCCCAGCCCTGGTCCCAGCCCCGCCGTTTCTCCTGTGTCCGTGAGGTTTCCCCTTTCCTTTTCCAATTCCCTTTGGCACAATGAACCAGTTCCCACTGTCTCTGAGAAAGACCTATGTTCACTGGCATAGCCGGGGGGAGAGGGGCAGCGGGGAGTACAGGAGGAGAGGACTTACCCTGCTCCTTCAGGTGTAGCCCAGTGCATTTTCCAAAAAAGATCTCTGAGATTGATGGTTGCCTTTCTTTCTCTGGGACAACTAAGGTTCCTTGACTTTTTAACAATGTATCCACTTTCAGCCCCTCTCTGCCACTGAGGGGCTTTCCAGATGGCGCAACAGCTCCAGCTGCATCCTCTGCCTTGCGAGCTGTCAGCCTCTTGCTGTGCGAGGCCGCGCGAGCAGGCAAGACATGTGGGGCAGGTGTGGCCCCTAGGAGCTCCGCCCACTCCTTCAATGGTTTTCCGGCTTTCGGTGGCATTCCAGGGCTCTGCAGTGATCGAGGTGGATGAGGCGGAATGAAGCCTGTGCTGCAGAGTAACGCTGCTCTCCAGGCGGTTCTGCATGAAACCAGCAGCCTGAGCGCATATCCCAGGTGACGATGGAGCTGCACACCGACACGCTCGAGAAATGCAGTGAGTGTCCGCATCGGCGCCGGCAGCTCAGAGCGGGGGGTGGAAGCAGCTACTGGCGAGTTAGGCGGCGGCCATCTTGCTCCCGGACTCATTTTGAATCTGTTACAGTACAATTTGTATGACTGCTATTGAAGGGGTACCATGTTTTCTGGTACATACGGCAGTAAAGATTGTACCTCAAGTGGCACAGTCTTCTAATTGGGGAGCCATCCCCAAAGGCAAGCAAATTGTCACTACTTTGTGTTTTTCCTGCAGGCCCGTATGGGTAAAAACTACTTCAAGCTGTGCTGTTTTTTGTGCTATCCAGAACGGGATTTGCCCCCGGCTGGTGGGAACATTTATCATAATGGCATCTAGTGTTTGTGGGCTAATACCTGTAGTAGCCATCAATCAATCAATCAATCAATCAAGTATTTGTATAGCGCGCTCACCACCCGGAGGGTCTCAAGGCGCTTGGGGGGTCCGCTACTGTTCGAACAGCCAGGTCTTGAGTTGCTTCCTGAAGGAGAGGTGGTCTTGGGTAAGGCGGAGGTGGATGGGTAGGGAGTTCCACGTCTTGGCAGCCAGGTAGGAGAAGGATCTTCCTCCCGTTGTGGCTCTTCGGATGCGGGGACGGCGGCGAGGGCATGGTTGGTCGATTGTAGCTGGCGGGTGGGAGTGTAGAAGGTCAGACGGTCGTTGAGGTATCTGGGGCCTTGGTTGTGGAGAGCTTTAGTGTGCGTGGGTGAGGAGTCGGAACGTGATTCTCTTGCTGACGGGGAGCCAGTGCAGGTCTCTTAGGTGTCCGGCGATGTGGCTGTGTCGGGGATGTCCAGGATGAGTCGAGCTGAGGCGTTCTGGATGTGTTGGAGTCTTTTTGAAGTTTGGCTGTGGTTCCGGCGTAGAGGGAGTTGCCGTAGTCCAGTCGGCTGGTGACGAGGGCCTGGGTGACCGTCTTCCTGGTTTTGGTGGGGATCCACCGGAAGATCTTGCGCAGCATGCGTAGGGATGTTGAAGCAAGACGAGGAGACGGCGTTGACTTGTCGGGTCATTGAGAGGGAGGAGTCCAGGATGAAGCCCAGGTTGCGTGCGTGGTCCGTTGGTTTGGGTGCGTTGCCTAGGGCAGGGGGCCACCAGGAGTCGTCCCAGGCGGAGGGTGATGATCCTAGGATGAGGACTTCCGTCTTATCTGAGTTCAGTTTCAGGCGGCTGTTCCTCATCCACTCGGCTACGTCCTTCATCCCTTCATGTAGGTTGGTTCTGGCGGTTGTGGGGTCGTTGGTGAGGGAGAGGATCAGCTGGGTGTCGTCGGCCATGTGTGGTTGTGTAGCCTGAGCAACCCCGCAGATTCGACTGTCAATGTTCTCATTACATATTGTGTTAGATTTCTGTACATTTTTACTAAATCTCTGTCAAGTTTGTGCATTCCTGCTGTTGTTAAGGCATCAACGTCTGGATGCGGTGTGCATGGAGCTAAATCCGGCCAGCGAACTCCTTCTCTGCTGAAAGGACAGAGTCTCATGTGCTCTGTGGTATGGGGTAGGGCACGTTTAAACCAATTAATGAGCTCTTGGTATGTTAACAGGACTTCTAAGTTCACGTATGGAAAATACTCATCAGGTGGTTCATCTTCAAAGTATTCATGAAATAACCATGTGTGTGCATCTGCGGGCAGGAATTTAATCCAAGAATAGAATACCTCTGTTCTAAATGCTTCATGTGCCTTAACCACAAAGGTAACATTTCAACCCATTGCAGGAAGTCCATGTTGTAACAATTTCATGGTAACTGCCTGTCTGCAATTTTCTGAAATATTTAGTCCAACTATTTGTTTTCCAACATCCTCATCTAGTTGTTTGGTCATTGTTAAAGCAGTAATATTTATGGTATGCACAATGTGGGAACCTTTAATCCTCCAAGCTTGATTAACCTACAGCCAATACATAGGGTATGCCTACTCAGCTGAGGCGGATTTGTTTCCCTTCCCACTACAGACGTCTCCAGTTCTAAATATGAGTAGGGGTCTCTGAGAAAACATGGCTGAACTACTCAGATTTGGCCATAAAAAAGGAACCTAACCAACGTTGGCGGTGCCATGTTGTGTAGTTCCTACCAATCTGTAGGACATGTGCATTGTTCGGATAACATAAACTAAGGGCTTGGTGTCAAGACTGATTCCGGAGACCCCCACAGGATATGTTGGCCTATAGACCAGCTAGTTCACAGTACCACCATAAGCCCCCCTAACCTACCAGGGAGCTAATAGTTTCTCGCAACCACTGAACATGACAACCCTGACTGCTCAGGGTTCGAGGAAACAGTACAGAAACTTTCGCTCAGTCACCCATGCTCACTTACACAGTGGAAGGTTTTCATTAATATTTTTTGAACCAACGTTATTCTTGCATAAATACGTGTGCTGCAATAATAAGTAGACAGAAGCATATAAACGTGGTTGCAAGCACCAAATGCGTAAATAGTAGTAATAGTTTTACCATGGTGCTAAACGATATACAGGCATATAAACAAGGCTGTAATCTAGCGTACTCCTACTGTGCGAACCCTACTCTAAGTGTACGTAGAGCGTGTGTAGGTGTAGAGCCAAGAATCCCCCCAAGATACAATCCAAACCCATTACCTAATGGGATAGAGGGAGGGGCCCTGTCTTGCCCATGAACTAGACACCCATCACAAGATGTCAGACCGCTGCATGGTGATTTCTCAGCATGCAAGGACCTTCGGTGTCAGCGGAACTACCTCCTCTACTAACCTATTGGGATGCTCATCTTTTATAATAAAAGCAGCCTTGCGATGTGCACATAGATTAGTGATGTTATGGATATGTAGATAGCCCTGTCACCCTGTGGATGAAGATAGTGATGACATTTGTACGCAGTGCAAAACAAGACCTTGTACATAATGTTCAGGGCGTTGTGATAATGTTGTGCGAAGCCAGATATGAAAACAAGTTTCGTTTCAGAGAAACTAAGCCAAAATTGTCGTTAATGCAAATATGTGCAAAAGGTCACAACTGGAAATGTTATTTGTGAGGACAATGTAAGAAATACACTGCTTTGCTACATGGGCCTAACTCTGGAATCTAACACCTTCACAAGCATGACCTTAATATCTTTGACCTTTTAAGTAGCCCCAAACCAGATGTTCTTTTTATGACAGAGATCTGGATGAATGATTCTTCTGCCCCAGACATCACTCTGGCTTTTCCTGAGGGGTATTCTTTGGTTCGCCTACATAGAACACACAAAAAAGGAGGCAGGGTAGCCATTGTCTTTAAGCATCCCCTTTGTTGTGTTCCACTTTCAAGCTCTCTGAGTCCCAGGGCGCTGAGAGCCTTGGCTTTCATCTCTCACTGTCAGCTCAGTGCTCCTTTTATGGTGCCTTGACTCACCGTCCCACAAGCTACACCGGGAACTTTACTAAATCCCTGGAGCCATCTCCAGCCCCCCCCCCTTATTGCGCTGGGCCAACTTTACCCAGCTATCAGATTTTAACCTTCACATTGATGATTTATCTGATGAGCCAGTGGCCTCTCTTTTTGAATTTATGAGGTTTCTCAATCTGCCTCAATTATTCACTTCACCCACTCACTCCACCTGGCACACCATTGATTGGTGTTTTCCAACTGTCCCCTGACACTCAGCTCACCTGATCCCATTCTGTTGTCCTATCATTGTATGATCCCTTTTAAGCGGAAGATGGAGACATATCAACAGCATGATAGCTTTGCTGTTCAGACCACTTATCGGGCCTGGAATAAGGAAAACGTTGTGGATTGGGTAGAACTTCTAACCAATACCTCCCCCACACTTAGTAATGATGTTGACAAGGATGTTGCAACTGTTAACTCTTGGCTTGCTAGTGCAGTGGACGTGTTAGCTCCTCTTCAAGTGGCAAAGAAGAGGAGAGGTGGGCAGTCTGCCCCATGCTTCTCCATCTCTTTGGCTGGGAAGAAAAAAGCCTGTAAAATGTTGGAGAGAAGTTGGCGCAGGGATTATTCTCTTGAGAGCAATTCCACTTATAGAACTTCTCTCAGAGCTTACCATGCCTCTATCAAACTAGCTCAAATTTCCTATTTTGAGGACAAAATTAATGCTGCTTCCCGAAGTTTCCGCACCAGTTTCAGATCAATAAATCCTTTCTTTCGACAAAATCCTGTCATAGGCCGATTGTGTCCTGTCAGAAAATATGCAATGGGCTAGCGGAATGTTTCAAAACTAAGATCACAGTTATCCATAAGATGTTTCCTGCCCTCAAAGAGTGCATGCTACCCATCAGTCCTGTTGACACAGCCAGTAAGTTCAATCAGTTCAGGCCCATTTCCCTTGAGCAATCCTAAGAGGGCTCTCTTAAAGTGCAAATTGTGATAACCACTGGATGCCTGTGCCCCTGCCTTGTTGACAGTGGTGGTTGACATCATTAATCCAGTTATTAACCATGTTTTCAACCTTTTGCTGTTCGCTGGTAACATGTCAGCCACTTGGAAACATGCCAGGTTGATTCGCCTCCTCAAAAACCATCCCTGGATTGTAGTGTTTTTTGCAACAATAGACCTATCTCTTTGCTGCTGGCCTTTGTCAAGATATTGGACGAATTGGTCAATGATCAGCTTTCCAAATATTTGGAGCAGAGTAAGCTGCTTTATCTGAGTCAATCCGGTTTACGTCCCCGTCACAGCATGGAAACGGTAGTACTATAGGTCTCCAACCATATTAAATTAGGGAAAAAAAAACACCACTCATACTTTTGATACTGTTCCCTACACCATTCTTCTACATCGTCTTGTTAAGTTGGGTGTGAGAGGACAGCTTGGGACTGGCTCCAGCCTTTCTGGGACTGCAGAGGTCAGTCAATCTAGATTTCTCAATTCACTTCTAAGGTGAAAGCTGTGAATCAAGGTGTCCCTCAAGGCTCCTCATTGAGTCTTACTCTGTTTAATGTTTTATGTCACTTTTCACCTCAATTGTGGAGCATTTTTATTGCAAAATAATTGCTGATACCTAAAAGCTTTTTACCTTTGACGGGCATTCAGCTTCGATTGAATCCACCTTTAAGGACTGCATGCTTGCAGTCTTTGGGTGGATGCAATGCAGCCATCTCAAACGCAACACCGATAAAACAGAGATTTTTCTGTTTGGATCCCATGACTCGAACTGCTGGGAAGACGTCTGGCCTTCTGCACTGCCACCGCCCTCCTGCTTTGGTGGTTAAAAACTTGGGGGTTAAGTTTGACAATCTTTTATCCATGCAATCTCAGATCTCCATGGTAAAGGGCCATTACTTCACTATGCTTTGCACTCCTAGGAAATTTCAATTGCTTTTGCCCCTGCATTGCAGAAAAACAATTATCTGTGGCTTGATTACATCTTGTCTGGATTATGCTAATGCCCTCTACCTCGTTGTCTCGAATGCCTTGTTAGATCACCTTCAGGTGGTTCAAAATGCTGCTGCAAGGCTTCTCCTGCATTTGCTTAGCCACACTTCCATCTCTCCTGTTCTTAACCCCTTACACTAGTTGTCTGTCAGGAAGAGGATCTTATTTATTTCCCTCATCCTGATCCTTAGGGCAGTGTTTCAAGCTAGTTCAGGATACCTTGCAAGGAGATTTGTGCCGTACTGTCCTTCCAGAGTGCTGCACTCTGCCTCAGCTGCTCAGTTGGCTGTTCCCCACATTAAGCACATAAAGAAAGGTGGTAGGTCCTTCTCATTTCTAGCAGCTAAAGCATGGAACTGACTTCAATGTAACCATAGTAAGATCCCTCAGGAGGCCGCCTTCAGAAAGCAGTTAAAAAATGGGCCTTCTCACCCAGTGTTCAGGGTCACTTTGCTTGCCCACATATTTCATATGCCTTGCTTGACTGTTTCAGTGCCAGGACACTGTCTGTTAGCCTTGCACTTTATAAATCCCTTCATTCATTCATTCATTTATTCATATGGTTGAAAGGCAGCATCCATTTACCTGTATCACACATTTTCGGTGTTCCAACAATCTACTTAGTCATTTTAGAGCTTCTGATTGGGGACTCAAATCCTCGCTTGGAAATTTGCGTCATTGGATAAGATCTATCATTGTCTTGGACTATGACATCTTGACCATTTCGGTGCCTGATTAGGCTCCGCAAGATATTTGGGAGTATCTTGGCCTGAAGCTCATGGAGCCTCTTTGTCAGCCATGTAAGTTTCTCTAGCTACCTTTGTTGCTATCGACAGGTTAGAGGGCATAATTACTAACATTACATGCCATGCAGCACAGCTAGTGATGTTACTGCACTGCATTGTGTGTAAAGGAGAGAGCAGAATTGCAGCATATTTTCATGATATTGTGCAGCTCTGCTCTCTCCTAATGCTGGTGTAGTTATAGCTGCATTGCGCCAATATAGGCACCCTTGCACCATGTCAGAAGGGTGCCTGAATTGTGGTCAGGATTTCTTTTGTGCACAAAAACCTTCCTTTTAGGATATTTATCTTTTTGTATGTGTCCTGCAGATATTTCTCTTCATTTTATTATTTCTGATGTATTGTCTGATGTTTCAAATTCTATGACTGCTGCTTAATTCTTTTATTTAAATTACCCTCAGGTGTTGTATTCTGCTTCGTGCATGTGCCTTGTCTTTGTCTTGGATATGGTATGGAAGCTATATCTCTGCTTGGATATGTACTCACAGTACAGACAGGGATAAAGAAGGGGAACGAGGAGGCAATGTTAAGACAGCTTACCGGTATTCCCAATACTCCAATTTCTCTTTCTTCATCCGAGGCCTTGCTCCCTCCATTCTACCCTTCTTGGGGTATAGGTTTGGCCTTGGGCTTTGAGATTGTTACCAGGACTTCATCTGTGAGAGTTCAGCTTTTACGGGACATGATGCTTTTATGGGGCACAATGAGAGCAGGATGTCAAAAAAATGCTACAAAGGCATTGGTAAAGGAAACAGAGACTCCTCACAAATAAAGCCTGGGATGAGGAAATCAGAGTAAGGCTTTTACAGGAAACTAAACTAGACAATAGCAGTTAGTGTTATCATTTGCCTGAGACCACAATTGTCACATCATTTATTCTCTGTTGTTTGCTATATTACTCAATAAGTTTCCATAGTACAAACTCTTCTTTTCAAGTTGCAGAACATTTGACATGTCACATTATAAAAATGTAAGCAAATACAACCATAATACATATATCACATACCCTTACAATACATTTCTGGACGGCAACTCCTTCCAGTCAAATTGACTTCATGTCTATTCTAAGAAGACTCGCCTGACCCTAAAGAGGACACAAACACTGAAGCATCTAGCTGGAAACATCTGAAATGTGTAGCCACCACACCATGCAAGGGAAAACCCCAGACATCTAAGCAGGTGAATGTGAGTGTGTAATGATGTTCCCTCCTTTCCTAGTAATATGGCAATGATGCCACATCATAGTAACATAAATCTCTCCGCCATTAAAGCAGACCCATCAAGGAACCTAAAAGAATTCTTTAACGTATCTGGCAGTTCCGTATTTTTGGATCATTAAAAGAACCATAAACCACTTTTCAACCTTTAGTCTGCTCAAACCTTTTACTATGAGAGTTACTTGTTTAATCTCCAATATGTACTTTAAAATAATACTGACCTTATACTGCACTCATTCCTCCCATCACTATTCTCTGGACTCAGAATGTATTAACTGTCAAAACATGTTATTTAAAAAATGTTATAATGCATGCTACCTTTCATGGACCTACCGTTTTCTTTTTCAGTTTATTGTTCATATTTTGCTTATCATCTGGTGAAGTTGTATTTTCTCTCCTGTTGAACTTATTGCTTCTTAACTCTCTCAGTAGCCCCTTAAAAATCTAAGTAAAACAGTGACAGAACCCTCTTCTACACCGAACACCTCTAACAGGTACTGAACTAGCAGATTGCATACACTACATCTGTTATGAGTGAATGCTGGGAGACCTTTATGGATTGTTTCCTTAGTACTTTGGGGATTAATGTGGTCTAGGACCCTTACCTTACCTTACCTACTACTTTATCAGTTTAGTAATAGAAGTGGTTTACAATCGTCCTGAATTTTGTGTTTGTGTTATACCCTTTGATTGTTCTAAACCCCATCATTCAAGATCTTCAATCTTTCTAGATATTTCTAGGTCATAAGTTACGTCACTCAAATTGAAAAAGTAAAGGCTACATTGTCTGTTTTAGTCTTGTACTGGAGTTCGGCCACCCACATTTATCCATGATAAGTTTAGGATCATGAGTTCCATACTCAGATCTTTTCCTCCACACTATCCAATCTGTTTTGGAAGTCTGCAATTGCTCCTGCCAATTCTGCTCAGAGCATTTTGGTTTCCCTCATCCTATGAAGTTCTCCTACACTAGCCAATGCTGACAAATGCTGTCTGCATGTAACAAACTCCTATATTCTGTATCCACATTCCTCTGAAGCGATTGAAAGTGTGATACAGCAACTTGCTCATGTGTAGTTTGCAAATTTTAAATTGGATGAAATTGAAAGTCTATTCTGGATAGTGCTCTAAAATAGCCTTTAGACCTCCTTTTGGCTCCAAAGAGAATTAATTCCTCTGTTTAATACTCCTACACTATCAATTTGAGCCTCTCCTAATATATCCCTCCTAGTTCTACTTGTGCTCCCTTCCCTTCCTTCCCCCCTCCCATGTGTCCTCCTTCCACTTTTGAGAGGCCAGACCCCACCAGCTAGGTGCACAAATGCACATTTATATGACGTGATAACTTTGCACCCATAGCACTGCTGAGCCTAAGCCCCCCCCCACAAAAACATAGAAAGCAAAAGGAATAATTCCTCTGTAGCAATCATTTCCTTACAGAGTCCTGTCTAAAGGTCAAAAGGACTTTAACTTCTAAATGTTCAGAAAAAAAGATGTGAAATCCTCAAGACCCTCAATGTTTCACTGGTTGTAAAATCTGTGGCTGGTCATTATAAGTGTGAATTTCTCTGCAAGTTGTTTGCACTCCCAGCTCAGTCTAGAAGGTTCAAAGGAAACATCAGGAAAGATCCTAAACAATTAGGGGCATATTTACGTTCCCTGGCGCATCCCTGCAAATCAGCAGGGATGCGCCAGGGAAGATGCGTCACGCAAGTTTGCCCTTGCGCCACCGCCGATGCGCCGCATTTACAATGCGGCGCGCCATGGCGCACGGATGGGTAGATGCGTGTCGCATCCCCCGACGGAAGGCGGTGCATTGCTGGAGTCGCGTCGCAAGCGCGACGCGGATCCAGCAAGGCTCGGGGTGCCCTATGCCTAACATGCTGCGTCAATCCTTACGCCTGCTTCAAGCAGGCGCAGGGTTTTGACGCAGCATGGCGCGAAGTGACTCAGTGAAATCTTGTAGATTTCACTGCGTCACTTTTACGAGGCGTACCTGCGAGGAACGCCCACTCCTGCGCTGGAACGCCCACATGAAACCTGACGCAGGTTTCATGTGGCGCAGGGGTTTACAACGTGACGCATCTCCCTAGATGCGTCACATTGTAAATATTGCGCAACGTGGCGCATGTTTTGCGTCGCCGCTGCGTCACATAAGTGATGCAACGGCGGCGCAAAAGTGGCGCAAGGGGCTCGTAAATCTGCCCCTTCGTCCCCAGTGTTTATAGTCTTCAGATGAATCACCTTCTACAGGATGTTTTCCTTGACCCTAAAGTCTTGAAATATATGTTCATGGTACAGGGTTTAGCTGCATCCTTAGGTTTATTTAACCCCTTGAGTGCTTATGACGGAACCACGCCGTCATGAGTCACGGGCGGCGTGTGCTCATGACGGCGTGGTTCCGTCATGCCGCTGCTGCTCCGCCCACGCGGGACTAATTCCCCGCCTGTGCGGGCGAATTAATGAGCGGGCATGGTCATGAAGGAACCACGCCGTCATGAGCACACGCCGCCCGTGACTCATGACGGCGTGCAGCCGTCATGAGCACCGAAGCGCCGCGCTCACCCCCTAGCCCCCCCGCGCCACGGTGGAATCCGCGCCGCGGCGAAGGGGTTAAAGATACTCCATGAGCCCAAGCAATTGTGAGATCAGAATACGGTTCTTTAAATACAATACAAGAGAGGGGTTTTGTAGCCTCCTCTATAGTGTCTTTTTTTTTCTTCAAAGCCCTCAAGAATGCCAACCAGTCTTAAATAGGACCTCCTTGAGCAGGTATCATGATCTTTTATTTTCATTCTATTTAAGCTCAAGTCTATTTGCAAACAAGTGAAAGGATTTTTTACGAGTTATATGTAACCAGGGTTCCCAGCTCCAGATTATTCAGCAGATATCTTTCAGCGTTGCTGTTCATTAAGCATGGCCGTACATGGAGCAAGAGTTTCAGCAGCCTTAAAGAGCAGAAACCAGCAGTGTGATGAAGCCTCAATGTGCTGACAAAACTAGGTGCACTGCCTGTCAGGAAGATCCGTAATCACTAGAAAAATAAAGGTTAATCGTCACAGCTGTAATGTAGAGGAGGTGGGTGTATTAAGAGGGAAAAGAGTTTGGCTACTTTGGGCCATATGTAGGTCAAACTCAATTTGCGAGTTCTTAATAGCGATATTTACCAAATCGCTATTAAGAACTCGCAAAGTCCGATGTAGGTAATAATTCATTAAAAAATAGCGAATCGGTAGAATGAAATACCGATTCCGATTTACCGATTAGCAAATAGCGATTATGTATTACCGAATCGGTATTAACGAATCAGTATTTTAAGAAATCGCTAACTATTTAAACTGCCATTCTGGTGTATTCTGATGACATCACAAGCAGGAAGTGGCCTGACAACTGCTGCTACACTGTGGCTGAAGCTGTGGGAGAGGCAGGGAGCAGACCTTACAACACAGGAGCTGCTTTGCAAGCATCTTGCAGACACACCAAACCAAAAATGGACAACCAGGAGAAGGAAAAGGAGGCAGGAGAGCGAAAAAGAAAGCACAAATTCAGCGAGAGGGAGCTGGAGGTGCTGATAGAGGAGGTGGCAAAGGACCACGACAAGCTCTTCGGCAAACATTCCCTGCACGTCCCAGAATCCCAAAAGAGGAAAATATTGCTGGTGATCCAGGAGAGGATAAATGCAATTGGCGTAACGCAGCGCTCAATAGATGAACTAAAGAAGCGCTGGTATGACCTCAGAAAACGTGCCAAAGAGAGGGTGGCTGAAAGGCTCAAGCAAGCCACGCTGACAGGTGGTGGGACATCTACAGCGCCTGTACCAACTGCCCTGGAACTATTGGTGGAGTCCACCATCCAGCCGGAGAGCGTGAGTGGGATTGGAGACGCAGACAGCTCAGCCAGAGCTGGCAACAGGCAAGGTAAGATGCATGCACAGCATGCTGTGCCCCCCACTCCCCAACCCCAATCCACAATCCCCAATGAGCCAGTATGATTCACACTCCAGTACATGTTTTCCAAAAAACCAGCAATGCATTATGGGAGATGTAGTCAGAAGTAACACATATCATAACAGTCAGTCCACTGAACCCAAAGGCATGTGACACACATCAGTAATTAGCATGCAGAGGACAGTCAGTTTGATTGGCAGTCATGAAATTTATTATTACGCCAATGCTGCCAGACAAGTGAGTAAATGTACAATCTGTCTCTACAGGCGAGGCAGCGCACAAGTCTGCTGAAGGGGACACAGGAAAGGCACCCAGGAGAGCCAACACACAGGATGAGGAGGTCTTGTCGCCTGCTGAGCACACACCACCACCACCACCACCACCGTCACCACCACCACCATCACCAACACCACCGTCACCAACACCACCATCACCACCGCCACCACCACCGTGATCCAGGAGGCATACAGTGGCTAGCCTCCAGGAGATGGAGGGGTCAGAGGAGGATAGCATGGGAGGCCAACATTCCACGCTGGTAGAGGATGAGAACAGTGCAGGGACACAGTCCCCCACCGAGTGCGCCCACACAGGTGTCAGATGCCGCAGATCGAGGGTAGCCAGTCCTGTTGCACAGGGCGAGGAGTCCAGCGTATTCGAGGGTCTGGAGGGGAAACTGCTGAAGGTACAGCGCCTGCAAGGCAAAGCCATCAAATCAGTTCAACGCCAGATGGTGTACATGAACAGACACATGCTTGAAATTAAGGAGGGCATAAACAGCATGAACAACACTGTGGCTGAGGGCATGCGGGACATGTCAGAGGCTGTGAGGCTGCTGTGCAGCAAACTGGATGAAGATCGTGTGGCGAGGCGCAGGGACCGACAGAAATTGGACGGCTACACTAAGGCGGTGAACCGCCTCTCCACTGCCACCTCTGTTCTCAGCAGGCGCTCGGTGGCCATGCAGGAAGAGATGGCCCACTGCAGCCGTGACGTTGCAAGGGGGCTGGTCACAGTTACCAGTGCCCTGGAAGTGCTCCAGACCACCCAACTAGCCACAACAGGTGCAGGGGATGGGGGGACAGTGAGGAGGCAACTAGCTGCAGCAGCATCGCACCCCCGATAACTGAGTCCAGGAGGCGCAGTGAAAGGCACGGAGCTGCCACAGGACAGACTGCCAGGGAGGACAGTGTGCCCAGGGAACGCGGCAGTGCTGCGCGTCGGCGCAGAACATAATGACAGCCATCACCTGGCATTGTGAGATGGGTGATGTAACCCATTTCACCTTTTGAATGTTCAGTGAATATTGGCATGGCATTTTGAGGCCTTCATGGTGTGGCGGTGTGCTGTGCTATTGCCTGAGTTAAGGTTAATAAAACACTGTCACGCAATTACAGTTACTGGCTTTGTCTCATTACTTACTCAGAAATAGTTGCGTGTGATCTCAGCCCGTCTGTGTCTCCCATCTGGTGCTGCTGCCACACCTGCTGCGCTGTGCTCTGGCTGTGGACAATCCTCACCCTCATCCTCTGAGTCAGTTAGTTCCACTGCTGTTCCTTTCTTTGTGGCAAGGTTATGCAGCATGGCACATGTTGCTATTATTTTACAGCAGATGATAGGGCGGTACTGCCGTGCACCACCACTTTTGTGTAGGCAGCGGAACCTGCTTTTTAGGAGCCCAAATGTGCGCTCCACAACATTGCGCGTAGATCTATGTGCCACATTGAATCTCCTCTCACTTGGGGAAGATGGGTTGAGATATGGAGTCAGGATAAATGCCCGCACGGCCTTTGCACTATCACCTGAGTGAGAAAGGAAGAGTCATTAATAACAGTCACCAACACATTCATCCAAGGTATACATCAGGGTGTGTCACATTGATTTACCTAGGAGGTATCCTTCCCCAAATTCGCCACCAGCCAGACGTGTGTAGATCCCAATGTTCCTGAATATGTAGGAGTCATGGGTGCTCCCTGGAAATTTGGCTACGATGTCGGTGATGATGTGGTCCGCATCACAAATTACCTGCACGTTGATAGAATGTGTAGATTTGCGGTTCCGATAGATGTACTCTGTAGCTGCAGGTGGGCAGATTGATATGTGTGTCCCATCAATGCACCCTATTACATGTGGGAACTGTGCCTTTTGATAAAAATCCATCTTGGTTTTATGGAGTTCCGCCTGTGTGCTGGGGAGCCGTATGTAGTGGTGCATTCTTTGCATCATGGCATCCAGGAAAGTGTTGAAGAAACGGGACAGGCAACTCTGTGACACACCACCTGCCACAGCTATCACCCCCTGGTAACTACCTGATGCAAGTAGGTGCAGGCTACAAAGCACCATGACATGTGGTGGTATAGCGTGCGCCCTTGGTGTCTGATGCTCCAGGAGTGGGTGCAGGTCCCATATCAGGTCTAGGATGGTTTGGGGGTGAAGCCTGTACCTCTCATGGATTTCAGCCTCAGTCAGTTGGAATAATGTAATGCGCAGTCTGTACACGCGTTCCTCCCGTCTCCAGATCCTCAGTCTTGCTGCTTGCATCCGAAGCCGCCTTGCAATTACATAGAGGGCCGCCATTGTGTTCACACTGTTGCATTTTGGGGCTGTTTAAATGCAGTGCACCTGATTACCACCTGCTTTGAGTCAGTGGTAATTTGCGACTCCTAAATAACGAATATTTGAAAAATCAGTAATAGCGATTTTTGGTACATCGATTTGCGATTTATTTTAAGGATTTCTTATTTAGCGATTCGCTATTTAGGGATTCGGTGTGTGCTACTCACAAATTAAGGAATCGCTAACTGGTTTCCCTTATTTTTAGCGATTCCTTATTTTGCGACAGCGTTTGGCATCACCTTCATTGTACATGGCTATTTACCGGTCGCAAACGCTGAAATTCTGCGAATTTCAGCGTTAGCGCTCGGTATTTAGCCACCTACATGTGGCCCCTAGTCTTGCTTTGATATTAGCAGAAATTACCATCATCATTAAACTAAGGAGAAATTACCCTTTGTTAGCTTTAATGCAATTGGTTTGAATAATACATTTTGGAGGGATGCCATTTTTGTCTGGCTCAAACAATTTAGCCCGAGTATAATTTTTACAAGAGCACTTTATTGAGGGGAAGGAAAAGATTAGATTAAATATCTATGAATTGGTGATAAGTTTTTCTCCAATGCTAAGGTCACTCGAAGAGGGGTAGTGATATTATTAAAAAAACAAAATCTCTGACTGATTTGCTTGTCCAGGATTAAGGATAAGAAAGGCCACTGGATTATTCTCCGTGTGGTAAATGGGGGACAAAGATTTAATATATTCTCCTACTATGGCCCGGTACACGATAATGAGAAGCCCCTACAGAAGTTAGGATGTGAATTGTGTAATTTACCAGATAATAATATAATAGGGGTGACTTAGATTCCTCTAGTCCACATCAAATCCAAAATAGAAGAAACACAGAAAAGGTGTTTTAAAGAGGCATGTCTCCGTTTAGGGATCTGTGATATATCTGGAGATAGAAAATACCCACGAATATCAGGAGATCAAAAAACCCAACAATCAGAGCCTCGATCTGTTTTCTGCGCATTTCTGCTCTGCCTCGAGGACAGATATGTTTTTAGGGCTGTTCTTCCTTTCCGGTACAGACATACAGCATAACACTAGTAGTTGTTCAGTCCACTCACTTGGTAGTTTTAACTTGCGTTATGTCTATACCGGTTAAATTGTCCGGATGTAATATGGACAAGACTCTTTTCTTAGATGAGGACAATAAAAAATCAATTAATTTAGAAATTCAAATCTATATTGCCCATAATGACTCAATGGCAGATTATGCCGTTGTCTCGGAAGCTTTCAAAAGCAATATTATTGGTAGAGCATACTGATCAAAAAAGGAGCACGAAGTAGCACACTTCTTATAAGTGAGGATTGATGTGGTCTATCAGAAAGTCTCAATAGTTCTCTGAAAAAGCAGTGGGAGATGAAGGAAAAAATGAGGGACTTTTATTTGCAATGGGAAATTGTTATTAATCAGGCATTTCATCAGCAGGTTTATGATGAGGTGGAGATAGTGGGAATATTTATGGATCTGTGCTCAAAAGGTAAAGCAAACAGAATCTGATTTTCAAATTAAGGATCCAAATTCTAAACAATTACCTGAAGATGCATGGGAGATTAAAATATATTTTTAGATTATTACTCTAGATCATATCAAGAGTTACAGCCAGGTGACTTTTATTCAGAATTTCAGATAGAGGAATTTCTGACAGAAATTAGACTCCCTTGTTTGAACCCTGAAGTGTCAGTTATTTTTACTAAACCGATAACTGAAATGGAAATGAGGAAAGTGAAAGAACAGGTACCAAACTGTAAGGCTTCTTGAGAGGACAGCTTTGGATGCTAATTTTATACGATATTCTCCCCTCTTTGGTTTAGCCCTTGACCACTCGTTTTTAATTCAATATAGGAGGTGGGCGGGTACTCGACTCATTTTATAAAGGTATATTGATAAACTTTCCAACACAGGGAAAATCACCAATTGACCTCACTTGATACAGGCCAATAACACTGCTAAATTCTGAAGATATTAGTTAATCAGGTAAATATTGTTGCCCTTCTTCTTATTTTTAAGAACAAGAATGGGTTTGTCAAGGTTCGGAACCTTAATGTCACACTCAATTTGTTTCCAAATTTATTGGCATAGTAATATGGCTGGCAAAATCCCAGCAGCTAGTTTCTTGCTGGGTGCTGAAAAGGCTTTTGACCTTGAAATGTGGAGATTTATATTTCAAATCCTGGAAAAGTTTCAATTCCTACTCAGTTCACGAGGTCAATACAAGCTTTATACAAAGGAGCCACAGCACAATTGATTATTAACAATCAACCAGTTAGTCAGATAACCCTGGAAATAGGCACTCCCCAGGAGTATCCTCTTTCACATTTATTTTTGCTTTTTTTATTGAGCCTCTGGCCCAGTACATACGTCAGAATAGACCCATCTCTGTTCCACTCCCAGGAATTTCCAAGATAAAACTATATGTGGTTGATATTCTATTTTTAACTCCAAGCTTAAGCAATATAAGTTTCAAGCTACAAGCAGTTTGAACTCATACTGTGCTGGGATGTGATCAGATTAATTAAACTATGATGCAGGGCTTACTACTTAATACCACTTTAGCGTGTCTCTTCCACAGTCATTATTATAATTTTTTTATATGTTTGGCTTAAAAGAAAATTCTCTGATGAAAGGATTGATTTATCCCTCTATTAGAGAAGCAGCAATGGGAAACGTATTTAAGACTTGGGTCCTCCAGTTTGAGAGAGGTACATTTACACCTCATGTCTTTTTTGATAAGTGGATGTTATATCTTACACTGCATATTTTAATAAAATGTTCCCCTCAGTAGCTAGGGAATATCCTAAATGAAATTCTGAAGTCAACTGGCTTCATATGTTCTGGTCTTGCAGGGTATTAACAATGTTTTGGAATAATATATTCATGTCTGTGACCATGACGGCTCAGAGGGCCACCCCAGTTTCTCTGACTGGGATGGCCCTCTGAGCCCTTTTGGGCTTGAAATATGCATATATTTTGAAAGATCAAAATGTAAAACATTTCATTTTTATAGCTATACTGTTAGCCTGGTCATTAATTACAACATATTGGAAATTGTCAGCTAGCCCTAGAGATGACAAATGGGTAATTAAAGTGCACAACGTTGGTCAACATGAAATTTGGTATCATGCTAGGATGAACCGCTTTTCTGTATATATTTTAAAAATGGAGAGGCTGGGCTCACCAGGCCTACTGTGGACATTCTAAAAAGGCTGTGTTCTTGTTGCAATAAGTGAATGATGGATTAACATAGAAAGACTTGATGAAATGTCCATGAGTTTAGTTTACATTATGGAACATACTTACTCTAGTCGAAGAGATATGATTACATTTACCTGTATACATTTTCTACTGAAATTAGATGAAACAATTGAGTAGTTTTTGATGGATTGTGCATGAGTACTAGTTTACTTGATGGAGCACTGCCACTTTCTTTGTCATAGAGATGTGATTACATTTAGCTGAATAGGTTTTCTGCTATAATTAGATGAAATGATTGAGCAGTATTTTTTATGAAACAAGTATCATTTGTGGTTTACATTATATACAGACTGTCACTTCATAATCAGTAGAGTTTTGTTTTGTAGAGGAACATGTACTTTTCCCTCCTACCCCTTTACTCCACCCACTTTCCCCTTTACGCTCCATTTATCCCTTCTCTTTGCTCTCTTATTGTTTTCTCATTGAGACCTAGCCGCTTGACTGATGCCCGGTGGAGCTACCTGATAGCTATAGAGGAGATGGGCTGTGGACTTCCCCCTCGGCCGTCACCTACCCAGCCGGACTTTGGGCAGACTCTCCTTCGTCTCTTCATCTATCCTTTCTCCATCCTTTCTCCCTCCTACACCTTTACCCCACCCCCTTACCCTTCTAAGCTCCATTTATTCCGTCTTCCGAACCTCTTGAAATGTTTTCTCGTAACTGAGGTAGCTTGCAACTGATGTAATTTTGTAACTCTGTGGATCCTTATGTAAAGCACTCTGATACCTCCGGGTCTAGCCAGCGCAATATAAAACTCAAATAAATAAATAAATGTACTGCCACTTCAGTAACCAATCTGATACTAGGGGGCCGATTCTGATCTCGGCCGGTAGGGCTCCGAATCGGATTCGGCTTAACCGGATCCGATTCGGAGCCCTATTTCCCGACCGATCCGTACGCGCGTCCGGGCGAGCGAGTACGATGCGTATTCGCCGACCGACTCGTCCGGGCGTCCCGACCGCTCCGACCGACTCGATCCCGGGTCGAACCGCCCCGACCGACTCGCACGGACACGACTCGCACCGCGCAATGGAGACGTTCCCCGGCCGGGTAAGTACGATGCGCGCCGCGAGCAGTCCGACCGAGCCGCGCACTCCGGCTCGAAAGAGCTGTTGGAGCCGTACTTTGGGGGTCCGTGTCGGACCCCCCTGTACGCGTAGCCGCGCGAAGTCGCACACAGGGGGACCCATGGGTCCCCCTACCTGTGCGTGTACGGCGCGACCGCTCCGTCGCGTACACGCTGTAGGGGGCGCACTTGTCCGCATCGCACCCATTGAGTCAATGGGAGCCCGCGTACGCGTTGTACGACAGGCTCCCATTGACTTCACTGGGAGTCCGACCGACTCGAGTCCGATGCATACGTGCGCATCGTACTCATTCGGTCGGACTGCACGGGTCCGATTCGGTCGGAAATCTCTCCGGGTCCGGCTCGGTCGGAGAGATTTCCGGCCCGAATCGGAATCGGCCCCTAAGTGTTGCTAAAAAATGTCTGACAAAGAAGGGAGACTCTTTAAGTAGACATACTTTTTATATATTTGAATAGACTATTTATGTCTCCTTTGATATGTATGGATTTAAGCAGTGGCACTTTAATGGAAATGAAGATGTGCTCATAATCCAGATATGAAGGATATAATAGAAATAAGTATAGCTGAAGAGTAAGATGTATTAAATAGGAATGGGGTATAGGAAGAGGGAAAATGATGTGCTGGTTGGAGAAAGGATATTTTTTTGGTGTATATAATGCCACCAGCTGCATCTGATTATGTTTTAAAAAAATGTTAATTGTGATAGTTTAATAATCTTTTCGAATAAAAAAACCAAATTCATTCCTCTCTTCTGGTCCCACTTGGGCAGTACGCCACAACTACTTTACTAGAATCTAGCAGTTATGGAGAGTATTTACATCTTTGGTGCAACCTCTGTCTCTTCCTCTGCACACAAAATTCTTTGTGTGCACACTCACCCACATTATTCACCTGAGTAGTCTTGCATGACTTAACAAGAGAAATGTTGTCTTCTTTGGCCTAGTATTGCAATTGTCTACCCAGCAAGAGGCCTGCAGGTGGTACCCATTGTAACTAGATACTGTACACCTATAAGTTCTAAAGAAAAGTACATTCCTAATAAGGTGCATATTAACTTTTTTTCTGCCATTCCTTAAAAAGCTTTAGGGTTTCCATTACTTTGTGTTCCACATTTAAGAGAATTCACCTTTTTTTCTCCAGCCCTCAATGCACAATATATATTTTAAGTGAACATTTATCTCAAAATTTGGTCAATTCTGAGACCGGTACAATGTTAATCTCAGGCCATGCTCCTGTCATTTCGGATTTAGATTTTACATGTATTCAAAGAAATCTGCAGATGGAGATTGAACAATTGATGTTAATTGATTTATCCTTTACAATGGTTTTTCAAAATGGTATTGAAGAGTTTTTTGTTCTTAATACGCCTACTGAAATTTCAGTACAGACAATTTGGGATATGATTAAGGTTACTGCTCGACTCTTTATTATTAATTTTGTTTCTATTAAGAAAACAAAATCAGAGAAAGAGTCAAAATTGATTCTGCACATTATTAAAATATGTTGAACATTTGTTTGTTCATATAAAACTAAGGGCTCCTCAGACAAATTTGTGGCAAATAAACTCAATTTCTACTGCATTTCTACTTGAGGGTAGTGCTAGATACTACAGGGGGTAATAAATGTGGAAATTGCTACAAAACTATCTTAAAAATAACAAAGAACCTGCTAAAGTTAGTAAAATAGTGAACAAAAATTGTATGCAGATTTTAAATGAATATCCTCACTTTAATAAACAATTTTATATTCTAGACATCTCTCCTAGTAGCGAAGAAATCTCTACATTCTTAAAATCCAGTTAAAAAAAGGAAGGTCTCCCAGCCCTGACAGTTTTGCAGTCAAATTTTACTCTCATTTGTCCAAATTTCCTTTTCCTAAACTACTGATTTGTTTTCATTTTACACATCCTCCAGCTCCGCATATTAATCTTTTCAGGATGCATATTTGCTTTAGCACCAAAGACGGCTGAGGTCCTAAATTATGTACTAATTACAGATCTATATCGCTGATGATTTTTTCAATTATACTTGTACTCTACTTCTTAAATTTGAAGCACATGTACAATGTTGTTTCATGTAGGGCAGTCTGCCTTCTACCAATTCTAGATAATTTTTCAATGTGTGAAGCAAAGCTGGCTCAACCGTAAATATGATAAGGCTTTTGATAGAATAGTCTGACATATTTCTAAAATCCTTAGAATAGTATGGATTTGGGCTAAAACTGATATACTTGATATCATGTTTGTATAACTAAATTAAAGCTTCAATTTTTGTTAATCACCTCACATTATTTTACACTTTTCTGAGAGGTAAGAAGAAAACATCCCCTATACCTCTATTATTTAATATTGCATTGGAAAGTTTTCTTATTAATACTGGACAAAATAAGATGTATCAGGTTTTGATTAAGAGAGATATCAATTATATGTTTATGCAGACAATATTCTTCTTCAGATTTCTAACCCTGAGGTTTTTTGTCAGGTTTCTTTAAGGGGTTTAAACATTTTTCAGCTCTGTGAGGGTACACAATTAAATCTAATAAGCCTGAAATCCTCCCACTAAACTAAGACATTTTAGAACAAATGACTACATCTTCAGTCTTTCTTAGAATTCTATGAAAATACATTATTTTGGAGTATGGTTTATAAGCTTCATTAGAGAGATTAGAGAGATGGTTATAATCATCTTGAATTCAATTTTACCGAAGTTCATACCTATGATATCTATATGACACACTTTCTTTCTTTCTTGGTGAGATCATCTACATTACGTTAAAATTATGATAATTCCCATTGTTTTATACACCTTTTGTGTGATACCAGTATATTTTCCATATATTTATGTTACAAAAAATGGTTTTTCCAAATGTTTATAGAACAACAAACCTAGAGTGTCACTATTTACATTAAAGGAGGGAAAACAAGATGGAGGAGTTAATTTTCCACATTGTCTGCTACACCATAAAGCCTTTTGTCTAAGATAGTTGGTGTATTGGTGGTCGGAGGTTCATCATCCTTTTTGCCCTTTATGGGTCGATATTGAGAAATCTTTCAGTAATCACTTTTCTTTTAAAGAAAGTGTTTCTTTTTCAATGAGACCTTCTAATCTTTTACCTCAAATATTTAGGCATGCTAGTAAGATATTGCAACCTTTCTTATTTTTCTAAATCATACATTGTGATCATTTTCTTAACTTATCCTCTTGGTATAATATATATGTTCAATTAAACAAGAGATCAATTTTCTAGATTACAATGAGAAACAAAGGGGGGATTTGGGTGCATAACTTTTAAAGATAATGTAGTTCTCTCTCATTCTGAGTTTCAAGATAAGTTAAATTGTTCCACTTCCATTAAAAAGAAATATGATTCCTTGGCAGATGTAATATTGTAATTTGGCCTACATGTTCCAACTAAAACTCCAACAAATAAATTAATATACTTTGTGCATTGTTTTCCATCCATAATGTTTCACTTTTATATAAAATTCCTTATTATATCAAAATAGAATTACTTTAGGAAAAGTAACTCAATGTATGTTAGTCTAAATATTTATGGAAAAAGTCAGAAAAACAACATTTTTATTTCATTAAATTGTTATTAAACTGAGCTTCATTAAGAAAAATCACTGGCAGTGAAAATAACAATTATTAGTCTCGTACTGATAATGATCATATGTATACTTTGTTTTTCTTGTCCTCATACTTTCTTATATCTGACATTAGGAATTAGAGCAAATTATTAGTATTTTCAAGTCAATATTTATTTTCAAAATACTAATTTATTTATTGGAAGTTCGAATGAAGATTGGTCAAATTATGCAGTTAATTACAAATTATAAGAACTGCTGTTGACTATTGCTTTTCAACAAATAACTTTACACGTGAAAAAAGCTTCAAATGTTACTTTTAAGGCTTGGTGGTGCAGTGTTTTATACAATCATAGACTGGATAGGGCATACTGAATATCTTTGTTCTTATATTTTAAAAGAGAAGTGCTATGTTCACCTAATACTATGTTCTTAATAATTTAGGTTCTGAGTCTAAGATTAAGCAATCACAGTTGAATGGTGTTTTCAAGTCTACTTTATTGTATCTTCCATCACAACAATTTTATTTTAATACATTAGATTTTAGTATTATTCAGCTTTGTTCTACATGGTAATAATCATTAATGATTAAAAATATATTATTGTTCAATCCTATTGTAGTTTTATTTTTCTAAATTTTCTTCCTTCCCTTTTGCCACCCCTTGTCCATCCCTAGATCCCTGATGATCATGACTTTCCCCTCTTCCTTCATTCCAATCCTGAACAACCTGAACCTCTCTCTGGCTAGGAACAGGACACAATTCGCCTCATGGAAGAAGGGAGATTGTACAATGCTGAAGGATCTATTTCAGACAACATAATTAAATCCTTTACCCAGTGTCAGGTAAATTATGAAATGTCTGAGAATGAACAGCACAGATATTTTCAAGTTCGACATTGGGCAATGCACTTTATGTATATAGAGACAGGGACGGGAGAACTGATGCCATTTGAAAAATTGTTTCCCACTTATGGTTCTTGAAAAGGCCTAATATCTGGTATTCATGCAATGCTAATACACTTTACCAGTAAATCACCAATGGCCTTATATGCAGAAATGGGAGAATAGCAGCACAATAATAATGGATGAGACTAGAGAGATATACTACCGTCAATTCACAGTGTCCATGGGAGGTAGACCCTCGATAAAATTATGAATTAATGGCACCTGACATACACAGCAACTAATGAAATTCTATCCACATTTAGATGGCAAATTCTGGCAGGGATGTGGAGTGGAGGGTATGCCACTACATATCTGGTGGTCTTGTCCTTTGATCGCAACCTTCTGGAAGCAGATCCTGAGACACATCAAGGGAACGATGGAACTCCCGATCCCCACGATCAGACCAGAATTATATTGGGCCTATGTCTTAGCACAGAGGTTCCCAAGCTCTTTAGAACCACAACCCACTTTTTAGAATGACAAACTTTTGAGACCCACCTAGTTTTAATGGCCATGAGGCATTTCTTTTTTTAATGTAGCTAAAGCATCACTTAATAGTGCACTGTCCTTTACAGACAGCACATTTTCCATTGAAATGGTCACTAGGGGGTCTATTAACGCGATGGTTTGCATCAGGTTTGCACCACGGTACATGCATGATCAAAACCTTAAGTAAGAGTTATGAAGCCATGCAAATACACTTTCCGCGGCCCTGAGTGGCTCCATAAATCTGGAGTGAAGCAACGCAGCGCAAATCACTGTGTTGCCTCACTTTGCCCTGGGAAGGTGTTCCAGGGGTGTTGCTTGGATGTTCTCATGGAACTCCCATGGTGTTTGATGCATTCCCATATTTACCATTACTGGTACACCTTGTAGTGCGCCAAAAAGATATGCCTTCCCTGGAGAGGTGTAACGAGGAGAAATATCTTTATTTCTCCTCATTACTTCCACTTTCTATGTGTGCTGCATTTTGCAGCACACATAGAAAGAGGAATAGGTCTTTTAGGTTTGTTTTTGTGCAGGAAGATGCCCCTTCTTTCACAAAAACAATCCTGCATGCAACGCAGGCATCCTTGCAACATGATGCAAAAGTCCCTGCATTGGTGCTAGGCTGCCAAAAGGGCACCAGGGCAGGGGAAAAGGGAGGAATGTGCAGTATTGCCTTAAATACGGCACATTCCTGCCCTTTCCCTGTCACATAGTGCAGCTCAGCAAGGTGACTTGCTGCGCTGCGCGACGTTGTCATAAATGGGCCCTTAAATTTGCACAGAACTATGGTTTTACTGATATAACTACATTGCACACAAAATGACAATGTGTGGAAATTGTGTTTCAGTAAACATTTCTCATTTGTGCACTAACAAGTAAAGTGTCTTGATTTGTTTTGATCCAAATAAAATCTTTGTTTCCATCACATTTCAGAATTACACAAACATGTGCGTCAGTTTTTGCTTTCCTAACTGCTGAATGAGAACAGTTCATTTACAGGTATTTATTTTTTGTTGTGTGTTACGAAAAAAGATTGTCAGATAATTCACTTTACTCTTCTTTCTCTGACTGTAAAGCGAGAGGAATTTGTAAAAACCAATCCCTATGTTAGAAAGCAGCAGTTTGTCAGAAGATATCTCCTGAAATTTGACCTCTGTCTTTGAAGCACAGCAGAATTAACAAGATAAATACAGAATTTAAACAGATCGTTATTTATTTCTTGGACATTTGTGACCCACAAAAATCGGCTTACGACCCACCAATGTGTTGCGCCCAACAGTATAGGAAACACAGCCATACAGGATGGAATCATCTGGGAAGAGGTGAGTGGACTATTATCACACACAAGTTTTTGGCAGTGAAACAAGAGATAGCGTTACTCATAAGAATCTGAAAATCCCTGACATACAGGCATCGCCCTGTAGACTTGGAATGTCATTACTATGGAACTTCTCTCTTATATTCTAAGAGATGATGTGACAAATGTTTATTTTTCTGGCAACCCTTGATGCAATACCCGCAAGTCGATGTATCAAATCTGACATGTCCACTCTCACAGAGGGGACTTTAAATGTACTGGCCAATGCAGCACCAGGACCCTGGAAACTCATAAACCTGCCGTAATTGACTATGGCCAACTTAGAGGATCTGTATGGTGTGGTAAAGCGATTAGATAGGGATATGTTGCATGCAGTTGCGGGGAGCCCAGGGGGAGTTAATACAAGTATGGGGCCATGATCAAACATCACCTCTGGATGTATTATTATCCCATGTGAAAATAATACAAATTGATTTAAAAAAAAAAAAAAAAAAAGGCTGATCATAAGGAGGAGCCACAAGACAAAACGCAGAAAGAAATTACGTTGCACTGTATATCATCTGATTCATTGGTTACCCCTGTTCTGATTAAGGTGTCAATGATGTTTCAACCTAGCGAAAACAATTACACAATCATAATCAGGGCTGAATAAAATAAGAGCGCAATAGTATTGTGAGTAAGGTGGTGTCAAGCGATCACAAATTAATTTCAGATTGGGGTGACAAAAGATCACCAGTAATAAATCTCAATATGTTTCTGACTAGCGAGAGTTCCGAGAGATGGTAAAACCAAAGGGTAGGCAAGACTGTTGGGAATGGGAACTGTCTCTTTCTGGCTCAGTGCCTGATCGCACTGTCTGTCCCCGCATTGTGTGATCCCTATTAGGACTTCACATTTATTGATATACCAAAAATGTCTATTGTTACTATAATGATATCCAATGTCACACTAGCATGAATAAATATTGCGCTCTAATGAGGAGGACTTTTGGGCTTGATACCATTATTGGATTTTGAGATAACTGTTTTTCCACACTAATAATTATCCTGTTGCATTTATGAGTCCTTTATGAAATACAGCTATATGCCAGCAATAATCCTCAGGCAACCAAGATGTGTAACAAGTTACCATTGATTTTTAGAACTACTTCAAAGCACAAGCATTCTTTTGTATCCTTATACCGTAATGTGTTCCTTTCCATTGTACATTACCTTATCTAGTATGCATTTCCTTGACTGTATGACATGTAATGTAGAATGTTATGAGGGGACTTTTCTTTCGGTTTGCTGTATGCACTAATTCCAGTTCTAGAACTTGACTTCGGGGGCCAGTTGGCAGTTGAAACTGTAGTGAGCGGATGCCAGTTTGTGGGCTCACCTTGCTTGCTAAATACAACTATTATAAATACAAACCCGTATTTATACCAGAAGACTGGAGAGTCATTATTCTGTAGTGGTCCAGCACTACATATTCGCTGGTGAGCAATGGGTAGGATTCTAGCTTAGGTGGCCCATCAACACATTCAGGGGCATATTAGCAAGACCCACGTTAAAATTATCGCCGTTTTAGCGGCAGGAAACTGCCGCTAAAACGGCGATAATGGGCTTGCTAATGCTTCCATTTCTAACGATAATGGCATTACTCCTAGTCCTACTCCCTCGCCTTCCTTCAATACAAATGAGGCCCCGCCTCCCACCCAGACCCACCCCCAGCATAAAAACTCTGCCCGCCCCCACCTCCACCTGTACGTAAACAAGCCGAGCTAGCACTCAGATGAACCGCACCGGGAGGGAGGGAGGGTCCTTGAAGGAAGGCGAGGGAGTAGGACTAGGAGTAATGCCATTATCGTTAGAAATGGAAGCATTACCTCCCGTCCCTCCCTCGCCTTCCTTCAATACAAATGAGGACATAGCAAGCAGAAGAAAACAGAGACGGACAGCTGAGTGCGAGAGAACACCAAAACAGAAACAGTGCCCCAAACACAGCAGATCAACATCCCAGGAACCCAGCGGCCCAGAACAGCAGACAAGCGTTCCAGACACGCAAACGGACAGCGACAGTCAAACGGAGAGGGAGAAGACCAGGACGCAGTCCAACAGATCCCACAGAGGAGCCCACCCGACAGGACACCACAACCGGCAGGGACCACAGCAAAGCACGCCGGACATCAAGCAACGCAGCCACCAAAACCGCCAAACAGCGAGAGGAACACCCCCAAACCCCCACAGGAGGAACCACCCCCAAAAGACGGACAGTCAGCAAGACCGGGGACCAAAGCCAATGACCCAACAGAGCAGAGGAAGGCCAAACAACCACCGCAACCGGATCAAAGCAAAACGAGAACCCACAGCCGATCCAACACCCCCAAGCGCCGCGCAGAGGGGATGGCAACCAAAAAACAAGGCCCAAAAGACAAGAGCCGCAACCCGAGACCCCCAAGGGGACCAAAGGGAGGACAGCCAATACCAGCAGCCAAGACCCCGAAGGGAAGGATCAGACAGGGCGAGGGGGCAACAGACCCCCGCCAACCCGCAAGAATGCCAGGAGCATCAAGAAGCCAGAGAGCCGCCCACAGCACCCGCAGAGGAGACACCGACAAACCCAGAAGAGCCCCACCAGGAAGGAATCGCCACGCCAAACATAGGCCAGCCACCGAGGTAACAACCCCAGAGCAGAACACCAGGCCGAAAAGGTCCGCCCATGCCAAGCACAGGACAGCAGAGAGGAGGACCGACGGGAAGGCAGCCAAGCAACCGCCAAACGGACAGGAGCCCCCAACCCAGCAAAGCCCAGCCGCACCACCACCAGGCAGCAGGCGAAACCCCTGTACAGAACCCAGGGGAAGGGCCGGAAACATCAAGAGAACGGAACCACCGGAAGGACCCACACCCGAACGCAACAGAAGGCGGACAGGAGAGGAGACCAAGGCACCCCAGGCCAACGGGGAGCAACCAACAACCCCCGAGCACAGAGCCACCCGACCAGAACCAGAAAGGCCCGGAGCAGTGGAAAAAAAGGGGGGGGGAGGAAGGCACCTCGAGGCACAGGAGAGGGAAGGCCAACGACCCCCCCGAGCCCCGGGACCCCATCCCAGAGACCAGAACCGGGCCACCAAGGCCCACCCCGGATCCGCAACAGGACCACCACAGGGAGGCCCCAACGACCCACCAACAGGCAGGCCACACGGGGAAGAAGAGAGAAAACGCGGGAAGAAGGAATGACCCAGCAAAAACAGAGCCGCCAGCCCAGAGGCCACTCGCCGAAGGGAGAGAGCCGACAGCCCCAGCCCCCAGACCGGAGCCAGGGAAACAGGACGCAGGCAAACAAGGAACAGAACCGGGACCCACCCAGAGGGCGGACAGAGGACCACCTCCCCAGAAAGCCAGACTGAACCAACACCGCATGGGCCCCGCAGAGAGCCACGAAAGAGCACCAGGGCAAGCCCCCAACAAGCGGCAGCAGGAGGAACTCCGGGAGACCAGCAGGGACCAGCACCCCTGAACCCGAATAGACCCCAGCCAACCCCGCACCCGGACAGGCCGGTGACCAAAGCCACCACAAGCGGAGCCGGAGGAGGCAGCAAACAGCCAGCCAGAAAGCGACGGCGGGAGAGCCACCAGGACAGCTCCCCCAGCCACGGACCGACACGGGCAGCGGGGACAACAGACCCTGGAGACCAACCCAACAGGATCCAGACGGTCAGGCGGAGAAGTAGAAACGAGCCCCGGAACCTGAAAACACCCCAGAAGCCACGAGCCCCCGCAGCCACAGGACCGCCGGAGGAGCCCCCGGGACAACAAGGCCCGATCCAGAGAAGGAAGAGAGACCAGGTGCAGGCAGGACAAGGGAACAGGGCCATGCAAAGGCCACAACGAGCCTCAACGAACACCAAGCCCCGAGAGGGGACCAGAGAAGACACACCCCAGGCCACCAACAACCCCGATCCCCAGAAGAACCACCAAGGTCCCCCCAAACAGACCGAGCAAAAAAGACACTCCAGCCGCACACAGCCAGAGGCCAACCGACAGAGAAGGACGAAGGAAAAAAACCCCCGCACGAAGGAGAGCCACAGGAGGCACCAGGACCCGCGGGAAGACCCAGGGCGAGGGCCGGAGGCCGAAGGGAAGGACTCAAAACCGAAACGGGCCTCACCCACAGCGAACCGCAGAAAAGAAGCGGCGACTGGGAAGCTGAGAGAGGCGTCCCCGAGACCCACGGCATGCCAAAAGATGCCAGGCAGAACCAGAGGAACGACGGCCGAAAGGCCAACACACGGAAGGGAAGGGGCCGAACCCAGGAGCAGACCCACAGGAGAGCCAGTACAGGCCGAAGCCACCGGACACCCCGAACCCCAGAAACAGAACGGAGAGGGGCCCAGGCCCGGGCACCACGACAGGAACCCAGCAGACCGACCACCTGGCAACCAAACTGGACACCCAGTCCAGCAGAGCCACCCCGCGGGGACCGGAGACAGGCAGTGGAGGCAACCGAACCCCCGAATCCGGAGGAACCTGCACCAAGACGACCCTGTACACAAGAACCAAAGTACACAGGACCCAACCACCAGAAATGGGCCGCCGCCACCGAGGAAGAAAAGGCCGAAGACGACCACCCACCGTAGGGAACCGAACAGAGAGCAGCGACAGGGACCCAGTCGGGCAGGGCCCGCAGGAGAGGAGGCAGGGAGCCAGGGCGAAAAACAGGCCAAACCGCACCCACCGTAAAGGCGGAGGAGAAGCCCACAACGGGGACAAAGGAGAGACCCCAGGACAAGGCACCCCAGAAAGGCAGGACGCCCCACACAAGTAAAGGCACACAGAAGCCTCAAGGCGGCCAGAAGGACAGAGGACCTGCAGCCCACAGCACCGAATAGTCCCAGGCAGCCACCCAGCCAGGCACGAACCAGGCCAGACTCCACCAAACAGCAGAGATCCGACAAGAGCAGGGGCCCACCAGGCGCCAAGGCCGGAGGCTCGAACAGCCGCCGCCAAAGCCACGAAACCCCACACCAAGGAGGGCATAGAAGAAGCCGAGAACAGGCCAGCGCCACAGCAACAGCCAAGGAGAACAGCCGACCCATCAAGCAGAGCGACCAGGACAGAGACCAACAGCCCAATGGGAGGAAAGGGGCGAACACCCCCAACAAGCAAAGCCGCCGGAGGAAGCAAGGGACCCGCAGCACCGCAGGAAAAAACCCACTGATGCAAAAGAAGGCGTAAAGGAACCTGAAACCAAACAGGACCAACACAGCACAGAAGGAACGCCCAGGGCGGAGGAAAAGAGACCGCACACAGCAGGCTCCGCAGGCAACCGACAAACAGCTGCCAGCCGGGCGGCCCACAGAGGACAAAGCAGCAAGCACAATGTACACAAAAGCGGAAACAGCAAGCACGGGCAACGCACGCCACTCCCACAGCACCTATCCCCACACCGGGACAGAAGGGCAAGCCCAACCAGGCGGGCCAGGAACACCATGAAACCCACAGGGCCCGTCCAGCAGGGAAGAGGAAAGCCCAGCCGACCAGCACAGGAGCCCAAGCGACCCTCCACACCCCCCAGAGCCAAAGGCAACGCCAGAGGCGGGAGAAGGCCCAGCACCCCAGGACCCAGACGGAAACCATCCGCCCACAGGATCCGCCGGACGAGGACGGGACAGACCAGAAGGCAGCGGCGGAGCCCGAAGCACCGGACAGAGCAGCCACAGCCAAGTCCTGCACCAGCCACAGACAGGAGAGGCACCAACACCCCCCGCGAAGTCCATGCAGCCAGGGCGCCCCAGGGGGACCGGTGACCAAGCAGCAGAGGAAGAAGACCCCAGAAGGCCCCCAACAACCTCAAGCGACCCAGGGCAGCAAGTGGAAAACAGCCCCCAGCAGCCCCAAGACAAGGCGGACAGACCACCACACCAGTCAAGGGAAAACAGCAAGCCACAGCACCCGGTACCCCCATACAGCGTAAAGGAACAAACCACGGGCCAAAAACCCGTCCTACCAGGACACCGTGAAGAGTGCAGTCCGGGAGCAGAGGCAGCCAAGCAGGCCCGACCCGGAAACACAGCCCCAGCCACAGGAGGGCCGCCAAACAACGCAGCGGCTTCCTGAGCCACCGCTCCGCCCCCATCCACGAGGGAGACGAGGAGAGGAGGCAGCGCCAGGAGAACTCCGTCGAGGGCACCGCCGTCGCAGAGAACCAACTCGAAGACTCCCGGCACCGCCACAGGGAGGAACTGAAGGTAAGTCTCACTAGGGAGACAGAAAAAAACAGGTGGAGGTGGGGGCGGGCAGAGTTTTTATGCTGGGGGTGGGTCTGGGTGGGAGGCGGGGCCTCATTTGTATTGAAGGAAGGCGAGGGAGGGACGGAGGTAATATGCGTTATAGAATTCCAATAGAAGCCCAGGTTAGATGTGCAGGACATCTAACCTGGGCTTCTATTGAATTTATATCGCATATTAGCAAGCCCATTATCGCCGTTTTAGCGGCAGTTTCCTGCCGCTAAAACGGCGATAATTTTAACGTGGGTCTTGCTAATATGCCCCTGAGTTACCAGGGAGGCAGAGTTCACAATCGGTGAAGTCCCGTAGTAAAACAGTGTTGGCAGGAGGGGAGGAGAGGAGGGGAGGCTTCCAGGCAACTGTTGCGGCACTTTGAGAACCATCGAAGGCCCTTCATCAACCATCGAGGTGATCCGTCGGCCTCCAGGCATCGTGCGAGTACAAGTGCAGACACACTTGATGCCTTGGAGTACAGCTAGACATGCAAAATGTTCAGACACACACAACACGAGTGCGGTCATATTGATGCTACACTGCTTCATGTCTGCTTCACGGAGTGAAGCGCTGACAGGAGTGCAAAATGTATTTATATAATTTTGTATTATTGTCTCCATTCTTCAGTTCAGACCAGCAACGGTAGCATCGGCATGAGCAGTTTCATGGAGAGACGCGCCGAAATTAGTGAGTAGTTTTTTTTTAATCACTTTTCTCCATTCCTCACTTCAGACCATCAATGGGGGTAAGGTTATATGCCTTATTTATTATACACTTGACAATTTTAATGGCAGCATTCATCGTGGAGTGTTAGGAATCACATGGCATGTGAAACATTCATTTACAAACACTGGTTCAGGTTTATATCACATTTCTGAGTGAACGGTGGTCATTGCAAATAATTATACTCAAGATTAAACAATTAATATATTAGTATGGCCGTAGTGAACATGTGCAACAAACGCTTCACTTTCTAGTGAATCCTGGTCAGCCTGTGCATTAACTACTTAGTGGCCATAGATGCTGGGGGCTATTCACCAGCCTTACTTGTTAATTGTTTAGGCAATGAGGGCCAGAAGATATTTAATCATCTGCTGGAAATACAACCACTCCGGGATGATTCTGGTAATTCACGAAATTTGAATCTCTTCTTTGGACCGGAGAAAATATTATCACAACACTTTTCTTAGTGACCCAGCATTGTATTGGAATGTTTTAATTTTTATTCATGCAAACAAGATGCTGGAGAAATGTTTGATCAATATGTAAGTGCACTAAGGGTACTGTCTAGCACATGTAAATTTGACAATACAGTTGATCAATACATTAGGGATCAGATTGTATTGAATTGTTGCATAAAAAAAGTCAGATAGATTTATTATGCTGAACAAATTCAACATGCAATAAAATTTTCTGTTCAGTCAGTGAAAATATTACCGGGTGTTCAGACATGTGATAGTGTGAAAGTGAGTGCCGTAACAAAAATTCAGGATGGCTGGAGAAATAATAAAATAATACGTCATAGGGGTGCATGTTTTAGGTGTGATTCATACAACCATATGGGCAATAGTGTAAATTGTCCAGTGCAAGGGAAAAGTGCAAAAAATGAAATAAAACTGGGCATCTTATGGGAGTATGTAAGAATGCAAAGAGTGATGTTAAAGTTAGTTGTGTTTCTGATGTTGATCTACAGGAAGTCAGTAATTTTTCATCACCTACCATTCTTCCTCTGGATGTTAATCACAACGCTGGTGAGGTTTCGAAAACAATTGACAGTATTTTATGGTAAAGATTGGTGAAGTTGGTCTAAAGATTATTGCAGACTCAAGCTCGCCTGTTACTAAGTTATCGGAAAAAAAACATTTGAGACACAGTGGAAAGGTATGCAACTTTTAAAAAACTGATATAAGAACAGTAGCTTATGGTGATTCAGAGATTGTGCCATTAGGTTTTTTTGAGGATCAGTTGCACTTTGCCAACAGAATGATTGTCTCTAAAATCTATACAGCCATAAATGGCAAAGACATTATGGGATGGATAGATCAGGGCAGGTTAGGTTAGGCATTATCCTGAAATCTTGCATGGAGGTTCCTATTATGTTAGTGGAGCAAAGGTCTGACAATGTGGATGATATCTTGAATAAATATCCCCAAGTTCTTGAGCACAAAATAGGAATTATAAAAAAAATTGAACATGAAATAATTTTGAAGCATGGTGTTACTCCTGTGGCGCACAAAGTGTGCAATGTTCCTTTATGCATAAGAGATCAATTGAGGAAGCATTTAGATCAATTGTGTGTAGATAACATCATTGAGCCTGTGAATGTGGCAGAGTGGGTAAGTGCTGTGGTAACCGCAAAGAAATAAATGGTGAAATACATGGGTGTGCTGATTTGTGCTCATTAAACAAGAATACTGTTGTTGAGTGTCACCCCCTACCAAAGATTCACAAAGTTTTGGCAACCTTGGGGAGAGCGAGATTTTTTTAGTAATATAGATCTTAAAGCTGCATACCATCAGGTGCCTTTGAAAAAGGAGCCTAAGATACTTACCACATTCATTACTCCTATTGTGGCTTATAAATGTATTATTTATTCAAAGATGTTCCTGAGGTGCAAGCTTTTCTGGCCGACATTTTAATTTTTGCCTATTCAATCAGTGAGCATAACTGTAGTTTAGATAAAGTGTTGTCCATTTTCAATGAACATGGAATGAATGTGTCTGACGACAAATGCAAGTTTTTGACTAACACTGTAGAATATCTGGGCCATTACATTACAGCAGAAGGCATTAAGACGAAAGAAGATCTTATCAAGGCTTCGAGAAATGTAATGTGTCCAAAGAACAAGGAGGCGCTTAAATCGTTTATAGGTTTAAGTGACTATTAAGCAAGATTTGTGAGTGAATATGCAATTTTCATGGAACCACTTGAAAAACTTTTGAGAAAAGAAAGAAAAGTTTATTTGGGATAATATACTTACCGGTGTACCTGCTTTGAAAACCTATATCAATGGGTGTGAGTGCATTATATCTATAGATGCAAGTGTAGTGGGGCTGGGTGCAGTCCTTTTTCAAAGAGTGGGTGTGGAAGAACATACTGTAGCTTTTGCCTCGAGAATACTTTCTGAAGTGGAAGAAAGATATAGTACGATTGAAAGAGAAGCATTAGCATGTGTATGGGAAATAGAAAAGAACAAAACATATGTTTATGGTCCGACATTTGTGTTATGGACTGACCATAAGCCCTTGATGTACCTAAAGGGTGATAAAGGATGGTCTGCAGCTTCCTCTATGATGATGTATATTCTCTTGAAATTGAAGGAGTACAATTTGGAGATAAGGTATATTCCTGGGAGTGAAAATGTTGGGGCATATTGTCTGTCAAGATTACCTCTGGTAGAAAGAGAAAAAGCTTAGAATGGGAGCAATTTGGATTTGGAATGTATGGTAGCTGGTGTGGATGTGGTGGATGTATGTCAAGGAACTGTCAGTGAGGAAGGGTGGAAGAGTGCATATGCAGAAGATGTGAATATATCTAAAGTTATAGATTTTGTCACCAAGGGATAGCCACCACTTAAACAGTTTCAGGAGATTTACATGGGTTTTGTCAGATATCATTTCAACTTACTATTGAATTAGTTATTTTGTTACGATCTGGAAATTTTGTTCTACCAAGGAGTCTGAGGTCTAAAGTTATTAGTTTAGCACATGCAGGTTATCCAGGTATTTACCACTAGGAAGGTGTTAAGGCATCATTTGTGGTTGCCCTATATGAACAAGCATGTGGAAGAGGATGTTTGTTAACAAATGTGAAGAATGTTTGCTATCTAACAAACATTGGAAACTAAAAGGAAACACCTTTATTGCCTACTCCATTGCCAGATTGCCCATGGAGTATAGCAGCACTAGATTTTTCTGGACTCATTTTGATACTGCCAGATAGATTAAAGTATATGATAACACGTAATGACTGTTTTACCAACTGGGCATATGACGAATTAGTAAATAAAATAAGTACACAAGTGGCCATTGAGTTTTTAAGTAAGATTTTTGCTCTGGAGGGATACCTTTTGGAACTGGTGACAGATAACGGTGTCCAATTAATATCCGAAAAGGTACAAATCTTCCTAAAAAACAAAGGTACAAGACATTACATGGTTGCACTGTATAGTCAAAATTCTAACTGAGCTGTGGAAGAGGTCAATAAATTACTTGAAGATGGAGTTTAGACAGGTAAATCCGTGGAATGAATGTTGAAGATTTGGTAAGAAACAATGTGTGGGCATATCATAATCCTCCCCACAGTGTTACGGGTGTATCACCGTTTTCACTATTGAGGGTTAGAGGGTCTCGTACAGGCTTGGTTCCAGCTTGGTTAGATAGTAAATCCTCTCTCAGGGATGTGCATGAGCAAGTGGACATGGAGAAACTCAGACTTAAAGTAGAGGATTCACAGAATAAAATGAAAACATTTTATTATCAAGTTCGTTCAGTGGGCGACAAAAGAATTGATATAGGAACCAGGATAATAATAAAAAACAGGAGATCTAGAAAATCTAAAGTTCAATTTCATTTCAGTGGCCATTTAAAGTTATCAAAACTGCTCGTACAACAGTAAAATTGGCAGCTCGTCATTGGTGAGCCAAATGAAGGGGCATATTTACAGCAGAATGGAGAAGCGTGACTTTAAGCAAACATTGCTAATGCCACGCTTCTCCATTCTGAAAATGCAGGGATGTGCCATAATTACAAGAATGCGGTGCACCCCTGCATTTCCCCTAGAGTTGGCGCTGAGTTCAGCTGCCTAGTGCCAACGCAGCACACTTGCACCATAGTACAAGGGTGTCTGTGTTGGGGGAAACATTGTTTATGTGCAGGAAGTTTCCCCTTCCTGCACATAAACAATCTTTAAATGCTGTTTTGCAACTTCTATGTGTGCTGCTTAGTGCAGCACACATAGAAGTTGCAAAACAGCATTTTTTTTAAATGATTGATTATGTGCAGGAAGGGGGACCTTCCTGTACCTAAACAATCATAGGCTATTTGCTGTTTCTATGTGTGCTGCACAAGGCAGCACACATGGAAACAGCAAAAACGAGGAGAAATGAAGCATATCTCCTCGTTTCGCCAGTTTAAGACCAGGTTTTCTCTGGTATTAATTTTGGCGCTTCCTCCTATTTTCGCTGCCCTTGTAAATGGGGGGCAGGGTCAAAATCAATGTGTTTTGCTGTGGAACGCCCACCGCAACACCCATTGCCCTCCCCTTTCACGCTAAATATAGCATGAAAGGGTGCCTTATTTACAAGGCAGCGTTAAGCCACATCAAGTGACTTAATGATGCCTTGTAAATAAGGCGAAGCCCCTATCACCAACACAATGTCACTGAAAGTGACGCTGTGGTGGCGATAGAGGCTTGTAAATATGTCCCGAAATTTGTTCGACGTAATGATTATCAAAAAACTATTATGATGACAAAATTGTGTGTATCAGATTTTCAGTTAGTTCCTTTTTATATTGCTCAACATGAAGAGTTACAGGGTAAGTCAGGTACAAACGCACCTCAACAAAAAATGAGTGGCCCTTATCCTTCTTTAAGTTCTTCTGATGCTGTAGCATGTTCTGAGCCGGATCACGAGGATATATCTGTGAATCATCATCAGTTCATTTATGATATTAATAAAAAAAAGTAATGAGATTGAAACTATTATGTGTATGGTTGTGCATTGTTGGACTTGGCCCTTTTTGGCAGGTTCACCCCTAACCTTTTTGCCTTAAGTTCTGACATGGTGGTGGTTTTAGGCCTCCGGGCACTTTAGCACTGTGGTCCAGTGTAAAGTGCGTGCACTCTCTGTGTACATTTGGTGAAGTTAGCCTGCCCTCCCATAGGAATGCATTGGGGATAAGTGTGTCCGTGGTAATTCCTGATTTGAGAGGAGCGGACGGGGCGAGTTTAGTATGTATGAACTCGTGAGAATAAATGCTGCGCAATGGTGTGCGCAGATTTATGATGACTGGTGGAGAAATACCACTTTTAGAAGTTGGCATTTCTGTGTGCTGTGTGTCTGCCTGCCTGATGTGAATTGCATGTCTGGCTTGTGAGTGATAGGGGCTGAGAGGTGTGTGTGGCTCCAGGAGGGGCAGGGTGAGTCAGCGCTGGGCTGAATAGGACACCTGGGCTAAGAGTAGTGGGAGGGGTAATCCCCTGACTCTGAATAGGAGTGTGCCTGCCCTGTACAATGCTGGCTCCGCCCCCTGTGGTGTGTCTGATCACCTAGCCCCCACCTGACAAAGGGGAAGAGGAGCTTGCAAAACAAAGTGCTACAAATCCCCCCTGAACCAGTTGCATCTGGTTCCCCTGTGCCCTGCACTACAGACAAAGGAATTCTGGTTATAAGTATAGGGGCTGTGACCCCATGAGGTTGTTCAGTTCTGGTGTGCTGATCCTGCTGGGGCATGCTGTTGCTGGGGCCCAGGGGGGGCTGCCATGAGGGCTTGCCTCCCTGGGCCCTGCATTGCCCCTTGATCTCTTGAGGAACGTATTGCTGGGGACTTCTAGCACCTTGCGTGCGCTTTATCTCAACTTATCCCAAGGAAAAGGGAGCGCGAGGGCTCCGCAGCGCTAAGCTGCCCGTGCAGGAGGGAATCTCTAGTGTTGGCATTCCACCACGTTTTGTCGGCAGAACGGGAGCCCACCCTGCTTTATGAGGGATTTACAATGCGGGTGCCCACCCCGCGCTCGCTGCCTTTGCGGGTGCCCACCCCGCTTCAACGTGTGTATTCATGGCGGGTGCCCACCCCGCATGTGCCTGCTTAAAGAGGGAGCCTACCCCTCATTTCACCAAAGAAGCGATCACCGCCGCGGCCGGGAGGAAGTCAGGCAACGTGGTGCCTGACGGCCGGTTTTGTGAGGGAAGTCCCGCGCACGCCCCCGCTGGAGAGAGGAGCCGGCCGAGCGATGTCTTGCGGCTGCCCGGGGCTCCCGTGAGCTGTTGGGAGCCCCGGTGACCCAATTGGAGGAGTGGGGGCTCACCTGAGATCCCCAACGACCGGAGAGGAAGTGGGAGGCGCCCGGAGCCTCGCGGGCTCCGCATGGAAGCCCCGGGTCCCAGGAGGGGGCCCGGGTGAAGCAAAGAGCAGAGTGCCAGTAAGGTCCGGAGGAGTCCTGCCCCCAGCCGGTGAGTGGGGCTCCATGGTGGTTCTGTGTGTTAGTGCCGGAGAGAGGCACAGAGTCTGAGCGGCCCCGTATGGCAGCGGGCCGCTTCAACGCTTGGGGGCACTTTCCTTTGAGAGTAAAAGAGCCCCAGAGGGCCCCAGTGTCTTGGGGGCATATCGAGGTGCATTGTCGGCGCCTGGGCGGTCCCGCAAGCGAGCGGGCTGCCCCAACGATGGTGGCATGTTCTTAGAGCCACGTGGGGGTCCAGAGTGCACAGATGTGCCAGGCCCCCTTTTTGAGTAATGTCACAGCTGCGCCGCCGTAGCGGGCAGCTGCCACGGGGGCGCCTTGTTCATAGGGCCCTGAGGGGCCCATGCCCATTTGGGACACATTTTTGCAAGAGAATCCCTGAGTGGGGCAGGAGGCACAGTGGTGCCAAGGCCTTCACTGGAGTTACAGCTGCGCAGCACTTAGTGCCAGCTGCCACGTTTAGGCCACAGTCCTTTGGGGGCATGTTTTGAGAGAGGGGAGTGAGATGCACTCCTCGGCCCCAGCGCAATTGCGCATGTGCGAACTATGCTGCATTGGCAGCAGCCCTGACATTCTGGACACAGGGCATTTGAGCCCTAGAGAAGGCCCGTTGGCCTGGTGGTCATAGGTAGGATGGTGAAAGGGCGCAAGGCCCTAGGGTGATGTATGCACCTGGTAGTGGTGTTACTGCGGTGCACTACTGAGTTCCTGCCTGATATGTATTATGTGCCAAATGTGACTTATGCACCCTGGTTTATGCTTAGGAGGGTGTCTATGCTAATGAGGTTTGGGCCTAATGTGGTTATGCCTAATGTCATGTTATGATGTCTTGGGGTAGTGCCTATTTGCGTAATGTGTTTATGCTTATGAGGTTATTGCATAATGTGTTTACGCCGGTGAGTTATGCCCCTAATGTGAGTTATGCTTAGGAGGTTAGGGTCTAATACGTTTAGACTTATGAGATGATTGCATAATGTGTTTATGTGAGGTTGGCGCAGAATGTAATTCCCGCCTAAATGTGATAATGTGGTTTATGTTACAGGATGACGCTGAGTACAGTGGTCACCAGTGATTACTGGTTGTACGTTTATGATTTGTGCTACATTTATTATAAGTGCTGCATTTACTAAGTTTACTTTGTGATGGTTCTGACAGTGGTCCAGTTGGCCCTGTCAGGTGTAAATAATCCCTTGTAAGATATTACCTAGTGCCAGGTGGCACAATGTATATTATGTGATTACTATTCTAATGTGCTATGAGAATACAAAGGCTATTTTTGATATAACCTTGTGTGGAGTTCCTTTTGTGGTGTGCCTGGTATGTTGTTGCTGTGTGCGTGCGCAAACGCTTTACACATTGCCTCCGGGATAGGCCTGACTGCTCGTGCCAAGCTACCAAGGGGGTGAGCAGGGGTTATCTTGGGTGGGTAACTCCCTTGCCCTGACTAGAGTGGTGGTCTCTGCCTGGCTTTGGCGCAAGCCTTAGCCAACCAGAGATCCCATTTCTAACATGCATCCAAAAAAACTGGATACTAGCATAATGTGACATATAATTTATAGTTATGTTTATATGTCTGGGTAATGTGCTTCTTAAAAAAAAAAAAAAAAAAAACATTTTTAAGAAGGGAGAAAAACTTGTCTGGAGTCCAGTTGGCAGTTGAAACTGTACTGGGCAGATGCCAGTTGATGGGCTCACCTTGCGTGCTAAATACAACTCATATAAATGCAAACCTGTATTTACACCAAGAGACTAGAAAGTCATTATTTTGTAGCGGTCCAACACTACACATTCATCAGTAACAGTGTCACCTTGTCTGCTTTACAATATAAATCCGCACGAAAGGCATAGACTTTACGCACACAGATAAGCTCATTAAAACGAGCCCCAAGCCTACACTCTAACCTGATGTGCGTTAAAAATGGTGAGGTCCAGGTTCCTTCCTAAATTTATCTTCTAATTTTTTTCGTTGTGGTTTAAGTCTGCTATTCACGTGGTGTAAAGGTATATAGGTTCCTTTGGCCCGGCGATTCCATGTGAGGTTACAGTTCTAAAAGTAGAACACACCATTAGTGAAATGAAAGTACCCTGCTGTCACAGTGAGGTCTGTAGAAATAACGTTGTTATTCATAAAGAAAGAATTTCTCTGCTCACGTCAAGACATCGCAAACAGGCTTTTTCTTTTTAATGACAATGACACACAATATTTCAGGTGTTGAGTAGCTTTACCTGCTTTTTTCAAAAGGAACCTTGACATGTTTTATAAAATCCGCCACTCTCAACCCACGCACATTTCAAATATGTCACATTTCTTTTGAGGTTTTGAATGTTTATTGTCAAATCGTAGGTAATTCAAAACTGTAAATATACACGCACAATAAAGTAGAACATGTTGTCTTTCTGAATCAGAACAGGTAATTTAACTGCCACAGTCTCTGAAGAGGATTCTCTGAAGAAATATTTCTCTCCTCCTAATATCTTTAAAAACCCATATGAAAACTAAACAGTTGAAAATGATCTTTTGTTGTAGAAAGGAAGTACAGAGTACTTTGAACACAAGCCAAGCCCAATTCAGAAGTGAAAGCATGCAATTTATTCTATGCTTGCGTGTGTGCGTGCATGCGTGTGCGTGTAAGCAAACATAAAAGGGTAGATGGAGAGCTAAGGAAAATAAAACTTGGAAAACGGAACAACTTGGAGAAGTTGAAAAAATCTAATAAGGATCATCTTAAAGATCGGCACTGACCTGCAGCCCTTTTGTGTCTGGACAGCTGGTCAGCAAAGCTTCCCCAAGATGATTGAAGTAGCAACAAATCATGTCCACAGGGCAGAATTCGTTTCAAGAAATATTCAACTTCCAACTATTCATTTCTTTTCAAAGCTGGGAGTTTTGTATTGTTTGATTTAAAAATTTTGATAGTGTTGGTGGAAATCAAACTAAATCAATATTTTGGAATTCAAAATTGGCCAAATTACGAAATGATTTCAGTTTGTCTAGCTCATCAACCAAGCGAGCAGCCAGAAAAAAGTGTTGGTGTTGGTAGAAATCAAAATAAATCAATATTTTGGAATTCAAAATCTGCCAAATTACGAAATGGTTTCAGTTTGTCTAGCTCACGAAACAAGCAAATAGCCAGAAAAAAAACCTCACTATCAAACATTTCTGCTTGGCACTGAGTTAGCTGGTGAAGGCTGACCCTTTTCAGGAAGCCTTTTGTATAGTTTATTTAGGGGCAGATTTACAAGAAAGTGACGCATCTGTAGAGATGCGTCACTTTCCCTGCGCCACTCTGAGAAACCCTTGTGCCACCATGGATGCGCCGTATTTACAATACGGCGCACCATGGCGCAAGGATTGACAGATGCGTCCAAAATTCTACGCATCTGTTGGGGCAAAAGTCACGCATTGCTGGAGTCGTGTTGCAAGCACGAAGCAACTCCACCAATGCATTTTGAGGCCTATTCCCACAACACTGCGTCGGTTTTGACGCAGTGGCGTCCTAAAAGTGGCGCAGTGAAATCTTGTAGATTTCACTGCGTCACTTCTACGAGGCTTTTTTGCGTGGGAACGCCCACCCAGCAAACATTATACCTGACGCAGGTATAATGTGACGCAGGGCTTTACAACGTGACGCATCTCCCTAGATGCGTGACGTTGTAAATGGGCCGCATTTTTATGCCGCCGCTGCGTCACAAAAAGTGACGCAACGGCGGTGCAAAAATTACGCAAGGGGCTTGTAAATCTCCCCCTTAGTATTTTACGTCGGCAGACAATTTTGATTGGATAGTACATTATAAATGTCTGCCCGTTTAAAGTACTGGATTTATCTACGCCTCTGAATGTTTCATACATAACCTCTGACCAAATTAAACATAATGTTCAGCGAATTTGTCCAAAAAGGTCCAAGGTTTCAGGAACATCGTTCGGACACCAGTGGAATTGATGCAAACAATTAATGAGGGCTTGCTGAGGCTAATCCCTCCTCTTGGGCGTAGGGAAGTAATTTACTGCATGAAAATTTGGTTTGTCACTCCATCAACATTATTTAACGTTTGGGACAAATTGCCCATTTTGCGTAGAATTTTCAAGTACAATGGCAAAAAAAGCCTCAGGGTTTACAGACAGTTCTGAAGTGCCATTCAAGAAATATTCGAAAATATTCAAAGTGAGCCAGATACATTTGATACTCCACAGAGGTATGTGGAACTTAATCCCAAAGAAAACCTGGCACACCCAGTGGCAAAATGTAGAATTTTACAGTAAAAAAAACTTTAAAAAGTGAATTGAAGATGATAGGGTTTGCAGACACTTCACAGAATCTATGTATGGAAGTTGACCTGGCCTCCTGATGTATTTCAAAATATATATAGCATCTTTATTTTTTGTGTGAAGTTTCAGTAATTTATTTTGTTTTAGAATTTAATTGGAGGAAGTGGAGTGAGAAATGAAATGTTGCTCTAATTTCAAAGTTGGTCGGTAGACAACGGAGCTTTCAGTTGGAGTAGACAAATTTAATTGGCTCAGAAGCTACAGTAACCTTGCAGGTTCATACCGCAGATATAGTTTTAGGATTATATCAATTGTACAGGCTTAGGCCACAGAGAACAGTACTGA